>JAPSGF010000008.1:18271485-18422440 GCA_035772895.1 Perdix hodgsoniae
AGCTATGGGAAAGAGTGTTAGCTGCTCTAAGCTAGCAGCAAAAATTCCAGGCTTAGACTGGACAGTGATTAGTTGTCATTCATCAAAAAACAGTTACTGTGATGGAGCACAATTTTAGGCATTTAATTTGGGAACAAATGAAAACAATAGTAAAAAATGTCAAGTACTTCACTTCCAGTTTACTCACTTAGAGGAACATACATGTGCTTACATATCTAATAAGCCTACCTGTAAAATTCTATAGGTTCCTATGACAAATTTTTCTTCTGAATAATAAAGCAAGCTAAATTTAAAATACATGCATATGCGTATCTCTTTCATTTGCAGTTATTTCATTAATAATCTGTTAACTTCTTTCATTGTTTCTTCAGTATTCCTTATGTACTATTCTTACAGCTCTGTTTTGCTTTTCACACTTCCTAAACTCCAGCTTTATTGTTTCCAGTTCCTTTGCTGATTTACTTTTCCCTTTATTTTCTTATCACTTCCCTACTATAAGTACAGCAGTTTCTTCTGCTTTTTTTCTTGTGATAAAGCTCATAGCTACTTTCTTAACTTGAACACGTCATACCAAAACTCTTGTCTTACAAATGAAAGAATTCTTCTATTTGCTGTGAAAGAAAAGCAGTGAGGTGCAGTGTAATGAAATCCTGACTGACAGCCAGATGGGAGGAGGAATTGTAAGCTGCAGTTGCACAAAGTTTGTCAGCAGTCACAAAGTTGTTTTCTCCTGCGCTTGCATTTGATAGAAAACTGAAGCCTTTTTCCTCAAGGTCCAGCAACCCACTGTTTGATGTAGTGATGAATAGTGTGCAGGAGCTTAATGGCATAAAATAAGCCCAGGTTTGGTATGATTCCACTCAGTAGGAACTATTGGGGTAAACTGGTTAATTAACCATGAAATTATACAGTCTATAAGAAAAATAAGTAGAATAGTGAAATAAAATCAGTGGACTTCAAGGAAGCGGAGTCTTGTATAATTGGCAAGTGAAACTGTATATAAAACAAATCCAAATAAAAAGTAAAGTCAGGGAGATTTGGCAGTTCCATAGAGGGCAAAAATGACAAGCAGAAGTTATTCCAATGATACAGAAAGCCATGCAGACCAGTGAGGAGACTCCATGGACAGTTACTTCCCAGTGACCTCCAGTACAGGATCATAGAATCACAGAATGATAGAATATCCTGAGCTGGAAAGAATCCACAAGGATCAGTGAGTCCAACTCACGGCCGCACACAGCACCACATGGCTGCGAGCATTGTCTGAATGGTGCTTGGAAAGGAAAGAGTGCGCAAAATAGAGAAAATGTCCATCTACTGAGAATTTTTATCAAAGATCTGCATGACCAGAGAATCACTGAAGTTGGAAAGGATCCTCAAGGTCAATTCCAACCATCAACCTAACACTACCAAGTACACCACTAAACCGAGTCTCCAAGCAGTATACCCACACCTCTTAAATTTAACTCCAGGGATGAGAAGAAAAAAGATTTTATCACAAGATTCTTGTATTTAATCCACAGTAACACATGGCAACAAAATATAAAGTTACTTAATCTCTTGATAAATTACTTAATCTCTTGATAAATTACTTAATCTCTTGATGTAGGATCCTTTTTATTATTAAACTTACTTTGTAACCTTTGATTGAGATGATCAAGAGACTGGAAAATCTTCTCTTCTTCTACTGAAAGTGCACTCATGCCTAGACGTGGAGCTGTCTTAACCAGTAGGGGCCGTATGGCTGGTTGCACACTTCCCATAGCTGCCAGGATTTCATCTTCTGCAACTGCTGTACTCGTTAGTTTTTCTGCCATAAGAAACTGAGCAGTGCTTTCTGAAACTGATGAGATTACAGGGTAAATGAGAAGATCTCATGACATTTAAATATACTGCTTGCTTTCATGAGTATGAGTTTCTGTAAAACATAAAATTCACATTATAAAAATCAAATAGGTGGCAGTCAAGGAGCAAGATATGTTAGAAAATGATACAGTTAAGATCACTAATGTGTCTTACAGTGGAGACCACTGAGGTCAGAGCAAGCTCTACTAGCCTTGCTTATATATGTACAATGACAACAACCAGTATCTGTCCATATTATACTGCCATATATCATACACACAGCTACCTTACGGTTAAATACAAACTATAGGTTCTAATGCATTTATAAAACTATTACTGTCATGACACATGATGCCATATCTTATGTTTCTCTGAAAAAATCAGACCTAGACAACAAACTACTCTTTCTTATTTTGAAGCACTGATGCCAAAAGATGCCACAAGAGATGTTACATTATGTCAGGTCAGTAGTTCATGTTTAAAAGTGATTGAAGAGAGATGTTACTATACCTTCCTCAGACTTACAGGTGTCATTCATATTTTGTGCTGGATCAAATGCAGACTGAACAGGATGCAGCTGGGCAGTACGTAACGAATTCTATCAAAAATATTTTAAGACTTTTAAAAATGTAATTTAAGGTAACAGTAATACTTTCTGGCCATTTTAATTTATTACTTCATATTGCTAGATGTTTTCAAGTGGAAAAATATTAGTATATACTAATACAGTAGATGTAATTGGTTTTATTGTTTTTATTAATTGTGATGGCAAGTTTACTTAGCACATTGATTCAAAATTCTGTGACATAGAACAAATATTTTATATTCCTGTAATTCTTACAATTTTGAGGGTAAACAAGCCTCTTTTTTTTAATAGTATCCAATATTTACCTGTGTGTGATGAGTAGGCCTCCATCTTTTAGAACCTACAATTTGCCTTCTCTGTCCTGTAAAAGCTCCGTGTTTGTTTTGAGAGCTGTTAAGAATCTGCCTTTGTTTTGTAACAGGAACAACACCTTAAATAAGATACATTCAGAAATAAAATAAAAAACATATAAAAACATGATAAAGATACTAGAAGCAAAACTAGTGATGGTGGGTAAATTTCTGTCTCAGAGCTTCAGAGTTCACCTTATGTATGCTTAAAGCATATCTTGCTGAAAGTATTTTCTTAATGTGAAGAGAGGAACAGACAACTTTATAGCATGTTTAATTTCACCTTCACATAACACTATAAAATCCAGATGTAGATAGCATGCATTCTGTAGTAGTTTTCCTCAAATAGGAAAAGACCTAACTTAGATATTGAACCTCAAATTTATCTCCTCTTTGTCAGTGCATTTTCAAAATTTAGCAATCAGGTTTCAAACTTAAAATTAAGTTTTAAAATAAATTTCCATGCATACAAACTGGGGATGTAAATCATTATTTCCATGTGCAAGTCAGGATCTGCATATTCAAGGATACATTACATTCTCATTAGTAAATACAGTTACTTGATTTTTACTTGGAAATATAAATTATTTGTTCCTCTAATATCATGTGCAACTGAATGTACAAATCTCATGAGGAGCAGCTGAGAGAGCTGGGATTGTTCAGCCTGGAGAAGAGGAAGCTCGGGGGAGACCTTATCACTCTATAGCTGTCTGAAGGGAGGTAGGTTGTGGCAAGGTGGGGATTGGCCTCTTCTCCCAAGAAACAGCAACAGGATGAAAGGGGATGGCCTCAAGTTGTGCCAGGGGAGATTCAGGTTGGATATTGAGTTTCTTTTCTGAAAGAGAGAGGCATTGGAACAGTCTGCTCAGAGATGTGGTACAGATGCCATCTCTGGAGGTGTTGAAGGAAAGAGAATGTAGTACTTAGGGACATGGTTTAATGGACAACATTAGTGGTAGGTGGATGATTGGACTACATGATCTATAGTTGTCTTTTCCAAGCTTAACAATTCTATGACGCTGTGATTCTATAAGCAGAAGTTTATAATTAGGCCAAGGGGCCTTTCAGTGATTTAAAAAAAAAAATATTTCTTTACTTGTTATTATAGTGATATTTAACAATGCAGAATTCTTACTGTTTTCCTGGAAAAAGCCCAATTTGTTCATCTTAGAAGAAACTTTGAAACAAGTCTTCTGGCTGCTGTCCACAGTGGGAATACGGGATACAGGAGCTTTACAAGGCTGGCATTTAGTTGGATGTGAATTGTTGTAATGTGACATATGATGTTGAGTAATACCTGAAAAGAAAGAGAAATGTAATTGTGTTATATTGTATGCAGACAGAAATTTAAGAATTAAAGAAGAAGCATCTTGTTATATTAGTAGTCACGTAATCTTTTCCTGAAAAATAAATTCCAGTATTACTCTATTGATGCACATCAATCTTTAATTGAATCAGTTCACAAGACGTAGTAGGTCTGCGACCAGGAAATACTCATTTAGGAAATTTAATTAAAAATATAATAAGTAATAATATCTGTAAGGACATGAGATACTGAGATATACCTGTTTATCCATAATCATGTTAACTAGGGCCAGTTTTATCATACAATCATAGACTCATTTAGGCTGGAAAACACCTTCAAGATCATTAAGTCTATCATTAACCCGCCCTACCGAGTCTCATCACTACATCATGCCCCTTATCATGCCCACAAGGCATTATTTGTCTCAGGCTAAATGCTAAACACATTTTCAAAGCACCTTACTGACTGAATATTAAAGAATTTAAAATGATTCTTGCATTTAGCAACAGAGAATAACTCGTGTCAGACAGGAAATACAGATTTTAAGCCTGGAGCCACAATTCGAGGAAGATCCCTATGTACAACAATTTTATTTACTTATCTTGTTCTCACTTTCTGTAGCCTACATGTGGGCACACCCTGCAACATATGGGATTTTCTTATGTCCACACAGACCTCAGTTAGCTCCGCAACAGTGTCACAGCAGACAATTTACTCAAGAGCAATGCAGTATTCACTCATAGCAAACACTTCAGGACAAAACCCACGGTGATCTATGTGCATTTGCAGGCAATAGAACAAATAATAGCCAGCCATTAAGAGTAATTTAGTGCATTTAAATAAATAAAACACTCAAACCACAAAATGTAAGCAGATACTGAGAAAGGGCCACCCACCTATATCTTAAAGAGAGGTTTCTCAGCCCTTCCTCTAACAGAGCTGGAGCTCTGTGACACCGGACTGCTCACTGATCTGATGTGCAAATAAGGGCATCACCTCTGCTCCAGGCCAGGTATGGTAATGGAAGGCTTCATTCATTTCCAATGTAAAATCAAATAGGTTAACTTAAATCACACATAGTTAAGCTCATCTCTTTGCCTTTGAACTGAATGGACAAGGAGATAAAATTTCTCCTATCTCACACTTCCTTCAGGCCAAGAATATTCATCTAGCTCTGTTCCCATCGTTAAACTATGTGTTTACTGTAGATAAAATGAGAAACTTAGTTTCTTAATTCATGGGAATTCCTCATTTTGCTAAAAGTGTCTCTGAGCTGCACGGCCGATCACAGCACGGTCCCATTTGGTGCTGTGTGGCCTTGCAGGATCTGTGCCCCAGCCAGGGCCATCAAGAGGAAGTGCAGCAGTGTACAACACACATAGCAGGCAGAAGCTGCCATAGCTGGGCTGCAGGGGAAACAGAAGGGAAATTGCAAGTCTGAAACAGTTCTGAAATGCAAAAACCAAGAGATGAATCTCCCACAGCTTTTCTTTACCTTCCCTATCACTCTCTGCAGCATATTGTTCCCAAGGTAATGCTTTTTTTGAATAAACTGTGAGATTGGTCTTAAAATCTCTTAATTTTTGTAAATCTGTATTTTAAAATTCTTTACAAATGAGACGTGTTGCAAGACAGCAACAGTGGTCTGGTAGAAGCTTTCACTTTTTTAAGTTTATATGTAATCTTTTTGAGCATTAGTCGTACTAATGAGGGCAAGATGTAATGATTTTAGGCATATACAGTGTCAGCATTATAAAAGCAAATAGATGTGCACTTCTTTCACTCTCAGCTGGCAGTGGCTGTCAGACAGCAAGCTGTGGCTCCCAGTTATCACAGCATCATAGAACTTCCTGAGCTGAGCTGGAAGGGACCCATGAGGATCGCTGAGTCCAACCCATGGCTCCACACAGGACAGCTAAAAATCACACAGCATGACTGTTACCCAAATGCTCTGTGAATTCTGGCACTGGGGCCGTGCCCACAGCCCTGGGCAGATCCTCCAGTCTGTATATACAGCCCATGTCTCCCCAAGTGGAGAATCCAGCAGTTACCTTGTAAAACTTGCTTATAAAAACCCACTTCCTCTTATTTCATTATTTAGACCACCTGCCACATCTGCTCATTACTCAGGATCTCAGGGAAATAACTTCATTTAATATTGTCAAGAACTTATAAAAACAGGGATCCGCATTTGAGAGGCCTCTGGGCACCACTGGAACAGAAATGATAATGACAACTGGCAGAAATTTGTGACAGTTGGCTGCATGGTGTGAATGGATGACAGGTTGAGTGTTTCAACTGAGAACCAATCTGTGCTATTTAAAAATCTGTTCTTATGAACATCCCCAACCCACAACCATCACTTTTACTAAACTCCAAAAATCAGAACTTTGTTTTTTGCCCAATTCTCTGCCCCGAAGAAGTGCGACTTTGTCTTCCCATGTCATGTTGCCAATATGAAAATTTGAGACTTCCTGTTTTGACCTTTTTCCACCTCAAAAAAGTGAGATCTTGGGTTTTGATGACATGTTTCCCATGCTAAAAAACAGGACTTTGGGTTATGCCCATCACCAAAGATCAGAACTTTGGGTTTTGCCTAATTCCCACCCAAATAAGTGGGATTTGGGGTTTTGGTGTCCCATTCTCAATGCAAAAATGTGGGACTTACCAGCAGCAGGCTCCTTGGGAGTGAAGGCAATACACTCTCCTTTCCATGTGGTTGTTTCCTTAGCTGTTGGGACATGATCAAGATGCAGTCTGTTTTCTGTGTTAGCACGTTGCTCAGTGCAGGTTACAGAGCAGCGCTGGCAGCCAGTTGTTGGCCCGCGGCTCACAGAACCAGTATGCTTTGCCAGAGGTTCACAGGACGTGCTGCAGAAAGGTGTGGACAGCACAGTGGCCACCTCAGAACTACAAGTTATGCTCTCACAGCTTCCTGGTGTACCCTTATTTAAAATTGGATCTGCCAACAAAGCTTGCCTTTGATTTAAAAAGTTCCCATTTGTAGAGGTAGCTTGAGGACAGGAAGAAGGCAGGGGCTGTCTCGCAGCTGGGCTGGCTCTGGTTTTGCCATGTTTGTTCCCCGGTGCAGGTGCAGATGGTGGCTGAGGTGCCAGCATCCTCCCCTCAACTGCCTGGCCTTCAGTGGCTGACCGCAGTCGACCTGTGGTGCCAGGGCCTCTGCTGCTCCTGGGCACAGCACATAACTGGGCTCTTACAGATCTTGGTCTTCTGATTATTTTTGCCTTATTTTTGTGTCGATTCTCGTTGTGAATTTCATCACTGTTACAAGATTCTGGGGATTTGCCTTCTTCATGTTTTGATACCATCCAAACTTTTTGAGGAAAAGAGGATCCAGTAGACATAAATGTATTCAGAGAGGTGCATTCTTTATCTGATTTTGAAGAATTAACATTTGGTTTTGATATATGCGAATTTTCATGATGATTTTTCGTGCCCATGGTGTTTGAAGGGTGAGCACCCATACATGAATTAGCATAAGGAGCATTACTTACAGTTTGAACACAGTAAAGCTGTGCAGAAGATATTTCACTGGTGCTCTCCTCATAGCAACTTTCATTATTTTTTGCTGTTATCTGGTTAATTTGATCAAACCATTTTAGCTTTCCACTGTTTTTTGTATTTTCTGCACTTTTTTTCTTACTTTTTGCAAGTTCTAAACTGTCTCTGATAGAAGACACAGGCTGAGTTCCAAAAACGATCCCGTGGTTCATAACCACAGCTTTAGCTTCTTTCTTTAAGATATTTCTGACTAGTTTTGCTCTTTTTCTGTCAAAAATGTTGTTTTTCTGGGAGTTGTGCTGTGCAGGAGTGCCAAAACCCAGCTCTGTGTCAGACACCAATGACACAGTTTCAACCACATTAGCCTTTTCTTCCTCTTTGTTATTCTGTTTCTTAGCATTGCACAGAGCTGAGGCATTTGGTACATCATGAAGTAAAAATGATCCTTGGTCAATGTCATCAATAGCTTTAACGTTTTCTTCTTTTGTTTCAATCACTTTTCCTAATGTATTGTTTAAAAAATCCATGCTGACGTTTCTGTCCTTTGGCACCACATCAGCTGGGCTGGAAATGCCAGACAAACACCTCTGATTAGGAAGTGAGATTCTGGATGTTGTAATAGGCTCAGTGGAGGTTTGCAAATATTTACTTCTTTTTCGTGGTGTTATTTTAAAGCTCTGATTTTGCATCAGATCCTGAACTCTTTCTCCTGGAATAGAATCGGGGCTGGTCCAACCTTTGCTAGAACTGAAAGCAGGATTGGTTGCTAAAGTGCTACAGACTCCAGAAGATGAATCGTTCCTTTCTTCTTTTATATTTTGCAGAAAAGGAAATGCTTTATTTACAGAGCTTTCTTGATTGCCAGAAGTAGAGAACTCTGCAACTTTTTTCCCAGATCTGTGAAAAACAGGTGATTCCTCTTCTATATGGTTTATATGTTCAGCAAGAGTTAGAATGTTACGTTTAGCTAAAAGGTCCTCCGTAGGTAAGTCATTGTGGTTGTTTTGGAAATCTGAATTTCTCTGACAATTATTTAGATGCATGTTTTTAGAAGTATTTTGAGCTGCATATAATGTATCGTTTCTCCTAGTCTGTGACTTTGCTGGAATATATGGGGCACAGTCACAACCTGTAGTCAAAGATGATTCACTCGGTGGAGTGTAATTTCCATTTTGTTTTCCAGCCTCGAGACTGTCAAGACTCGATAAGCTTTCTGAATCCTCTGTCCTTTTGACTTCTTTATGAAAATTCTGAAATACAGACATTAAACAGGAATGCTAAATGCTAAATTTATCAGAAATGCCAGTTGTTTTTTTTTTCCCACTTATACAAGCTTTTCATTAATGAGAGCTTAGACCAAAGCACAATCAATAGTGTACCAGATGTTTTTATGAAGTAAAGGCAAAGCTTCCATCATGTCAAAATTTAACTGCAAAGAAAATGATGTGCTTTGTGGATCAAACTGAGACAAATGAGCTGCACAGTTCAACAAGTTTAATTGCATGTATTATATCAATTTTACAATATAAAAAATGGAATACTATTTGGAGAATCTAAACAAAAGTACTGTTTTTGGATTATTCTGTGATACACAGTGGTTCATATGGTCAGGATAATATTCATTCCAACATGCAGAGGAGCTTACAAAATGAAAGAGAATCCAAGAAAATACAGATTTGTTATTGAATTTTTCCCAAACTGGATTTTTTCTGTACTATATGGCTATGTTTATTTTTATAAAGACTGCAGCAAGTGATGATTTAAACCTCATCATAACAAACATGGCAAGCATCTCACAGCTATCATCATCACACTGCATAATCCACTCCTTCTCATCTTTCAGAAAAGGGAAAGAACTATCTTCTCAGTGAGAACAGATCAGGTCTAAGGGTATGGGAGATTCCACCCACTCCCCCAGCCATTTCATCAGACAATAACACAGTGATGAATAAGAGTGACAGACACTTCTGAACTGCCAGTGTGAGCACTTTATGTATTTACTATACAGGTATTTTTTTCACTAATACTTCTCCATCCAGACACTGAGATGCATGATATGGATGAAAATTCTAAGGTTTGCAAATGCACATAAACATCAAGGAAAATGTGCATTTTATCTATTTTCAGATTCCCGTATTCTCTCTCTCTGTTTCACACAGCTGAGCAGCTGAAGTATTTTGTATCACACACTAGAGAAAAGCCTGAGAGAAGCTGCCTTAGATATAAAACAATGACAATTTTTTTATTAGTGACTTTAAAACAGAATGGTTTGAAGTAGCAAAGTCTGTTTACCTCAGAAAGAGATTACATACTCCCTGGAAATAACAATAGAATTAATGTTTCAAAAACTTACTAAAGAATGCATAAAACTAATTAGTGTGTAAGAACATGTTTTTGCAATAAAACTCTGTTAATTCTAGCAAAAATTTTATGCCATAATATTGCACAGTTTATAGCTGCACAAATATTTTAAATTGCAGAATAAAAAGCTCAGTGAATCCTGAAAAATTTTTTATGATTGAATTAAATTGTATCTTGCATTAGGTGTTGAGAAGTTGCTGCAGTCCTCTACTTCAGCTGTGATCTGAGATAAAGAAACTAAATACAAGAACAAAGAACCAAGTGTAGAGAAAGACCCCTGTAGGGAATGTTTTCAAATTAAAGCTATACAAACCGGTGTCTTTCTAAAATAGAAGAATAAATAATGCTTTGTTGGTCATTTATTAACTTTCATGTTTGGCTAAATTATATTTTTAACCTCTGCTTGAACTTAACCAAACAAGGAAAAACCACATAGCCAGAGATTTCTGACCAGGCCAAATTTAAGAACTAACTCTGGAATTCTCAAATGGGAAAAGCAAAGCCACCAAACTAAACAGAGGATAAAAAGAAGTTATCCATGTCAGGTTCTTTCTTGTTTAAACTAGAGACTGCACCAGTAGAATGGCTAGGTTAAATACAGGAGAAAAGTTGTAATTGCTGACTAAAACCCAGCCCTATATCTATAACAGATAAGCTTAAACTAATACATCTGGGTGTAAGAAGAGCTGCAACTTTCAAGAGACAAAACCTAAGCAATTCAAGCACTTTTGCTCCAGAGGTTGAAAACATTTTATTCTGCATTGTATATGGCTTTACTGTCCTTGTAGAACAGACCTCATGAGGACAAAAGTTCCAGTTGAGACAGCCCCCAGAAATAAGTTCAGAACAAAAGGATAAAGAAGATGTCCTCCTTGAAATGCACGATCACTTTTACCTACTTAATGTAAATTTAGTTCACATACATTTATTTTGTTGTATTGTGCAGTTTTGTCATTTCACACAGAAAACTCCTTATCATTCCCATTACATCATTATGTACTTTATTTTGCTTTTGTAGCTCACTCTGCAATGATAGCAAATGCCAAATTTTCTGCTAAAAATGCATAAGAAGTACTATGTATATAGACCTCAAAAAGCATTCAAGAATTATTCATTCTTTCAGTGGTCAATAACTGCTCAGAAATAAACCAGAAAATCCCAAACATTTCATTAAGTTTTATCTCTAAGAATATTATCGGATGATAAGGAAGCGAAAATGTTTGTAAGATATATTATCTCTTTGTTTTCTAGATTTGCATACTGTTCTCATGGAATCACAAGGTTAGAAAGGACCTACAAGATCATCCAGTCCAACCATCCTCCCACTACCACTGCTACCACAAACCAAACCAGATCTCACAGCTCCTCATCCAGACGCCTCTTGAACACTGCCAGGGACAGCGACTCCACCACCTCCCTGGGCAGCCATTCCAGTGCCTGACCACTCTCTGAAAGTTTTTTCCTTGTATCTAACCTAAAAATCCTCTGATACAACTTGCAGCCATTTCCCCAGGTCCTGTTCGTTGCCTGAGAGAAGAGGCCAAGCCCCTCTTCACCACAACCTCCCTTCAGGAAGCTGGAGAGTGCAATGAGGTCCCCCCTGAGCCTCCTCTTCTCCAGACTAAACAATCCCAGCTCCCTAGGACTTGTGCTCCAGACCCCTCACCAGTTTTGTTGCCCTTCACTGGACATGCTCCAGGACCTCAATGTCTTTCTTGTAGTGGGGGGAATACATAAGTACAATTTATTTTATCATCTGCTGCCTCTATTATCTTATGTCCCTTATAGATGAAATCTAACCTCAGTCTATCTGCACACTTGGTTCTTTAGGAAAGGGAATACTTAGCAGGAGTTACAGAGGTCATTTGTATGTCTTAAGCCTTAGAACAGCTGTGTCAAACAATTTCATGTTGGTAACATACTAAAACAAAGACAAAACATGACCCCGAGGAAACTTTCACGATGACAGTGAAAGAACAACGTTGCATTAAGTAAAATTTTAAGAGAAGCTGACAAGTGAATTCTCTGCCACTGCACTCTGTCAGGACTCCATTACACCAAAGTGCTGCTCTGTGTGCATTTGACATTTTCTGCAGAAGTGCCGACAGCTCACAGCTCCAAGAGGTGAATAGGGATGCTCGTCTGAAGATGAACGCTGTAAAAGCATTACCTGTTCTGAAAATCCAGGCTCCTCGCTTCTCTCTTTACTTGCAATTTTTGGTGTCTTTGACTGTCGTTTATTTACAGGAGTTCTTTGTGTGTTATATGAAAATAATGTTCTCTCTCACATTCATCATGAAGCAGAAGACATCCATGTTCATGATAATACAACGCTCAAAGCCAGTGGGGTACATAAACACCTTCACTGATTTTGAGCTCACCAAGTATTTCTTTTTCCAGTAGTTAGTTATTCAAAGCAGACTGCAGTGCAAACGCCTTAGTAGCAATAATAATCACTTCATATACACTTTTATGACCATATTAGAAATGTGAACATTAATTAGAAACTTTGTATTTCCACTGTAATCATGAAATTGTTTAAGCTAGTCATACATTCACTACTCAATATTTGGCATATGTACTAAGGAAGAGGTTATCAGAGAAACTGCCTCTTAAAAAGGACAAGCTTGTGTTTAAAAGGGATTAGAGTTAACAGCTTTTCAACCTCAAAGTTCTGTTGTTGGTGAGGACTAAGGAGCTCTTGCCACAACACAGGAAGGGAAGTTTCATTTAAATAAACTGTTTTAACTAAACTTTTGTAGTGGAATGTAGAAATTAAACTGGAATGGTAAAGTCCATTAGAAAATTAATAATGCTGTCAGTGCATGTTTGAAAGACACGTAAAATTAATGGCACTACACTATGTCGATTCACAGAAGATTTGGGCTAAGCCAATAAATCAAATCCCATTGAGACAGAATTTTGGTGCTTATGTTACACAAGATTCAGAGTACTCCACCAAACCCGCCAAAGAAGCTATGGAGCACAGGATGACCAGAGAAGAACTTCCTACCAACTCCCTTGTCTTTCCTGCTTCTTTCTCCCCTACCTCATCTAGGATATAGAAACTAGCTATGAACTGGAGTATTTAACAGGACTTGATCCATTTGTCTGAAAAGCTCTCAAAGGATGCTACAAACACAGGCTCTTAACTCCTTGCAATAAAAAGAACTCCTTTCAAATCTCTTAGGCCATGCAGCACTTCAGTAATTGATGCTGAAAGACTCTGAAGGCAAAGTGACCTGAATGCTCAGTATCAGGGCTTTGAATCTTAACTTACAGATGTAATAAAGTCCTGAGACAAATGTACAAGTCCATGTAGGGAATGTATTCAGCCATATATTTCTCTCCGTTGCTGTTTGTTAACAAATTCAGCATTCCTGTACTGAGTGCTTGTTCTCAGGATCCTGCTGCAGATGCTTAAATATCTCATGGACTAACACAGTCCTTCAGCCCGAGAAATGGAATTTATAATACTACTTTTTAGATATGATTTAAGTTATCAAATGATTAAATGTTGAGGTTCTGGGGATCACAATGCACGAGTTCTCTTTTTATTTCTAACCCATAGATTTTCTTTCAGGAAGTGGCATCTGTTGTGAAAATAAAAGACAGAAGTCATATAAAAACTATATGGAAAAGTAACCTGAAAACTATCAGAAGGCAAAATTGAGAAGAATTAAGCACACATATGCAGCATGAGTTGTAAGGATACTTAACTCAATTGCTTTATAATTGTTTAAATGTTATACATAAAATGCAAGGACATTGTTTAATGAGCAGATTCATAATTGTTTATCCACGTATGTTATGTGATACTCCATATCATTTCGGTCATCCCAAGAAGGAGTAAGGAAATCAACTAATTCCACCCATTTACACTTTTTGGAATTTGCAGATTGCAGGATAAATGTTTTGAAAAAGATTTTGTATATAAAACTATTTCTAGACAGTACTTTAAACAGAAAGGAAAGCAAGTAACTATAAGATTTTTTACCAATTTATAGCAAAGAAATAGTCTTGTTTCTCTCACTTATGTTTAAGGTTTCAGTGATGAGACCCAAAGCTCTAAAATGGTATTTTCCAGAAAATGTTTCCATCAAGATCTGATGCATAGTGAAAGGAAGGAAGAACAGCTGATGGAAGAAACTGTTTCTTCATCTTCTGTAAAAATCAGAATCCATCTTTCCTGTGCATCCTTTTTCAGATTCTGATGCAATGCATACAAATAAGGCAAAGCATTAGGGCTGACAGATTGGAATGAACTGCAGCTGTAACACCAGAAACAAATATAATAATACTATCTGAGCAGTACAGACACCTCCAAAAACACAACCATACTGTGTGGGAATATCATTTTCTAAATTATTTGGAGTTCAGATCTCTCTGACTTGCAAAAAAAAATTACTATAAATTCATTATGAATTTTATTTATAAATTTAAATACTATAAAAATGAAAACTACCTTTTCTTTTGCCAATGTAAATACATTGCAATGATAGAATAGTTTTGTACATGTTTTTCCATACCATCTTGTGCACTTCACAGCAGTAGCCAGTAAGACGTGAGTTTACATCAGCAAATCCTAAAGGCCAGCTATAGAAATGTTTTTCTACTAATACACACTTATATCTCTTTAGAGACAAATTTATCTAATTAAAATTTCATGTAATTACCAGCACTCATGGCATGTTTCATTCATCTCATCACTTAACTTGAAAAACTAGTTACTGACTGTTACACATTACCTGCTTTACAAATCTCAGTTTTTTGACTGTATATTTTTCAAGACAAATATTCCTCTTACAAACTTTGCAGAATATGATTTATAAGAATGTGTCATAGTTTTGCTAATGAAATGTAAAAGATTTCAGCTTCTACATTCCCCTAAAAAAAGCCTACTGAATTCAAAAGCTGATATTTATATGCTTATTCTGACACTATCTGAAAGCATAATTAAGTTGTCTGTTATGAGATCTGTCAGCCTCCTGGGTCCCAGCTGTTCTCTGCTTGTTCCTGTCCTCTGAATTCGGAGTGTCTGGTTTAAAGCTTTGTCTCCCAGTTGGTGACTCATGCTTCCTTATGAAGATGTGCAACAACCAGGCATAAACTGCACATCGAGCTCAAGCTACAAAGTCCTACAGGAGTGCTGCTGGGGTTTGATAAGAATTAATATAGCACTAAATTGAAAGAGGTGACCAAGTTTCTTGTTTCCTAGGCCACCATGAGCCTAATAGAAGATGAAAATTTGAAGAAAATGGTTAAATTTTACTATGCTTTTCACTTCATAAATAGGGGTTTATTTCTGTTAAAAAGAAAAAAGAAAATGAAAAAAGGAAGCCAAAGCACAGCTCTGTCATCTTCAAAGGGGTCGAAGTACTCCAGACAGTGATACTTGAATCTTGGTGGGAAAGTAAGAGATCTCCCAGCTTCCCCTTAAGACACTGGTATATACTCTTTCTGACATGACCAAATTATCATATTACTGTATTCTGTCAGACCAGAATGCACAAAATTTTTTATTTTCCACTCCCATCTTGAAAGCAAACATTTTATTATTGCTATAACTGAAGTAAACTACAGAGCAGATACTGATGTTTTTCCCTCTGTTCCTGTCCTTTTACTACATTTATGAACATTTTGCTTCATTCCAATAAAACAAGTCACTTCAAAAAGATTCTGAGGTACAGGAAAAATTATTTAGTGCATATCTATATATTTCTTTTATATATACCTATATATATAATTGGATGCATAAGAATAAAAAAAAATGAAGGCATGCTTAGAAGCAACAGCTGTTCTTTTGAAAACGTCCATGCATAGAGGGGAGGTGCAGGTATATATTAGATGACAATTCTCAATTTCTCTCTTTTTGTGCTTTGTAACAAATGTATGTATAACGACTGCAATGTTTCCACAAAGTCCTATTGATGTATTAATCTACCACTGAAACAAAGCTGTTCTACCTGTAGTGAAAATGCTGTTTCAGTACAAATCCTCTACTGTCATCAGTTAAAGCAGGGCTTCCTTGAGGCAAGGTGTCCTTCAAATAACTGAACAGCCAGATTGCCAGATATGAAGCTTGTAGTGTCATTTTCTACAGCACCAACTTGGAACAAACAACTACTTTACCTTAAAAATGACTACTTGGAGGAAGATATAAAAAAAAAAAAAACAAGTCCAAGTATCTAGGCAGAATAAGTTAGTCTAGAGATAAATTTCAATTTGATTAGCAGCCCTTATAGCAAAGGTTATTTTGAATTAGGTAATAATGTGGAAGATAATGGTATGTTGCAATACTGGATGAAAGCCAATAAAAACTGCAGCCCCTGATTGTCGTAAAATTCAAGTAACCAACATAAGAGCTGTTAATATTCACAGTTAAAAGCTAAAGATGGCCAGAATGTTTTGGTTTAAGGTGACTGCAGAAAATTCAAGTCTTTGAACGATCTCCTCAAAACAAATTCTGAATTCTTCTCAAATTCCACTTTATCCTAACCCTCCCCTTAGAAATCTGTTTTCCTGCTAACTAGCCCTGACCATTCTAGAATGTTTTGACTCCTGGGAGAGATTTTGTATGCTGACACTCCTTTTTTTCCATGCCGGTCTCACCTATGCCTCTGAAGAATTTGAATGATACAATATATATTGCAAAAGGAGCCCTTGTTTATCTCATTCCAGTCATAACAGAAAAGCACCTGAAAATGAATTCAGTGATTCCATCAGCTCACAGAATCACAGAATCGCAGGGGTTGGGATCATTAAGTCCAAGTGCTGCTAAAGCAGGTGCCCTACAACAGGCCACACAGGTAGGCGTCCAGCGGGGTCTCTAGTGGAGAAGGAGACTCCACAGCCTCTCTGGGCAACCTGTCCCAGTTTCTCTATAGTAGCTCTATCACTCCTACTGTAAAGAAGTGCTTCTGCATATTACTTGACGCATTTTCATTTCATAGACACAGTCCAACTTCAAAAGCCTAGGGACACAAACAGCTAACAGACTGAAGGGCAGCTCGTTCATGCAAGCAGGGCTGTGTCCATACATGTCCAATAGATGTCCAAGCATCTATTGCTTTCACTCACTGTAACATCACAGCTATTCTTCTGTATTTCCCAGATGCTTATTTAATCCTATACATAGCATGAATAAACATATACCATATATATAAGAGAATACAAAATGTTACTGGATTAGACATAAGCCTCATGGTTCAGTTTACAGTTTCTGAGAAATTCTATCTGTGTTCTAGCCCCTGCTTCAATAAATAGTGAATAGAAAAAATAATAATAATAACTTCAATAAATAGTTTAGAATAATTTACTCCAAGTAAATTTACTTAAATGTCTGCACAATATGCTTGAAAACAAAAGGAGAGCCAAAGTAAAATTTCTGTTTCAAATCCATCAGAAGAGGAATTTACATTTGGATTTCACCGACACTGCTTGAATAACCTAATTGTAGTCCTGCAGAGGAAGGAAAAGGAAAATGCAGTCTCCATCTTGTAATCTATACCTATTTCATTTGTGAATTCATCCTTACTTCCAAGTATTTTGTTTAAAAAGTGCAATGATAGAGATAAAATGTCAGTCAATTTTTTGAACTATAACGTGCTTTTCTGGAATAACATAAAAAATACTAAACTGATCAAAACAGTTTTAGATGGTCACTGAATTGAAGAAGTGATGAAAAGAAAAAGACAAAGATACATGAATCAAATTATTCTTTAGCACAGCTGAACCATTCCAAAGGGAACTTTCTAAATTATTCAGTTCAAGGCAGGTGCTAGAAATGGAAAATTTCAACATGCACAGTTAACATTTGGCAAAATGATATGCAGTCTTGGGTTATATCTTCAGACAAAAGCTGCAGGCATTCTAGCTAAAGACAGTACTATCAGATCAAACTTAAAGATTTTAGTTATGCCTGAAAAGCAAACAGAAACGTATTGTGCAACAAAACCTTTGATTGTGAATTAACATTAATAATATTAATGTCTTCAAAATGGAGCATATTTATGGACATATAATAAATAATAATTTGATACATTGGCTTGGAGCAAGTGTTGCACAAAATACAAACTATTTCTCTCAGTATTTTAAGCTCAGTAGTTTTGGAGAATGGTGGAAGGGCCACTAACAACTCTGCCTTACTGCTGAAACTGTACAAATCCTTGGGGTCAGAAAGCAGGGAACCCACCAAATCTACTGGTAAGATTCTACATAGCACTTTGTTGCCCTTTAGGAAAGAAAAGAATTTTAGGAATCTTTATAATCCTGCTGGGCCTGTAAAAACAGAAGCAAAGAGGTCAAAGGATGTCAGTGAATGGTTAGACTGCAAAGCATGTCACAGTGCAACACTTTGACATCCATTTTGGAAAGGCAAGCACTGTTGAAATGACTTTGGACAACAGACAGTAACAAGGCTGCTGAAGACCATTCATGGCAGTAACATTAGTAAGAGTATTATAAATACTGCTTAAGTTTGCAGAAAGTCATAACACACATGCACACTGCCCGGTCCCACTATTAGACATCCAAACCTCAGATGTTAGAAAAATAACACCAGCTTTCTTGACTATTTTTCTAATCAGATTCCAAAGCATGAAATTTAAAGAAAACTCTTCAAGTATAAGTAGTTAGCACTTGGAAGTATTTATCGGAGGGAAGAAGCTGAGCAACCCCTAGTGGTACTAGAAAAAATAAATTCTGAAAAAAAAGCAAAACTTTGGATAGGATCAAAGCATTTTCAAAAATGCACAAATTTGAAAACACATTGATTTGTAAATTCCTATATTACATTCTGTATCTAAAGCTGATTACATAATGAATGTTAATCAACAACTTTTCTAGTACAAACTTCAACTTTTCTGAAATCTACTCCAGTTGAGTGAGATTTTCTCTATTGGCCATCATCTTCTCAAGGTTCTCACAAACACCCATTGGAACAAAGTGGGTACAGTGTGCTTGGAAAGGTCGAGATCAGAGAACTCCAAATATATGAGCTGCACTGAGTTCTTCAAAAGTTTTCCATACAGATGTATTAAAAGGAAAAGCCCTTGCCCTGTTGCTACTAAAGATCCCACATCTCCAGTCATTATCAATGTAAAAATGATGGCTCCACATTATGTTAAGGTGATGGAAAAAAAAAAAAAAAAAAAAAAAGTAAAATTAAAGAAAATACTTCCAAAATCAAAGAAAGCATTGACTGACCGAAAATCACACTTAAAAGCACAGCTGATATAAATTATTTTGGACCTCATTTCTTCTTGATTTTCACTGTATTTCAAAGGTGGCTTTTGAAATTGATTTGCATTCTAAAAGTTAACTTAGGCACAAAGTTAAGGAGTATTCTGGGCTTTTTACTAGAGCATCTGCATCCGTACCAAAGATGACCATAATAGACACAGAATCTCAAGAGACATTAAATGAATGCACAAGAAATCACCACTGATCACTGGAAAAAAAAAAAAAAATCAACCTTTGATCTACCACAGTTGTATTGCTATAGCACTGTAGCAACCAGCAAAGCAGAAACTTATGTGTGTTAGTGGAAGCTGCCAATTTAAAGTTGGAGCCACCAGAGGATCCTGTACACATTAAAGCCTAGCTTCTCCAGAGCCAGGAATTCTGATATACAAATCTTAGGTTCTTAGAAAAAAACAGCATGACTGATGTCTTTGAGGTATTTATGAAAAAACCCTTACAAACATTTTTAAAGATTTCTGAATTCTCACTGAATATTTGCATAGTCATGCTATGAGTTATCTATCGGTACAGCCTGGTGCAGAGTGCTCTAGTTGTTGAGGTGTGCTTAACATCTCTCTTTTTTATTCCATTCAAGAAGCTTTATATCATATTTATAAAGCATTCCTTAACAAATCAGATGAAAGTATCATACCTCCAAGTTGCTGAGATGCTGTTTTTCAAGCAGCTGCTGCATTTCTTTCAGATTTTTCTGGAATAGAAGTTGGTTATTATCCACACTTGTTCTGCTGCTCTCTTGCTTTGTTTTGTCCAAGCCAACCATTGCTGAAATCTGCTCCTGATGTGAATAACCCTTCCTCGATGCTGATGAACATGAAGAGTCATCTGTGGTTCTTGATGAAAGTGGAAAACTTATTACTTTAGCTTATTTCTGTGTGCCAACTATACACTTTCAAGCACCTTCCTTTCCAAAAGTAAACATCATCAATAAATGCCTGGTATGTGAAAAACAGCGGAACCACATGTAACTACAGGTGGTGCTGTTTGTACTGTCCTGCATTAAAACTGTCCAGCACTTTCCATTTTAAAACTTCTCTAATTTATAAATTGTCAGAGTTGTGATTGGATTGTTGGGTGACTGCCTCAGGCTGAATTATTCTGGAAAATGTCAGCCAACAGTCTGGTCATCTGCATGACTGGAACATGGAAGTCTTTTTTTTTTTTCTTTTAAAAAGGAAAATGGCCTTTATTCTTTATTTTTTTTTTCTTACAGAAGGCTGGCTTATATAGAAGATGACTATATACTGATGCTGTCAGATATTCCCTTACTTCAAATAGCAAAAAGGCTTAATTGTATCTGAAGAGCCCAACTCTACTGATAACCTGCAGTGTCAGTAATGTGTGACATTAAGGAATTTGTATTTGCTACCTGAAATAAAAGTCCTCAGGGTAACTACTTAGATATCTGAGTACTGTGGTCAAGGTGAGCTCAGATGTGGATTGTGGAAATCACAGGTTTACACAGGTTGAGAATTATCTAGAACCGTGGGTCTGGCTGACACTGGGAATTAAAACCAAGATGCATGGGAAACCAAATGACAAGGAAATGTGCAGTCAGAGACTGGGAAAGCAGGAAATCTTTAGCAAGATACATTCAAGAACAAAATGTGGACAGAACTGGAACAAGGCTGGGTAAGATCACTAGGAAAAGAAATCGAGTCCTAGAAAATGGGAGACAAGAACTAGGTAGTTATCAAGAATGACAAAACCAAGAAACAAGTACCTTTAGTGAATAGGAAATGCAGGAGTTGGACTTGGTGATCACACAGAATCACACACAGAATCACACAGAATGACCCGGGTTGGAAGGGACCTCAAGGATCATGTAGTTCCAACCCCCCTGCCTAGCAGGACCACCAAACATACACCTTTACTAGATCAGGTTGCCCAGAGCCCTGTCCAACCTGGTCTTGAACACCTCCAAGGACGGGGCATCCACAACCTCCCTGGGCAGCCTATTCCAGGACCCAACCACTCTCCTAGTAAAGAACTTCCCCCTAACATCCAACCTAAATCTTCCCTCTTTTAACTTAAAACCATTTCCCCTAGTCCTGCTATTGTCAGCCCTTTCGAAGAGTTTACTCCCCTCCTGGGAGTAAGTTCCCTTCAGGTATTGAAAGGCTGCAATGAGGTCACCCCGCAACCTTCTCTTCTCCAGGCTGAGAACTCCCTCAGCCTGTCCTCATAGGGGAGGTGCTCCAGCCCCCTGATCATCTTCGTGGCCCTCCTCTGGACCCTTTCCAAAATCTCCATGTCTTTTTTGTGCTGAGGGCTCCACACCTGGACACAGTACTCCAGATGGGGCCTCACAAGAGCAGAGTAGAGAGGGACAATCACCTCCCTATCCCTGCTGACCACCCCTCTCCTGATGGAGCCCAGGATCCCATTTGCTTTCCGGGCTGCCAGAGCGCACTGCTGGCTCATGTTAAGTTTCTCATCTATCAGGACCCCTAGATCTTTCTCTGCCGAGCTGCTCTCAATGACCACTCCTCCCAGTCTGTACAGGTACCTGGGGTTCTTCCGGCCCAAGTGCAAAACCTTGCACTTTGCCGTGTTGAACCTCATTAGGTTCACCCGAGCCCAGCTTTCCAGCCTGTCAAGGTCCCTCTGAATGGCATCTGTTCCCTCCGCCGTATCGACTGCACCACTCAGCTTGGTGTCATCAGCAAACTTGCTGAGGGTGCACTCCATTCCCTCATCGATGTCATTAATAAAGATGTTAAAGAGCACCGGTCCCAAGACAGACCCTTGAGGGACACCGCTCGTTACCGGCCTCCACCTGGACATAGAGTCATTGACCACCACCCTCTGTCTGCGGCCTTTCAACCAATTGCTTATCCATCTAGTTCCTTATGGGTCCCTTCCAAATTGGGATATTCTATGATTCTGTGATAAGGCAATACATCTCAGAAAAAGTGCTTTGGGAGAGTGAAGTACTGATTTCAAATGATACATGATGTAAGAAGAAATTACAGGGGAAATTGTTATATGGAAACTGCACTGTCTTTGAGTCAAAAGAGTAAGATCGGGATGAGAATAAGAAAGTATCTTGACAGAATACTTCATTCTTCATAATGGCAGTCTAAGTCAGGCATAACTGAATGAGGACTAGGTTCACCCTGCCTATTCCCAAAATTCCCCTAAAGTGAAAAGATTTGTGTCATCATCTCTTCTGCTATTTTATGTAGTGGATGCAAATAGCTTAATGATGCTTCATAATATTTTCATTGGAACTGTCCACAGAAGCACTTCCTTTGCCACAGAGAGAGTAATCATCTGGTGTTTATTGAACACAGTAGGCAGCTTACTTCTGTTGATCATCGTAGTAAATGTTTATGCTTACCTGCAGGTAGTTCTGTTTCTGCTTGGCAAGCACAATCCTGATGTTAAAACTGATCCTTTAATTTGTTCAAGAGCTTCCTCTAAATGAAAAGCTGCTTTTTTCTGGACTACAGGTATTCACAGAAAAAAAACAAATTGGAAAAAAATCTTTAAATTAGAATATTTTACCATGTATGTTTTGGTTAAAATTCTTAAGTTTGGATAGCCTAAATTCAGACTGTTACAATAAACTCAGGGTTTTATCATTGTTAGGCATGCTGGAACGTCTCTAGTTTCCATGAAACAAAGTACAGTCTGTTTCAGTCTTTATAGTAATGAATTTATTAAGCAGTTCTGATATTTGCTTTTAGACTACACAACTGAGAAAGTAGGTGGTTAAAATATCCAGCACTAACTTTGTTTTTACATCATGATTATAATGGTCATTCACTAAGCCAAAGTATAGCCTGCAGGTATTTTACAGAGGCCAAATTGTAACTTAGGAATTGAAGCAGCAGAGAAAGAAAAAGTCCAGACTGGCCCAAGGTGTTGCTTCTTACAAATAAAGAAAGGTGTGACAGAAAGGGGTAGAGACAGAATTACTATTAAGAAAGCCATCAAAAAGATTGTGATTCATAATATTGCTACACAATCTAGTCTGTGAGTAGAGCTCCGAAGAAGCCCTAAAACAGTACTGTCCTATTTTGTTATTTTATTCTGACATTTGATCTTGAAGTCAGAGACGTTACCTCACAGCTGGCACAACTGCAGTTGGAGGAGTAAATCCGTTGAAGAATTACTAAGTATTATACCATATCTTCGGAGTTTCAACACTGGAAAGTTGACTGGAAGTCAGACTTGGCTGAAGCTATCAAGAACTCCTGCCAATCTGCACTCATTCCAATGAAGAAAGCAGGAACTGTGTTGCAATGATCACTTCTTTCCAGCAACTCAAAAAGCTGACTAATTCAGCAAAAGTTATATAATACATTAATATATACTAGGACTGCCTTATCCTAATGATAAACAAAAGGCGTATTCTTGAATATTTTGTATTCAGGGCTTCAAATAGGGAACCATCCAAATAACTTGCAATGACTTTTTAACATCTTGCACAAAACTCTGGAATTACAATGTTATAATCAATAAGGACCCTGCAGCAAAACAAGTGGAGGGAAAAAAGGGAGCCACAATACCTCTGGGAGATGATTGCATGCTACAATTGGAATATAATTAAATACCTCACAGTTTTTAGAAAAAAAACCAACACCAACACCATTTCGTTTGTTTTACCCAATGTTGTCATACATATCAAATCCGTGCTTCTTGTCAGTTATGTTCTGCTGACACTAATTAATTTGAGTGAATTCAATTGTGTCAAATTCATTGACACAATGAATTTAAGTGAAGTTGATTGTTCTATTTGGTTTCAATAATGTTCTATTAATTAAAAAAACAAAAAAAACCAAAAAACTGTATTGTGAACAATGGTTACATTTTCATTTACAAACCTATCTGCTTGTGTTGCAAAGCAGGAAGATGAGCGTGCTGAAACTTCTCAGTTGTTTCCCAAAATTTAATTTTCCTTTGTTGCAACACTTGTTCTCTAAATCTTTGTTCTTGTTCTTCTTTTTGCTTCTGTCTTTCTTCAAAGGCTCTGTATTTAAGATGAAAAATTAGATAATATCTATGCTTTCTAATTACATTTGCAAAAATATCAGCAACTTGTTAGTTATCTGGTGGTGTTTGAACAAAA
The DNA here is from genome assembly GCA_035772895.1 of Perdix hodgsoniae. Lineage (NCBI taxonomy): Eukaryota > Metazoa > Chordata > Aves > Galliformes > Phasianidae > Perdix > Perdix hodgsoniae. The sequence goes on from JAPSGF010000008.1 coordinate 18,295,794, forward strand.
GTTTGCTTGTCCATGAATTAAATGCTACAAACCTCAACACGGATTAATTACTGTAGTCAGTATGAACCTAAATGGGATGGTGGGTGACAAAGAAATGCACTATAATATTTTTATTTTCTTAGCTTCAGACAGAGATGTCATGATTTCTTACATAGAATTAACATGCAGGCTCATACAGCTCTTGTCACTGATGTCACTTTCACCACATTCCTTACATTACCACATAAATGTGTAACAGTGGGCAAACATACATGATGATGAACTTCAACTACTGTGTGTCTGTACCTTTCAGGAGAGTAAGAGTTGTTATTCAGAAGCAGCACACAAGAGCAACAGCTTTAACTTAGAAATATGTAAGAACTGTATTGACTTGCTGGGAAACTTTCTGAAAGACAGTCAGTTCAGTAGGACAAAATGGGAGGGATCCAAAGCTCTAATTGACCCTCTCAGTTCTAAATATCATATATGCTTAAAATGTGTCCTTCCACTGACTGGAAAGCAAAGCAGGATCCAGCTGAAAACAAGCATCACCACAAAGCCTACCTTCTCTAGGCACAAGCTTGATGAATGTGGAATTTTCATTCCTGCTGACAAAAGCATCAGCTTTTGCTGACAAACTTATATTGGCTCCTCGAGTGAAATCTACCCTCTACCTGTAACCTTATTGGTACAGTGCCTGCATAGACAAATTATTACATAAATACATAACTTATCAATTCAACCTCTACAAAGTCTGCCATACAGGGATCACTACAACAGACCTACTCTGTGACTCAGGCTATTTTATTTATTCTTCCATTTTCTTCCAAAGGAAAAAGTTTAAACTGGGAAAAAAAACCAACAAAACAACAGAAAAATAATTAGAAACAGGTACTTTTAGAAGCTTAAAGGCTGCAACTGCACAATAGTAAAAAAAAAAAAAAAATAGGAAAAGAGCCAACTAATTCTCAAATTCTCCCTTTTACAGGCATATTCACCTTAGTGCACTTGAAAGACAAAGTGTAGCAGACATTTTTGCTGTTTTAAAAATTTCTGTAGGTATGGCTGTCAAAACACACTGAAACTAAAACCGAATCTCCCAGTTTTGCGGACCACTTATTGCATTTCATTAGTAGAAAGTGATGACAAAAGATGTACTCCTATAAAATTGGAAACGCACTGTGAAGAGATTCCATGCAGCTACTCAAACCTGAAATCACATATTTGCTTTTCTGATACTGTGGCTATAATTATAAATGCACCCTAACACTCCTCCCCATATCATGAAGGGAACAAGAGGTTGTTATATATGATCTTCCAGCAAGGTGGACTGATCTGACTTGAAGCATGGTATGAGGCCTTAACAGCAGTTATCCAAGAACAGACCAAATCTGAAGCGAAATACAAGCATAAGGGACAACAGTTTGGTTCAAGCTTCACAGGAGCTTTAATTGTTCATACACTCCAGAAATTTCAGTAATAGAACTAGAATTTACTGTCAACTTTCAGTATTCTGATACTTCACTAATGGTAAATACAGAAATCTGCACTACTGAAACCCATTATCCTGACTGAAAATATAGGAAAGTCACAATAGAAGAAACAGACTTGCTTATCCTAGGAAGTATTTTAAAAACATTCTTCTACATCTCCTTAATTTTTCCAGAAGTTGCTCATGAAGGCCTTTAGTTGAACTGTAGCTGTTAAATTCAGATGTTGGAAATTCTACAACTTTGCACCTGGAATAATTCCAGAGTATAACTCCAAAAAGGAATGAGTAAATTCTGACAGAGTCTTTCACTATTTATTTTTTTTAAAGGAGTCTGGAATATGACATAGCTGCACTCTTCCACATTCCTTATAATTGGAATTAAAAAAAGATTCTTGTTCCACACAGCTGGAGATGGGCAAGGCCAGCTGCTGATGGAGGAGGCCTTTCTAACCACTACTCATCGTGATCTCTATTTGACTTGGAGTAAGACATGAGGCAGAAATGCATTAGAGATATTCTATGAATAATTCATCATTAGCTTCTTGACCTCACAGAATGTAAATTGGGAAATCCAGGTGCATTATGTAAAAGAAACAATTCTACAGATGCATAGTGACCTCTTACAGAAAAGCACTAAAAACAAATGTTTGTTCATCTACTTGCCTTAAGCCACCAGCTTAGGTTCACATCACAGATGTAACACTGGCAAAAGAGCTTTAAGGTGAGGAGTTACCACAAGAATTTCCTGACTGGTGTTCTTTTAACCTGTTTTTTTTCTGTACTATTAACAACCCAGTGGTGCAGCAATTTCTTTAACGGCTGCTCAAATGTTTATAGCAAATGTGGAATATAAAACTTAAAAGATTTAGCAGTTTTGCATACACAGACATTACGTGGAAGGTATTTTCAAGCTAAAACCAGTATGACCAGATGGTGAAACTATTTCCTTGTTAATGTTACTAACTTATCTTCACAGTGAAGTGATGGATGCTACATTTGCAGGTGGACTGAATGCTTATTACTACCTAAATGCTTATTTCTACACAGTGCACATGGAATGCTATGAAATGAACTGTTTGATGCTGAGTTGATATTCATTAGGATACAGTTATTCACTGTCATAGCTTCTTTGCAGATCAGTGCATATTAATTTCAAAACTGATGTAGATGGGTATGCATACAGTTGATGACTACAGTGAGATCAAGAAAAAGGCAAAATGGGGTATTACATTCTAAATCTCAAGTGAAATACTTACCAGGACCATAGGAACATTGATTAATTGTATTCCCTCATCTCCTCTGATTATCATATGCTGAATAAGGACAGCCCAAAATTGCTCTAAGGGCTTCAGAAAGATCAACCCTAAGGGCTAAAGCTGTCCTCCAAAACGCCCTGATGGTTCACAGCAGAGTTGACCACACTACCCAGCAATTTGTTCCACTCCAAATCATATTTACTAGCAAAAAGGAAACACATCTCATGTAAAGTCAAGATTTTTGTTGTTGTTAGCAAAATTCACAACTTAAGGGACTAAAACAGGTCTAATGGTTACAGAAAAATAAATATTATTCTGGAATATTTCTATACGAAGAAAGCCTCAATAATAGTTACAATAGTTTATAGTTTTATTTGTACACTTATTTTCTCCTTTTCCTGATGCTATGCTCATTCTTCCATTGCTCTTCTGGGTCCCAATACTGGTAATTGCATTCTGATGGTCTTGGTGTGTTTCAGTGAGTTGTCAGCATCTGGAATCCCTTCTTCAGAAGCAATGAGATGTACATATTATTTTTTTCTTTTTCCTCACCTTGGGATCCACTTGGAGTCATTTTTATGCTTCCTACCACACTTTTACACCTTTGCTCTTTTCTGACAGATCCACAGGTTCACAGTCCATCCACATATTTCACACAGGGTGCCTTTAACATTAATTTACGTGCTACTTTGTGGTTCTCTTTGTTACAGCCAGTTTTGTCCGATCCAGGTCTGCACCTCCTTAACATACTAGTGGTGAGTTGTTTATAGCTATGGGGTCTCCAGTACCGGACCTGCGTTCTGTCCAATATCATCCGTGCTTGCACTTCTCTATGCCACACTCTGTGCCTCCAGTTCTCAAGACCTCTGCTCTTGTACCAGGCCTGGACTACTCTACACCGATACATTAGTCATAAATATTTCATTCTACATAGGATTATAGCCTGTAACTGCTACCTATGTAAAACTACGATCATACAATAAAAGGATAAATAACAGAAAATAAATTAGCCACCGGCACCTGATCAAATTAGAGATACCCCTAAACCAAGGAAAACAAAGGTCCAGGTAGGTCAAGAAAAGTTCAGGCAGAGAAAAGACAGTACAGTCCTGTGGCTGGCATCCAGCAGTGGCAATTCTGGATTAGAGGTCTGTGTGGTTACAGTCACCCCTTCTAAATTTTCATTCTAATGTATAAAGCAGCACTGAATTCTTAATACTTTTCCTTCTCTGTTTACGAAGTGCCAACATCTTTCTCCCGTCTCTGGCACAAGCCTGCTTTTCGTCTTCTCTCAAAGAAAGATGTTAATGAATAATTTAAATAATCAGTGATAATCAGCCAGTAGGTGGAGCACAAAGCTTGTGCATATATGTTTTTTTTTCTCTTTCTTTTACAAAAAAGAAGCAGTGAATAGATTGAAAATTCATACAAACTTGGAAAATATTTCCTTCCCCAGTTACAGCAGATGGATTACCTATTCAGATGTCAAGGTAATGCGAAACACTCAGCCAGGGCAGCTGACTGTAAAGTTTAAAAATGCACGCAGACAATCACAGGAGATTTTGTGTTTCCTGAACCTACCATCTACCTGCAACCAGTAACATCATGGTGAAACTCAATACACATTTAGCACTGAGCAGTAACAGCAGGATGGCTGCACTTCCGGCAGGGTGACAGCTGGTATTTAAAATGCACTGAGGTGTACGGACACAAAATACAATACTCTATTCATTTGTATCAAGTATGTGCTTAGGCAGTGGCTCCTATTTCATAGAATCGTAGAATCATTAAGGTTGGAAAAGGCCTCCAAAGTCACCCAGTCTAACTGCCCACATACCACCAATACTCACTAAACCATGACCCCAAGTACTGCATTTACTGTTTACTGAAACATCTCCAGGAACAGTGACTGCACCACCTCCCAGAACAGCCTGTTCCAATGTCACATCACTCTTTCAGAGAAGAAATTCTCCCTAATATCCAGCCTGAACCTCCCTCTTCAACCTGGCACAACTTGAGGCCTTTCCCTCTTGTCTTATCACTAGTTATCCAGAAGAAGAGGATGACCACCACCTTGCCATAATCTCCTTTCAGGTAGCTGTAGAAAGCAATAAAGTCTCCCCTGAGTCTTCACTTCTCCAGACTAAATTTTCCTCAGCCACTCCTCATAAGATTTGTGCTTCAGACCCTTCACGAGTTCTGTCACTCTATTCTGGACATGCTCCATGGCCTCAGTGTCTTTAAGTGAGGGGCCCAAAGCTGGACACAGTATGCAAGATGTGGCCTTGCCAGAACTGATTACAGGGCAACCATCACCTCCCCAGTCATACCAGCTACACTGATTCCCATATAAGCCAGGATGCCTCTGGTCTTCTTGGGTGCCTGGGCACACTGCTGGCTCATATTCACGAAGCATCAGCCAACACTCATAGATCCTTCTCCTTCAAACAGCTTTCCAGACACTCTTCCCCAAGCCAGTAGCTCTGCCTGGGGTTGTTGTGGCCACAGTGCAGGACTCAATAACTGGTTGTTGAACTTCATCTCACTGGCCTCAGCCCACTGAACTGGCCTGTCCACATCCCTTTGTAAGGCTTACATACTCTCACTGCAGATGAACACTTCCTCTCAACTTGGTGTTATCCTCAAGCTTACTGAGAGTGCACTCATTGCCCTCATCCAAATCATCAATAAAGATGTTAAACAGGATGGGTCCCAATATCCACCCACTGGGAGCACTATTTGTAACTAGTCACCAGCTACATTTAATTCCATCACCACTCTCTGAACTCCGCCATCCAGCCAGTTTTTTGTCCAGCAAAGACTGTGCCTACCCACTTCACAGGTTACCAGCTTCTCCAGGGGAATACTGTGGAGAATACTGTGCTTTGCTGACATCTAGACAGACTACATCAACAGCCTTTCCCTCATCCACCAGGTGAGTCATCTGGTCATAGAAGGAGATCAGGCTGGTCAGGCAGGACCTGACTTCCATCAACCTATGCTGGCTGGGCCTGATCATCCGGACGTCCCACACATGTTGTGTGACCTCACTCAGTATGTCTGTTCCATAACCTTCCCTGGCACCAAGGTCAGGCTGAAAGGCCTGTCATTCCCCAGATTCTCCTTAATAGATAAGCATCACGTTAGTAAGCCTCCAAACCTCTGGGGCCTCTCTGATTGACCAGGACTGCTGACAGATGGTGGAAAGTAGCTTGGCAATCATGTTCACCAGTTCAGCATCCTTGGGTGGATTTCACGTGGCCTCATGTACTTTTGACAGTCCATGTAGGATAGCAGGTCTCTTAACTCTCTCCACCTTTACTGTGGGGGATTTATTCTGCTCCCACCATATTTCAGTACTGGCATCTAAGTCATAGTTAGCCTGCCACATAATGCCTTCCACCTCCTCCTGCTTGTTGCCCTTGCTGTGTGCACTGGTGTAGAAGTACTCCACCTGAGCCATTAGCCTTGCATCCAAACCTGGCACTGTCCCACCAGGCTCACCTCTAGCAAGCCTCATTTCATCCCCTCCCCCTTTCATACTGAGCTTAATTTCTGGAATGCTGTTATTTAAACAATATCTGTCACCTAGTGCCCAGAGGATATTTAACTCTTAAACTGATCTTGAAAATGCAACTTCATGTATTAGTGAGACAATTAGTGAGATGATAAAGGAAGGATTTTATTGTAACTCAGGAAACTTGTGTAAAGGTAATCTGGCTAGTTCATAATGCTGAAGTGCTGCTGTTAATACAAATTCAAGAATTCAAGAAGCAAAGAAACTGATGCTATCAGATAGGATATGAACACAGATTCCTTTAAGCCTTCACCTTGAAGAAGATCTCTAACTTTTGCTATTGAGATTTTGCTTTCCAAAGCTATACCTGCTTTTTTATATGCAAGTGAACTTTTGCTTTTCACTAATACATTAATTAACGGAGAACATCTTGTCAGGATTTGAGCATTTTTAATGTTGAAGCTGTTGCATTTTAGAGGTATTGACAACAAGTCAATAATTTGAAAACAAAAGACTTCAATCTGCATCCTCTCTATATATGGAGTTCTCATTAGCTTAAAAAGTGCATAAAACAAGATTAAGCACCGAGCAGAGGTTCTGCTGTATAATCCCTAGGTCTGTTAGAGGAAATTCACTGCTTTACTTTCCAAGAGAGGCTTTGTAAATTTAAGGCTGACCTTAAATCTGATCATGCTCAACCAACTTGGCAAGCTTCTATGATGAAATGACTGGCTTTGGAGATAAGGGGATAGCAATGGATACTGTTTACCTAGTAAAACAATTAGTAAGGTAGACAGTATGACTTTAGATACTGTCTCCCATTAGATTCTTACAGAGAAGCTGTTGAAATATGGGTTGGACGTGCAGACAGAAGAGTGGACTGAAAACTGGCTGAATGGTTGAGGCCAGAGGATGGTTACCAGTGGCACAAAGTCCGGTTGCAGGAAACTAACCTCTTTTTCCCAGAGGTCAGTACTGGGTCCAGACCTGTTCAACATCTTCACAAATGACTTGGTTGATGGAGACAAGTGTACCCAAAGCAAGGTTGCAAATGACACTAAACTGGAAGGAGTGGCTGATATGCCAGAGGGTCCTGCTGCCATCCAGAAGGATCTCAGCAGGCTGGAGAAATGGGCTGACAGAAGTGCAGATCCTGCACCTGGGGACAAGCAACCCCAAGCACAACTTTATGCTGGATTGCATCCAGCTGGAAAGGAGAATAGCAGAAAAAGTCCTGGAGGTCCTGCTGAACACTTAGCTGAATATGAGCCAGAAATGTTCGTCTGCAGCAAAGAACCCTAGCAGGGTAGCATTAGACAAAGTACTACACTGAGGTGATCCTTCCCCTCTACTTGGCATTGGTGAGGTCACATCTGCAGTAGTGTTGGACTCCTCAGTACATGGACATACTGCAGAGAGTTCAGTGGAGAGCCTCCAGGATGAGGAGGGGATGAGGGAACCTCTCCTATGAGAGAGGCTGACTTGGGCCTGTTCAGCCTGTAGATGAGGAGGCTCTGGGGGATCTCATCAACGTAACAAAATCACAGAACGGCCAGGGTTGGAAGGGACCTCAAGGATCATGAATCTTAACCCCCCTGCCACATGCAGGGCCACCAACCTCCACATTCAATGCTAGACCAGGCTGCCCAGGGCCCCATCCAGTCTGGCCTTGAACACCTCTAGGGACGGGACATCCACAGCCTGTCTGGGCAGCCTGTTCCAGCACCTCAATACTCTCTCTGTAAAGAACTTCTCCCTGATATCCAACCTAAATCTTCCCTCCCTCAACTTAAAACCATTTCCCCTTGTCCTGCAGTTATCTACCCTTTCAAAGAGATGATTCCTCTCCCCTCTGTAGGCTCCCTTTAGGGGTCACCCTGCAGCCTTCTTTTCTCCAGGCTGAACAAGCCCAGCTCCCTCAGCCTGTCCTCATAGGGGAGGTGCTCCAGTCCCCTGATCATCTTCGTGGCCCTCCTCTGGACCCTCTCCAACAGCTCCCATGTCCAGTAATACCTGAAGGGATGTTGCAGAGAGGAAGAGTCAGACTCTTTTCAGTGGTTTCCAGTGCCAGGACAAGAGACAGTGGTCACAAACTGAAACACAGGATCCTTCTCAACACCAGAAGCACTTCAGTGCTGTGCAGGTGATGGAGCACTGGCACAAGCTGCCCAGAGAGAGACTGTAGAGTTTGCTCCTTGGAGACCTTCCAAAGGCAGCTGGATGTGGTCATGAGCATCCTGCTCTGAGGCAACCTGAGCAGGATTGGCAACCTCAGGTTGCCTCAGAGCAGGAGTTGGACTAGATGGCCTCCAGAGGTCTCTTCCAACCTCAGCCATTCTGTGTGAAGGTTAGAAGTAGCAATAAGATTGCTGTATTTCACACAGTACCCATCTATGCTGCATACGTTGAAAGAAAAAAGTACACTGAAAGGAAATTCCAGTTTTGAGAATACAAGGGAGCAGTGCCAAGAATGACTTCTGATGCTTGCCTATAAATCCTGCCAGGTGAGAACTTGGAGCTTAAGGGAGTCACACAATCCTTGAGAAGCCATCATCATAGCTAGCACTTTTACAATATGTTACAAAGGTAATAGCTCTTGGCTCATAAGCAGATTTGAGACATGACCTGATGGCTGAACCATCAGAAGACAAATCACTTCCTACCTGCATAACTTTTAGGAAGAAAATATTCAATTTCAGTGAACTTTTAATTTCCAAATTACTTTTCACTATATATGCAATGGCTCTTGGTTTTGAATTATATATCACAGTTTATTAACACTATGCACTTACTACCTTTCTAACATTTGACAACTACCTCATTTATAGTTAGCAGAATGCTTGTCTTCACAGATTTCCATCCGAACTGCTCATGATACTTATTCTCAAATATCACAAATGGAAATAATTTTCTAATTTTTTAACTGACTCACCCGGGTAACTTGGATTTATACAGTGTAATGCACTTAAGGCCATAATGAAATTCATACAGAAATGTATTTATATATCAACGTGTATTAGTTTAGCTACTCCAGTCTGTCAAAAATATGCAGGTTGTCTGCTGTTTGCTTTTCCATCAGCGCATAATACTTCAGGATCAGTAATATGATAAATAGCATTCATCTGAGAAGAGTAGTGTTACAGTGGTGCTGTTCCATAAAAACAAAGAAGATATTTAATCTTTCAGCTGAGGCTTGGTATATGATCTGCAAAGGTTGTAGGTTTTTAATCACACCCAAATGATGCTTCCTCTTCCATTTTTAGTTTTATTTCAAAATGTGCACTGACAGCACAGCATGTCAGTCTTTTGTGAAGCTAAAACAGCAGTACAAATACTGTCTGCTGCCCTCGATGACTTATCATCTTATCATCCTATCATCCTATTTCAAGAAATAAATGTTGTACAAAAAATCACCAGATATGGAACTATGGGGGAAGAGTGTTTCAGGGAGTTAACAGTGGGCAGAAGTTGGTTGGAGGCTGAGGGCTTCTTCTGAGAAGACTTCAGTAGGAGCCCATCCATCTGTATGGTATATAGAGCCACTCTCCTGCACGTGAATGCTAGGGAAATGCCTGCTGCTTGCACCACTGCACTCAAACACCTCAGTGTACATTTTACTCAACCCATGGGTCATAGAATTTTTCATGACTTCGTGCTTTCAAGTATGAGGAAATGCTGGATATTCAAAGCTTTATTTAAAATGTCAATACACAATAACTCCATTACAAACATACTTCTTTACTAGAGAGGCTTAGCACTGCGTTTACTGGGAGCTGGGATCACCAAGCCCCATCACAGGGGAGGCTGTGCACTGTCATCCCACGTGCTCAGAAGCACATCCACTTCAGCAAGCAGTGACAGCTGCCTGCCCACTGACTCCTGGATGCCTGAATTCATTTGTTACAAACCCACCAAAGCTAACAACAATGGAAGAGTAACATGAACACAGGTCAGAGCTACAACGTGTGGATGTGGTCCAACACTGCAGCTCAGAATATTGCTCCCTGATATTTTATTTTAGGTTTAGTGACTTTTTTAAGCTTGGGAAAAGCAGTGAGGCTGCTTAGCAAAGTGAATGTGCACGTTGTAGAAACACACTGCCCTGTCTCAAACTTCCGCCTCTGCTTTTTCTAACCTCCCACAGAACAGCCCTTGTTACTCACCTCCTCCTTCTGTTGGTCTCCATCGAATACTTCCGCGCTCTGCTCCTACACAGCCTTTGATCTTCTTTTAGTGCCCAGCGCTCCTCTTGTAAATCCCATCCCAAGGGAAATGCTGAAGCTCTGTCCCTGGTGCTGTGTTAAGGACAGAAGCACAATGCTGGATGGACTTCCTGCGCCTTTGTGAGCGGGAAAGGGCAAACTTCATCCCATCACATTCAAGACGCTGATAGACTGCTTAATCACACAACAGTTGCTCCCATAAATATGTATTATGGTCATAACTCATTCAGTGTTCATCTGGAAAGAAATGTACTTACATTTTACTGTTTACAATCACTTTAACGCATCACGGAATCATTAAGATTGAATTGGAGGGGACCCTTAAAGGCCATTTGATCCACCTCCCGTGCAGTGAACGCGGACACCTGCAGCTCCTCCAGGTGCCCAGAGCCCCATGCAGTCTGCCCTGGGGCATCTGCAAGGATGGGGCACCACCACCTCACTGTGCAACCTGTGCCTCTCACCACATCAATGGTGCCCTTTATGCCCCACACTATCAAAACCATTTTTCTTCTTCAGAAGTAAAAAAAAAAAAGGGGGGGGGGGGGGGAAGGCCGGCTGCCACACTGCCGCCCCGCACCCCGTCCCCACAGGGCCCCACCGCCGCCCTTCGGCGAGGAGCGGGCGGCCATTCCCGGGCAAGCTGCCTGAGGGCGGCCGGCGGAAGGATACGCGCAAGGATACGCGGAAGGACCCGCGCCTGCTCCGCGTCCCGCCGCTTGCTGGAGCTGCCGCCGCCACAGCGTCGCGCCGCCCGTCCCGCCGGGCTCCGCACGGGGCACGGCGCGCTCCTGTGGCCGCACCGCCGCCATCGTAGCAACGAGAGACGCCGTTTCCTTCGCGACGGGGCGGGGCGGGGCGGGGCGGGGCGGCGGTGAGCGGCCGAGGGGCGGCGGTTTGTTCGGAGCCGCCTCGCTTGGGCTTCGGAGCGGCGCGAGGCGCGGCGGGCGCTGGGGGGACGTCGAGGGAGACGTGGAAAGAATCAGCTAAATCTGCGTATGAAAGGTTCTGCCGCCTTAACACGGAGGGGATGTGTTAGAATGGGGGCGCTTCGCCTCTCGTTCACAGGAACGGCTCCAGACTCAGCGCTCTGCCCGGCGTTGCGGGCAGAAGGCTGGTTGTTCCTTCTCTGCCTCCAAGCAGTCCTCTTCGGCTCTTTTCACACTCTGAAGACCCCGGGCTGTCCGATAAATGCGGTGTTTTACTGAGGATCACAGAATCGTTTGAGTTGGAGGAAACCTTTAGAGGTTGTCTAGTCCAACTGCCCTGCAACGAACAGGGACGCGTACAGCTCCATTGTGCGCTCAGAGCCCCGTCCACGACTTCGAGTGTCTCCAGGGATCAGGCGTCCAACGCCTCTCTGGTCAGCCCGTCCCAGTGCCTCACCACTGTTGCCATAAAAACTTTCTTCTTACATCCAGTCTCAATCTCCCCTCTTTTAGTTTGAAACCATTTCCCCTTGTCATGTCACAACTCACCCTGCTAAAGGGTCTGTGCCCTTCTTTCTTACAGCCCCTCTTTAGATACCGACAGGCTGCTCTCAGGTCTCTGCAGCCATCTCCAGCCTGAACAGCTCCAGCTCTCTCAGCCTGTAAAGGATACCTTCAAAGACTTTACTGAGAACATGCAGATGGGACTGAATCATAGCTGTGAAACAGCTACCAAATTTGAGTTTATGTCATGCTTAGAAAGAATTTAAACTTCTTAGGCTTACTGTAAATTTTGACCTTAGCCAGCAAAACTCATAACTGAATTGTAGTCATCTTCTGAAATTCAGTATTATAAATGCCTTTATATCTTTCTCTCTCTCTCTCTCTTTTTTTTTTTTAACAGCTTTTCCTCTTTGTTCTTCTTCACAGCCCCACTCTGTACCTCCTCTAGGTCATTAGCTGCTTTTCTTGGTAAAAAAGCTGAGCACCGTGTACTGCAGAGCTGTCTGGTTATTCTAGGACAGCAAACAGCCCGGTCTCAAGTGGTTACAGAATGGAAGATCCCACTCTGGCAGCTGATTTGGAAGAGGTTTCATAAATTTTAATGTGAGCTAGAGACTGGTATTCCAGTAAAGGATAAAGATCAACTTTTAAATCTTTGTGGGACAGACTGAATTTATTAATAATCTAATTTGAAGGCTGGAGCAACTATGCTGCTGCAGAAACACATTTTTCTTTCCTTCTTGTTCCAGAGGGGATTCTTCTGCTAATGCCCTTTACCTTTCCTCCAAGCTTCAGTTTAACTCTGTAGGGGGGGAGTTCAGCCAAGGTTCTGCCCATCATAACCATTCCTTCCTGAAATTTGCCTCCGCTTCCTACTTCTGTGTATAGTTAGCAATGAAAATCTTTTCACCTTAACTCCCTGAAGCTGTAGTATGGATCATAGCCTGCGTCTTTGTAAGCAAGCATCAACTGAATCACTGGTAACATTCCAGAATTCTTATTTTGGAAAGCTACAAAGTTCTCCAGAACAGATTAAACATTTGATTACATCAGATACTGACTAACAGAAGTTGTTAAAAACATCACAGAGAACTTCCACATGTATGCTGGAAGGGGCCAGTTATGGGCGCTCAGTGCCCTGCAGCTACCAATTTTGAAACAAAACATTGCATTAAAAAATGGAATAATAAGTGGATTCAATACTGAATTTATTCCCCTCTTGCAACTCATTTTAAATCTCTAATAAAGGCAATTTCCAGTGTATGACAGCTTCGGACAGGGAGGTGAACACAGCATTGAGACCAATGTAGGACATTGGCTGTGCTAGTTTAAGGTGACACTCAAGAGTTTGTTCTGAAAGTGGTTCAGTCATGACATATCCCAGAGGTGTGGTACAAACTGAGGTTTGGAAATAAGCCAAATCTAGTGTTCTGCCACCCCACCAATGAAAACACCATCAGTTTAACAATAAAAGCCTTTTAAAAAGTTGAAAATGGATACCTTTTTTTTTTCTTTCAGTGAGCCTAAATCACTCACTACCAAATACAAATACCAGTGCTCTAAATCAGCGTGTAAGAAACTGTCATGCTTTTGCCACAGGGCAAAGAAATGTTTGGTCTGTCATGTGCAGGTAATGAGAAGGAAGTGCTCTCAGGAGACAAGCGGTGCATGTATATAAATCTACTGTGCAACAGAGCTGTGTTTTATTGAATGCAGACATTAGAGGAGTGATGTGTTGGCTGCTCTTTGTGCTGTACACATTCCCGAATAGTTAGCTCAGCACTTTGTAGTGTACAATTCTTTCCGCAGAAATGTGAAACCCGTCAAAACATTTGCATTGCTGCAAGTAAAAGATGAAGCGCTTTAGGGTAACTTCATTAATTTCTCTTAGTGTTCTTTTGTTGGGGTGGGGAGAAACTGTTATAAGTGATGTCAAGCCTTGTTCATCTCAGGTAAGACTTTCAATTACTTTGCTGAGATAAGATAATGAATGTAATTGAATAATCTGTTAGAAAAGTGACAGAGAAATAGACTGCTTTATTCAGGGTAGGCATGAAAATATGGAATAATTAGGTATTTTCACAGAGAGAAAAGAGAATGCATTGAAACTGTAGAAATTCAGTACAAGAAAACATTTTTGTTTTAACATCTTTTATCACAGTTCAGTTGTTCAGCTGTATTTTTACTGTCATCTGCATCCCTGCAAAGACACAGTAACTCCTGGTGTAGGCACAGTCCAACCTGTGACATGAATTCCCAAGGTCTGATTTCATTGCCTGTTTCATTTTGCCTTTAAAAAGAATTAATTCTGATTAAAGTGTTTTCTTAACATTACTTAACTGAACAGCTGGTGGTAGCTGTGATAAAGCCCAGAACAACACTTGGCTTCAAGTGATCTATTTATACGTTTCAATTGGTCTTTTTATAACTGTTACTGGACTTTTCTTCCTTTATTTTGTGCTTATTTCAATATCAAAGAAACATATTGTTTTCGTTCTCTAGCATTTATTCCTCTCTAGACACAAAATACAATCAAATTAATAATTCAGAAACTTTTTTTTTTAATCTGCCTGTTAACAGTTTAATGTAATATTTATTTTCAATTTTAAAAGGCAAAAATCAGGAATAAACTGTTCAGAGCTCTGTCAGTGTAGTGCCAAAACCAGAAAGAGAAATCTGAAGCTGAAAAGGAGAGCAAGTAGTCAATTTGGTCAAGACTAAGTAAGTTTCCTTTTTAATTGGAATCTTTAAGTTTCTAAGGTACTTATTACATCTGAAAGTACAGTTTATGAGCATGCTACAGTGCCTTGCTGAGATAATGGAATTAATAAGCAAAGACCTAAATGAAAATATGTTTCTTAGCCTTCTTACGATTGAGATTTTTCAGGGATTATTTTGGCATTTTTTTAAGCGATGAATCAGAGACAGCCCCATATTTTGTGGCACCATGGAAGAAAAAATGTTAAATACGAAAATACTATTTTAAAATGGCATTATTAGGTGTGGTAGTCTGAAACTACTTTTACTGATGCTTTTATTGTTACCATTTCAGATAATTGTATCCCTGTGAATAGTGTCTCTTGAAACTTTCTCCAGAAAGAACAATTTAAATATTTTTTATATGTTGGATTTGTCTGCAAATCTGTTTGAGACTACTTGTGTGCCTGGATTAATAACTTAGGGAATTGTTTCCACAAACAAGCTGAATTTGGAGACTTTGCAGAGTGACAGGGCTTTTGCAATATGTGGTAAATCCCAAACCCCTCTCCTTTCCAGGGAAAATGATTCTGTGGGCATTTGAGATGTCTGTTGGGTGTGGCAAGTCTTAAAATGCAAGCTTCTTAAATGCAAGCATTTGCAAGTTTTGGCCTGCAGATCACTTACAGAGTATTTTAGCAGAAATTTTGGTGCATTTAAAAATGTATAGAGGTTACGTGCACAGAGATGTGGTAGATGACACTCGAGGTCAGGCTGGATGGGGTTCTGAGCAACCTGATGGAGCTGTAGGTGCCGCTGTTCATTGCAGGGAAGTTGAACTAGATGACCTTTAAGGGTCTCTTCCAGCTCAAATGATTCTATAATTCTATGATTCTCTACTTCTGACACCCTTGCAAGACATGGCTAAGTAGAAGAAGCCTAACAAGCCTTGATCTCAGCTCTGTCAAGTATTGCTATAAAGCTTTTAAGAAAGCAGGTTTTAAAGGAAGATCCATGGAGTAATCAGCTTCATTTTGGCAGACTGAGCAGTTTAACATATGTTTGTGATCAATTTTTTTCCCCCTCCATTGTTTGGTACAACAGGGCACAAGGAATATTGGAGCTGTGGAGCAACCACTCAAGGCAGAAGAGAAAAATAAATCTGCAGATATTTCAAAACAAAAAGAACAATGCCTTGTACCATGTGATGTTCAAGCTAAAATTTTACGAGGGGAAAAACAGTATATGTGCAGTATGTATTCATACAGAATACTCTAAACAATAAGCTATGCAATGCCATGCTACGCATTCCTCTGCTACGCTATGCTATACTGTGCTGATTTATTTTTTAATCTTGAGCAGACTTTGACTGAGCTGCCCACTCTGAATGTTGTTCAGATTTAGGATGCTGTGTGCAGTTGGGACAGTGAAGTTAATCATGCTACTTTCTGTTCATAATTGCTGCTGGAGACAGGCAAATCCAGGCTCATTCCACCTGTCTGTGTTATCCTCTGAATATCTGTAGCTCTCTCCATTAGAGAGAAAGGCTTGAATGTCTATTCCTTATTTAAATGTTGTACTTAAGTGTCCAAAATTAAGTGGGAAGAAATCTGTACTTGAGCTTGCCTTTTGTAGATACATATGCAGGATGTATCCTCTGTTCATCACCTGGAAAAACTAAACAGCAACTGATGTTATTCAGCCTCAGAAAAAAATGTGTCAAAATTCTTGTCTTTCCCTTATGATTTTCGTTATGTATTATTGATTAAATGGCAAGTTTCGTTTCTACATTTTTAGCATCAGGGCAAAACAAGGAACCTGAATAAATAGTACATTGAATAGGCAAAATGCAGGATGGCAGGAAACCTTATGTATCTGTCCTTTTTTTCAGATTTATCTAAATTTCTCTGTTATCCATTAACTGGTTATCCCAGTAGCTGAAGTTTAGGATGGAATTAATCAAATCTTATGATTTGTAAGGCTGAAGTTCTTGGCATCTTTGGGTTTAATCTTTTGTCTCTGTACTTTGCTTTCACTTTTAGGTACCTTAGATACTCTAAGGTTAAACATTTTTAATATTCACTTAAATATCATAATTAGATGTGTCATTATTTGGTAATATTTATCAAGACTATTTCTAATTTTGTGCTAACAAGGTGAATGAACATATTTCTTTTAAAGGAAATTTGCAGAGCTCTCTTGTTGAATATGCAAGAAGCACAAAAAAACTGGTAAGAAACATGATGGATGATCAGCAGTCTTCCTTGGATTACCTTTCTAATCAGGTACTTTTTTCTTTATCATAAATATTTTTATTTATTATTTAGCACTAAGATTATCATCTAACTGAGAAACATTAATTATTTACTTTGTCATCGACACAGTAGGTTTACAGTCTCTGTTGCATTGACTTCAGGAGTGATGTCTTGTACCCTAGCTGAAGGGTGAGGGCCAGGGAGTGATCAGCACCACCTGGCACATGACCTGGTGGCACATACAGCAGTAGGGCAAGTGGCTGTATGCAACTCTGTTGTACTTGTGCAGGTGACATTATGTTATCATTAACTGGCAGTAGTTTATAAACACCGTGTTCACTCAATACCCTTAATCAAATTGAAGGGCTTTCCTCGGATCAACTGGAGTTGTGCCTAAAAGTGACTTTGGATGCAGAAAGTAAAAAATCTGACATATTCACATTATGAAGTTACAAATCACTAACATATCTCAGAAATGACCTTCAGATGTTGTTTACTAGGAATGAAAAAGACTGTCCTTAGAATATAAAAATACTTCACTGCAACCTGTTTTAAGAGATTTATTTAAACTTACAGGTGAATGAACTCATGAACAGAGTTCTTCTTTTGAATGCAGAAGTTTTAAGAAAACATTTGGATCCACTTCCTTACAAAGCAGTTCAATCTCATGGTAAATATTTCCCACATTTTATCTTGAGCTTTTTCTTTTTATCTTTGAGAGTATCTTAGCAAAGAACAAATTACACGTAAGCAGTTATGATATGTACAATACTTATTCTGTGCTAGAATGCACACATAAAATCTGAAAAATTAGTGAACTATATAAGAATCTCATTGGAAAGGGCTAGTTTAAATAATTGGCAAGAGGATAATTCTGGGCAGAACATCTTGATATTTATGCAAAGTACTAAGCACAATCATTAGTTCTTAAGTGATATAATGTAGCTAAATAGCACTTTCTTTTGTAATGAAATAAAGTATGTTCAATATTTGCAATATCTTAAAAAAAAAACAACAACAAAACAGAATGAAAAAAAACCAACAAAAAACAAAAACCATGCAAACAGAAGTCAATTGTGCACTGGACAGTTCATATCCTTTACAGTTCCCAATACAACTACAGGAAGCATTACCTTCTTCAGTCCTACCAGCTTTAGAAACTTGAGTCTGACAAACACTTAGCTTAACACTAGGCAAAAAACTTTATGTATATATATAAATTGTGATGTAAAGGCTTTTATGAGTACAAATACAAACATTTGCAGAAAGATGTCCTTTCCTGGGTAATATATGTTTTTACTCTATACAAATGTTAACCAAATCAAATCTATGAAATAAGACCTGGATATATGTAGGCTGCTCTGAAGGTAATGCTTCCTGTGAAAACTACAACAGATACAATGGGCACAATGACACTATTTGATAGAGTAAATTCTTAGTTGAAAACACTATTTTTCAACATAGTCACCATCAGCCAACTTGTGCAAATGAGCTGATCAAGACACGCTTCATTTCATGGTATGAAAGCTGTGTATGGCTTCCTGGAACACATTGCTGTCACCTCTGCTGAAATGCACCACACACCACTTCACTCACTATGCTTACATCCACCATTTGCTTTCCATAAATGTTCAGCAAACATCAGTGAATGTCAGTGGGTGCCATTTTTTCCACATAGAGGAATTCAATTCCACACCTTTGCTTCATATGCACTTCCATGTCAGACAGTATTTGTTAGACTGCTCCTCTGCTGCCACCTGTCTCACAGCAACAAAATGGAATGAAATATTGATGGGAAGGTTCAATCTCTACTGCCATACCACCAACATACACCTCTGATGTTGTGTGCCAACAGAATAAAATAGGAGGCATTAGCTTTGGAGCAACCATCGTATAATCTTTACTTGCTGTATATCAGTTAAGATTAGAATGAACTTTCTCAATAAAATGCAATTTATTCTTCTTTCCAAGCTTAATGGATCTCAGAGAATTATCATTCCATAGAATCATAGAGTGGTTTGGGTTGGAAGGGCCTTAAAGATCATCTAGTTCCAGTTCCCTCAAGGTGAGGGTATATAAGGTAAATTCCTGAAAATGCAAATTTTAAATTTTCACAAGAAATTCTATTTGAAATCATTCATAAGTTCCCAACAAAATTTGTATTTCTTCACTTAAGCTGTATTTGTGCTCTTTTTTTTTTTTTTTTTTTTAAAGTGTTAATAAGCTTCATCAAATACTTTATTCTCCAGGATTGGATTGCACTGATATTAAAGATACCATTGGTTCAGTTTCAAAAACTCCAAGTGGTCTGTACATTATCCATCCAGAAGGATCAAATTATGCTTTCGAGGTAATAAATTTCTCTCTCATGATAGCTGAAATTTGCTTGAGAATATCCACTTAGAATATGTTTAATAAGATGTCTTCCATGATAATTTTCCAACTGATGAATAAGAAGTGTATCATAGAATCATAGAATCACAAGGTTGGAAACGACCTGTAAGATCATCTAGTTCAACCATCCTCTCATTACCACTGCTACCACAAACTAAACCATATCTTATATCTCCTCAACCAGGCGCCTCTTGAAGACTACCAGGGATGGTGACTCCACCACCTCCCTGAGCAGCCATTCCAGTTCCTGACCATTCTTTGAGAGAAAAAGATTTTCCTCATGTCTAACCTAAACCTCTGGTACAACTTGTGGCCATTTCCTTGGGTCCTGTTTGTTGCCTGTGAGAAGAGGCCAAACCCCTCTTCACCATCACCTCCCTTCAGGAAGTTGTAGCATGCAGTGAAGTCTCCCCTGAGCCTCCTCCAGACTAGGCAATCCCAGCTCCCTCAGCCGCTCCTCATAAGATTTGTGCTCCAGACCCCTCATCCTATTAAATCATCCCTATTAAATCATCCAAATGTGTCTGCCTTTGCTACAGTTTTGAAGAAAAAAAAACAGTTTCTATATTGAAATTTAAGCTCTGATATGATATCTCATCATCAGTTTTCATATGCAGTGAAAAATGTACCAAAGAGGAAAACTGAAGAAAGTCTCCAGCCCTACTTTTGGTCACTGCGAACTGCTTTTCTCTTCTGGGTTAGAGATGGAAACTGAAGAGACGAAAGACTGATCTATTTGGGTTCTAAATTATTCTGCTGGGGAAGCTTCAAGGCTTGCCTTCCCTTGAGAGGTGATGCTGCTGGTATCTGTAGCTTGAACCATGATTTTTCCTGGGCATCTAAGTGTAGATGCAGATGTATATCTATTTGAGGAATAAGTGCTTAGCTTTTGTCTGAGCACCATTACTGCTCAGCTGTAGGGCAGAGAGCATCTAAACCTTCTTATTCTGTGGGACATACGCAGCTAGGATTAAAAAACAACAAAAAAAGAAAGAATGAAATTAATTATCATAGAATTATAGAATGCTTGGGTTAGAAGGCACCTTCAAGGTCATCCAGTTCCAACCCCCCTCCTATAAGCAGGGATACCTCCCTCTAGACCAGGTTGCTCAAGGCACCATCCAGCCTGGCCTCGAATGCTTCCAGGGAGGGGGGGCATACACAACTTCTTTGGGCAACCTGTTTCACCACCCTCGCAGTAAATAATTTCTTGCTAATATCTAGTCTAAATCTATCCTCTTCCAGTTTAAAGCTGTTTTTCCTTGTCCTGTCTCAATGTGCTCTTTTAAAATGTCCCTCCCCAGCTTTACTGTAGATCCCCTTCAGGTACTGGAAGGCCACTATGAGGTCCCCCCAGAGCTTTATCTTCTCCAGGCTGAAGAGCCCCAGCTCTGTCAACCTGTTCTTGTGGGGGAGGTGCTCCAGTCCTCTGATCATCTTTGTGGTCTTTCTTTGGACCTGCTATGTTGGAGCTCCATGTCCTTGTGTTGAGGGCTCCAGAACTGGTCACAGTACTCCAGGTGGAGTCACATGAGAGCAGAGTAGAAGAATCAGAAGTAGAATCACCTCCCTTGCCCTGCTGGTCACACTTCTCTTGATGCAACCCTAGATACAGTTCGCCTTCTGGGCTGCAAGTACACATTACTGGCTCATGTTGAATCAACATGCACGCCCAAATCCTTCTCCTCAGGACTACTCTCAAGCCATTCTCTATTAAACCTGCATCTGTGCTTGGGATTGCCCTGACCCAGGTGCAGGACCTTGATTTGGCCTTGTTAAACTTCATGAGGTTGGCATGAGCCCACCTCTTAAGCCTACTCAGATCTCTCTGAATAGCATCCCTTCCCTCTAGAATGTCAACTGCACCACTCAGCTGGTGTCATTTGCAAATTTGCTGAGGAAGCATTCAATCCCACTGTTCATGTTGCCCACAAAGATGTTAAATAGCACTGATCCCAGCACTGATCCCCGAGGAACACCACTTGTCACCAGTCTATTTGGATACTGAGCTGCTGACCACAACTTTCTGAGTGTGACCATCCAGCCCGTTCCTTATCCAGTGAGTGGCCCCATCCACCAAATCCATTTTTCTCCCATTTGGCAACTAGGATATCATGCAAGTCAGTGTCAAACGCTTTGCACAAATCCAGGTAGATGGCGACAGTTGCTTTTCCTTTTTCCACTGATGCTGTAACTCCATCATAAAAGGACACCAAATTTGACTTGCCCTTGGAGAAGGTGTGTTGGTTATCACCAATCATCTAATTTTTATTTTCCTTGTGCCTTAATAGGGCCTTCAGGAGGATCTGCTCCGTGATCTTGCCAGGCACAGAAGTGAGACTGACTGGCTTGTAGTTCCCTGCATCTTCCTTTTTTCCTTTCCTGTTAATAGAGGTTATGTTTCCCCTTTTCCATTCAGTGGGGACTTCACCACCATGACCTTTCTAATATGATGTATAGTGGCTTGGCAACATCATCCACCAGTTACTTCAGAAGCTGTAGATGGATCTTGTGAAGTACAGCAGTTATGTTTCCTGTCACCAGATCCACGCAAACATTAGGAAAACTTTTTTTGAATATTTATTTCCTTTGCAGTCTATCCGTAAGGACTTCCTTAAGAAGAAAACAGATATGTCACTGACTTATAAAGGTGAAGATGGAGATGGGGCTGACAAGCCTTTTATTTTGCAATACATGTTGGGGTTATTGCTTTTGGGAGGAAAAAAATGTAGAGTTTTAGCCAGCAAGTAAATAGCAAAATGAAATGACTACTTTTAAAGTCCTCCTTCATATGTAACAAAGGAAGAGTGAATCCCTTTATCTCTGGCCAATTGGAACATTTAAAATGCTATGAAAAAAGAGCTCAGTATTGTTATGAAAAGGCTTCAGAAGTATATCGGGATCTCAAAAGTAAAAATAGATTCTGGTTCTGCAGACTCCTGATTGAAAATGCTGTTGTTCTCTCTGTACAATGAAGTAAGTTCAGGGAAAAAATCTGTAACTCATCATCACATTTTTTCCAGGTAAAAGAAAGGCAAAGACAGATAGAGTTTTTCACAGAGAACTCCTATGTCTAGTGTGAAGAAAATGCTGTCTGCCTCACTCCCAGCTAAACTATAGCACAAAATGCATTTGTTTCAGAATTTCTCTTGGGTTGAGGAAGATCCTATTGAGGAAATATTCATATCTAACCCAAATTACTTTTACTAGAGATGGTATGGTTTAATCTATGTGAGAAAATGTAAAACGGTAAATCTCCTTTAACTTTAGAAGTATTTTTGACACTTGTCCATGTTTGAAATTACTGCCAGTGTCCAAAAGAACTAAGAATCAATTATGTGAATGGAAAGGTTCCTTAAAGAGAACAAGAAACAAACGGAAAAAACACTAATAACTTGATTTAAACCACAAGGTAACAATAAATAATAAGAAACCTGCACTCCTGAAATGAGTGTCTCATTTCTTGTCTGGTAGATGTTACACAGAAATGAAAAGATAATGCCAGAAAGTTCTCAGAGAAAAATATCTAAAGGATGTGTGTTCCCTCCAAAATGTTATTTTAAGGAAAACTATTTAATGCAAATTTTTCCATGTGTTGAAGTGCAAAAAGAGTACCACAGAAATGATGGATGAGCAAAAATAAATTGAGACATTCAAATAAACTGAAATACATTCAAGAGGCCGATAGCCAAGAGTTTGGAAAAGTGTGAATACTGGCAAAATAAAACAAAATTACAAAAAAGCAGAAAATCATAGTAAGAGAATTTTAAACAGAAAACAAAGCCACATGAATAACTCATGTATAGGACCTTTTCAGCAGTGAAAGGATTAGCTGCCCCTTAAATGTATCTGAAATTATAACAATGTGTCTCTAGAATGATTTGCATAAAGATATCAGATAAATGAAGAAAACTATTTAAAAAATTTCTCATGTTCTCATGTCTTCATGTTTGAACCTTCATATTTTCAGAACTGAGAGTAGATTTTGGATGCTTAATTTGAACTCATTCAAGACAAGATTTCAGGAGCTCCGAGCATATCCAGTTTCAGCATGGGCTGCAGGTGCTTGTTGTCTCAGAAAATTAGTCCCAAATGGGTTTTTACGTGAGCATTCAAACATGAGGCAATTAAAACCAGTTTCACTTCTGGAAAACTGATCTGTGCTCACTTTCTGATATATTTTTGGATGAGTACATTTAGATCAGTGAGTTGGAGAAACTGAGTGGCTGTTTGGAATATACTTGCTATACACACTAAAGATGAAAAGGGAAAAATACTCAGTAGAAGCCCCCTCGTGCTCATTTAATTTAACACTGTCATGCCCCTTGCACAGTATGAGACATAGAGCAAGTTGTAAAGTGGATTGCAAGGCTTTAAGAAAGGAAACCATTGCATCGTTTGCAGCATATAAATATTTAGAAATATAGTAGTGAATTTTTTTTGGTGTACCTATTTCATATTCCTACTTTGCTGGTGTACATTTGGTGCCATATGTAAGTAACATACTGATGACCTCTCTTGTGGATCCAAATCTTATTCTTCTGAAAATCACCACCATGCCTACTGATTTGTGTTGGCTCAGAGCTTGATGTTGTAACTGAGTGGGTTCCTCTTTGTATTTCTGGCTCGCAGTCAGTAGCAAAGTATGCCATCATTTTAAGACGGTGACCGAGTCAATAGGATTATTTTAATGCATTTTAGATACTTGTATCTAAATACCCATTTTGAAGTCACGGGTATTTCTTTTTATTCCAGTTCCACTCTCCTTGGTTCACTGAAAAAAAGATGTGACACTCCAGGGAGAAAAGCCCATTGTCTTCCAGATGCACTTGCATGCACATGACCCTTACTGTGATTCCTTCAGTGTTTGGGTTGTAAGAATTGCTCAAGGCTTCCAATGACACCCTCGAGTAACGAGGATCAAAAATTGCTCAAGCTGTATTAATTAGATCATGTTGGAGCTCTGTACTGCTGCTTCCTGTGCTTCACAGAGAAGATGTTATGTGACAGAAGTGCTTAGTATGAGGTCAAGGTATTCCTCCAAGGAAAAAACCTTTTGTTTTGTCAAAAGTATCAGAGTTGTACCAGCCAAT
This sequence comes from Perdix hodgsoniae, assembly GCA_035772895.1. Lineage (NCBI taxonomy): Eukaryota > Metazoa > Chordata > Aves > Galliformes > Phasianidae > Perdix > Perdix hodgsoniae. The sequence continues at coordinate 18,320,133 of JAPSGF010000008.1, forward strand.
GGAGGAGCAACATGTAAAACTCAGACTGCTGCTTGGTTGATTGTAATGTCTTAATGCACAACTTTCTGCATCAGGATGCCAAGAATTGCTAATTTGTGTCACAGCTGGTCAAGCAGTGGCACTGCAGACACACTTGAAAAATACCCAGAGTGACCTGGATGCATTCCATTTAATTTTAGATCCTTACCTGATATCCCAAAAATGCAGCTGAGGGTCTAAGGGCCCTTTTTTTTTTGCAGACAGTGCAAGTAACATCTGCAGAGGATGATTTAGATCTCACTTTTCCAAAGCCACACTGTGAGTGCACATTTTTCTCTATGAGGGGGGATTAGAAGGCAGACAAGGACAATTTGATACCCAACTTAGGGTGGTCAGTCATGTGTCTAATGTTAAATGGGCTGAAGAGAAAATGTGCCATGCAATGTGATACTCTGTAGGAGAGCACAGAGCAGCTGAACCGTTGTCTTTCGACATACCACTGGGCACAAATTTTAGTGGTCATTAGTGGTCTCATAAAGCAAAGAATCTGAGAGCTGATTTTGTGTATTCAGTGGGACTGCTCAGTTTCAGGCTGCTAAGCATTCATATTGAGACTTCCCTGGATTGAGGCCCCCTTTTATGTGAAGTTTCCCACTGCTCCAGAATAAATTGTTGTATACTGTGTTATCACTTTCACTTCATTAATTCCCTTACCTTTATTAAATTCTGCATTTCTCAGGCATCACAAACAGTATTTCTGGAGGAGAGGGTATGATGGTAGAACACAGAAGTTTTGACTCTTTGCTTTGCTGAAATAAATGTATATTTGCTATTAATGCCCCCATCTGTTTTTCTTGCAGGAATCTATCCTCTTGCTATCCCATGTTGCTTCCACTTCATGCTATTGTTAATACAAAGTAAAATTTAGCAAAGGGCATTTTTTATATTTAATGTGAAGAGGCATTTGCGCATGACAGCTTACACTGGTTGAAGTAGTCTCCAAATCTAAGTCTCCGTAGAACATAAAAGAAAATATTGCAGTTTGTTTGCTTAATTTTCTCTGAGCTTTTTGTTAAAATGTTGGAAGGGCGCATTGTTTGGCAAGTACTTAAATAGTCCACGTTTATTTCATTTAAAAAGTTACGTTCTTCTTTACAGTATCAAGAGTGCTTAATCGTGCCTATGTCTGTTTTAGGTACTATGTGACATGGATTTTCAAGGAGGTGGATGGACTGTGCTTCAGAAAAGAACGGATGGAATCATTACATTTCAGAGAACATGGTCTGAATATCTGGATGGATTTGGTGATCTTTCTGGTATGAGTTTTAAATACTCTTACGTGCTTTGGACCCAGTGTTCCTGCTGTATTTTTGAGAGCTACATTCCCACCAAATTGTATTGCAGTTTTAGTAGCATGCAGAGTAAAGTTCTTGTTTCTTAAAAAGTATTTTGTATAATACTCACATACATTGTCTAAACTTTAAAACAATTGTCTAACCTTCTCAACAGTGACCATCACCTTACTGGAATCCACCATTCAGTGGAATCTTTTGCCATCCTTAGTGTCTCATCCTAGAAGAGTTTCATATGATGCAATATTTTATTCCTGAAATTATGTATAAAATGTATTTCTCTGTGGGTTTTTTGTTTGTTTTGTTGTTTTTGTTTTTTTAATTGTTGTTATTATTTGTTTGTATGTTTGTTGAGATTTAAGAAAGACTGAGTTGGTTTTAATCATGCTTGCAAAATATTTCCCTGAAGCAAAGAAGAGTTGGTAATATTTCAGCATGGGGAGTGATTAGAAAGATAATGTAAATATTTCAGTGGCTAACACCAATACAACAGTGGCATTATTTTTCTTACTGTCAACTGTAATCCATCAACTATAAAAACAGTGGCTGCTTTTTCAGTTGTCCATTTGGAATAGAAATAAAACTCAAACTTTTCAAATTTACAAACAACTGCAGGTCATATGGGACAACGTTTCATGGAAAAAAATGCGAGGAAGCAAATCTTTACAATTAGATTTGATTTTTGTTGTATTTTTTTGCATTTCACATAATACTGACTTTTGTCATTTCTCAGTATAGTCTTTTGGAGCACTACTGAACTCTGGCTAGTTAAGTGGATATTCAGCACATCTAGTGTTTGTGGCCTTACAAAGTGTGTTAAAGTCAAACACTTTAAAGTTATAACATTTTCTGAAAATGTCATAAAGAAAAAAGATGGTGCACATATGTGAGTTCTATCCATGGATTTTCCTGGTAAAGTAAGGAGACAACTCTGTACCTCTGTTGGTCTCACAAAGGCATATTTGCCGATCAAATATTTTTACTACACTTAGGTCAGGAAGGAAAGTGGGAAAACTAGAAAGCATTACACTTTTTGTTTCTAGATGTTTATTGAATGTACATTACATTTTTGCTTTAGGGGAATTTTGGATTGGATTAAGGAAGATATTTTATATAGTAAACCAAAAAGCAACCACTTTCAGTCTTTATGTGGATTTGGAATCAGAAAATGACAAGCATGCCTATGCATCATATGATGCATTTTGGATAGAGGATGAAGCATGTTCTTTTAAAATTCATTTGGGACGTTATTCAGGAAACGCAGGTAAGAACTTCCTTTCTTAATATGTTTAAAGATACCAACTCTCTTTTCTCTTAGTGTATTCAAGAGATTAATATTTGGAGTAAGTGTACTTGAGGACAGAGGTCTTTACCTTCATAGTTAACAACACTAAAAGCACTGAAGCTTAGATGAAGATAAAGATGTTCCATCATTTCTTCCATACTTCTAAGTATTTTATACTTTTTTTTACTATGTCTTCAACGCATACCAATATAGTACTGCCTTGAGCTGCTTTTGAAGAAATTCATTTTTGTAATAATTTCAGATGAAATGCTTGTGAATTATGAAGTAAACAAAAAATATTCTTTTTCTCATAAGTAACTCCTTTATCATCATTCTATTTCATCTCCTGTAATTAGGTGATGCATTCAGAGGATACAGAAAAGAAGATAATCAGAATTCGATGCCTTTCAGCACATTTGATGTCGACAATGATGGATGTAGGCCAATGTGCATTGTTAAAGAACAGCCTGTAAAGAGCTGCAGTAACTTCAGTGATAACACTGGATGGTGGTTCAACCAGTGTGGCCTTGCAAATCTTAATGGTATTCATCGTTACACAGGTAGATTTCTTGCAACTGGGATTCACTGGGATACATGGACAGTGAACAATAAGCCAGTAAAAATTAAATCAGTCTCAATGAAGATTCGGAGGAACTATGATCCATATTTCCATTAACCCAAGAAAATAGAAATATATCTATTCTTGCTGTTATGTGGGATAATGTATCAATGCAACATTAACATCTTTTATTTTCATTTAAACAGTTCAGTCTTAAGACTTTATTAAATATTTCCATAATACAGTTACTCATTTTTATTATGGAATATCAGCATTTGTAGTGGTTCCACTTGAGAAAGAAAGTCCTAAGGAAAGGATTTCCAGAAAAACAATGAAGCTCAGTGTTTACAAGCTTTTATTTAGCTGCGTTATATGTAATCACATTGGCAGGTCCAGTGAAAAAGTTATAAAAAGAGAAATGCTGACTTTTGAATGTATTTCTTCTCTGCTCTCCGCATATCTAAATTGCCAAGAAACTGCAGGAAATTTTCTTTTAAAAAAGTAATATATCAGTCATTCTAGTAATTATATTTCGTAAAAATACCTTTTCTTCATGTTAATTTTCCAGAACCAGCTTTTTATACTGTATTCCTTATCATGCAAGATAATATTAACTTATGTCAGCACATGTGTAAGGTCCTTACATGTAAAACTTGTAATACCTTACTTGTATAAAAAATGATGCCCTGAGAATACTGTCCAGACCCTGAGTATTGTATACTCTCAGGGACTGACTCCTAGAAAAGTAAGGTACATTGCAATGTGCAAGAGCTACGATCTATTTTCTATTTAATTTTCATAGTCCATGTATTTAATGTTCAGGTTAAGATTTGTCATTTCCACAATTCACTAAAAATGAGTACTTCTTCAAAGAGAATGAATGACATCTCATATCTTTGGAGTTTTGATTTTTGGATGTATGGGCATGAAATTATCTTTTTCATTCTTACTGTTGTTCACTCTGTGAATGTTCTTGTAATAATGAACAAAAGACAGGAGTTGTATAATTACATTTTAAATATGCAGTGTTAAATGTTTGAATTACTGTCAATAAAAATGGAGTAATATAAAAAACACGTGAATATTGTCAGTACAGCAGTGTTTGTGGAATCTACCATCTATTCTGTAGCAACTGGGCATGGAATTTGTCATACTTGCTTCTATTTCAGTGGATCAGGTCTGTAGCAATATGTGGTATTGAATTAGTTAAAAACTGTTATTCATTTTTACTGCCACACACTTTATATAAGCATTAGGACAGTGAGTATATTTAAGGAAGTCTTTCTTCTTGTCCTTGACATCAATGACCAGATTCCATTTCATTTGGGGTTTAGCTTTCCTAACTTCATTCTTGGATGCTTGAACAGTGTTTCAGTATCTTTACCAGGGTATACGTCCTTGCTTCCACTCTCCCTATGCTTATTTTTTGGATTATAGTTTGGTTAGAAGCTATTTGTTCATCCTTGCAGGCTTCCTGGTGTTTTTGCCTGACTTCTATTTGTTTTAATGTACCACACTTAAGTTTGAACTGCCATGTTTTGGAATTTTCCAAAGACATAAATTAGGAGGAAATGAAGCTTCTGATAAGGTTTATGTTCTCTTACAACGTTAAGGGAGATGAGTTAAAGACTAGCTTAACTAGCTTAACCAACCATGTACTAGCAACATCACAAATAGACTCTGTGCTCACTGTGGCTTAGAGTTCTTTCCCTTTGCAGATATTTTAAGTTAACCCTGGTAGGCATCTGGGCCCCACAGAGCTGCCACACTCCCTCAATGGGATGGGGAAGAGAATTATGGAATTACAGAATAAAAGGTTGAAAGGGATCTTAAAGACCCTCTAGTCCCAACACCCTGCCATGGGCTGGTTGCCACGCACCAGCTTAGGTTGCTCAGGGCTCCATCCAACCTGGCCCTGAGTACCTCCAGGGATGGGGTACCCACAGCTTCTCTGGGCAGCTGTGCCAGTGCCTCATTGCCCTCTGAGTAAAAAATTTCTGTCTACCAACAAAACTAATTTCTCCTCTTTTAATTTAACGCCATTCCCCCCTCTCCTATCACTGCGTAAAAAGTTGGTCTCCCTCCTGTTTCTAAGCTTCCTCAAATACTGAAAGAAAGCAATGAAGTCTCCCCAAAGCCTTCTCTGAGCTAAACAAGCCCAACTTCCTCAACCTTTCTTCATAAGAAAGGTGCTCCAGCCCACTGTTCACCCCCATGGTCCTCCTCTGGACCCAAGGAGATGAATGAGACAGACAGTTTGATAAATAAAGCAAAAACTTTTCAGCATTAAGTGAAACGTGTGTTATCAACTGTTTGGGTCGCAAACCTGAAACATAGGACCATACAAGCTACTTTGAATATAATTAACTATCTCTATCAAAACTGGTACAATGAATCGATGTTTTTCCAGGTTTGACTAGTGTCTTAGCTGTGCTGTAAAAGTTGGATCTGCAGTGTAATCTCTAAAGAGGATTAAGTCCAAAGTGCAAATACTGCTTACATTTTAATTCTTTTAAATCATTCAGATATATTTCTCTTAGGCAAAAGATGGACAATGCTTTAGTCTTTTGTCAAGTTAGAAACCATACACAACAATAGACATGTCTATGAATTTGTCATCTTGCACTTACCATAGTATCTACTAGTAATGATCACACTTCAACAGAGTTGAAGACTGATGCCTTCAACAATGAATTGGATAATAATTAATAGCACATAATTATTTTATTTCCCTTTGTGGAGTCTGGCAACCGAGAGGATTTGAATGAGATTTCTATGAAAAGTGTTTGAAAATTGACATCTCAAAGATCATCATTGCATGCATGTGGTATACTGGTATTGATATAGCCCATTTAGAATTGTCTACTTAGGAAAGCAGAGTGCTAGAAATGAGCTGGCAAATTACTTGGTGGAAATCTGAATTGCAACAGTGAGAGAAGACCATGTTCCATGTGATAGGTGGTTACTGTCTTCAAAAGTCTTCGTCTACTGTCTTCATTTTGTTTCCTCTCTTAGAATAAAACAGTGAAAATAGATAATTGCTTTAGTTAGACATGAAGAAATTAAAAGGACATTCAATTGATTCCAGAAGGTTTTGTTCAGTATTTAGTGCACCCTCAGCAAGTTTGCTGATGACACCAAGCTGAGTGGCGTGCTTGACACAGTAGAAGGAAGGGATGCCATTCAGAGGGGCCTCAACAGGCTTGAAAGGTGGGCCCAGGTAACCTAATGAGATTCAAAATGGCAAACTGCAGAGTTTTGCACTTGGGCCGGCGGAATCCCAGGCATCCACACAGCCCTTGAGAGCAGCCCTGTGGAGAAGGATCTGGGGGTCCTGACAGATGAAAAGCTTAACATGAGCCAGCAGTGAGCACTTGCAGCTCGGAAGGCAAATGGTATCCTGGGCTCCATCAGAAGAGGGGTGGCCAGCAGGGACAGGAAGGTGATTGTCCCCCTCTACTCTGCCACCGTGAGGCCCCATCTGGAGTACTGTGTCCAGGACTGGAGCCCCCAGTACGAGAAAGACAGGGAGCTGTTGGAGAGGGTCCGGAGGAGGGCCACGAAGATGATCAGGGGACTGGAGCACCTCCCCTGTGAGGACAGGCTGAGGGAGCTGGGCTTGTTCAGCCTGGAGAAAAGAAGGCTGCAGGGTGACCTCATTGCAGCCTGCCAGTACCTAAAGGGAGCCTACAAACAGGAGGGGAATCAACTCTTTGAAAGGGTAGCTAACTGCAGGACGAGGGGAAATAGTTTTAAGTTGAGGGAGGGGAGATTTAGGTTGGATGTCAGAGAGAAATTCTTTACAGAGAGAGTGGTGAGGTGCTGGAACAGGCTGCCCAGACAGGCTGTGGATGTCCCGTCCCTGGAGGTGTTCAAGGCCAGACTGGATGGGGCCCTGGGCAGCCTGGTCTAGCATTGAATGTGGAGGTTGGTGGCCCTGCATGTGGCAGGGGGGGTTGAGATTCATGATCCTTGAGGTCCCTTCCAACCTGGGCCATTCTGTGATTCTGTGATTCTGTGATTTACAGATGATTGTTCCCACCCCATTCATTAGATTTTCATTAACTTTTATTTAGGACCGGTAATGAGCCATTACTGACCAGACAGACTTGTTTCAACTAAATAAAAATGAATGTGTGTGGTGCAGGAAATAGAGTGTTCCAAATGAAAAGGAGCTTAGTTAAACTACATTTAGTAACTACTGCAGGAATGAAACTCTGGACTATGAAAAACTGTCTTTAAAGGATGATTAATCTCTGATGTTATGAAATGGCATTTCTTTTGTTTTCTTTTTTCCAAGAGTGTTTTCAATTCTGTAAATCTGAGTTTGGTGAACTCAAATGATTTGACCCAGTTCTTGATGCTACAGAAATACAAACAAACGACAACACAGTTTCCATAGCCTGAATACTACTGACGTGGCAGTACAGTGCATTAGACATCTGGAAATAACGAAACAGTACAACCAAAGGCATTTTACTTTCCACTTGGAAAGGCCTTACATGGACAGAAAAAAATCCTCTACACTACTTACATTACTTGTTTCTCTCTCTCTTACTTTTTTTTTTTTTTTTTTAACCCTGTAAATTCTGGTATTGATTTAAAACTTTATAATCAGCTGTGTTTCATTTACTTTACTGGTGTCTGTTATGGAACCTATTCATGGAACTTAACATTTATATATACCGTAGTTTTGCTTTGCTACAGAATATGTAGCAAAGCAAAAAAAAAAAAAAAAGTATTGTGTATATGTACAGTACTCCAAGCTCTAAGTCAGAAAGTCAGATGCAGAGCTTAACTATTCAGCTGGTTGCATGCCAAAAAAAAAAAAAGTTTTCCAAGTTATTTAAGGATCTTTCATGTAAAACACAATTAATATGCTATAATTTACACAACTATCTCTTGCTATAATCTCTTATGTTGGATGTTCTGCAAATGTTGGCAGCATGATCCTTGACACTGATGCTTGTTTGAGTGTCCAAGATCACTATTCTTTTAATGGAAGCTGTCAGTTCCTATTAAATATAGTTAATCATGTAAATGCTCAATTATGTAACCTCAGCTTCATATGGGAAATCTCTTCAGTGGCTGGCTGGTGTAGAGCTGGCTAGTTTTTCTACTTAGGTGTACGAATGAAGCTCACAGCTAGCCTAATACAGATGGGCTCTCATTCTCCTCAGCCAAAGCTGTTGGGTGATCCAGTAAAACAGAGACAGTCCTGACTCATCTGACCTGAGAAAACAGTGATCCTGTTTTGTACAAGTCATCCAGAAATACCAGTCCCAGCAGGTTCTGTCAGCCTTAATCTTCAATAGAAATCTTTAATAGGTTCTAGTAGCTGTGGTGAGATGATGTTGTTGGGTGTATCTAGATAGAACTAGACTCCATTCAGTCTTTATAAACACAAGAGAAAGCTTACAGCCCTTAGCAAAACTGTGTGTATGCATGCATGGCATTCCACAAGTTTTGATGCTTTAAAGTGTGTTTCCTATGAACCTTCACTATAGCCCTTATGTTCTCTCATCTGTTCTAGCTGTTGTAGCTGCATTTTGTCATGGTGCATGTAAAGAGTTTAGAGACAGCAATTTTAGCCATGTGAGGTAATAAGATGAGGCACAGTTTATAAAATTTAAGAATCATAGATGACATCTGAAGCTTACCTAGTCACCTCCCTGCTAACAGCATATCTAATTAGATCAGATTGTTCATAGGTGAGTCCTGAACACCTCCAAGTACAAAACAAGCTCTCTGGGCAATATTTTCCAATATTTGACCACTCTCATGGTGAATTTTTTTCCTAACATTTGATTTAAATTTTCCATATTTTAACTTGTGTTTGCTGCCAATTTTTGTATCCAAACTGACTCTGACTTTTTGTGTATATCTGAACAGAGTTAAGTGATCCTTAACTCATCTGCTGCTTCACTCCCATAGACTCTGCTCTAGACTTGGGAGACCAGGGAAGCCAAGAGTCAGTGAAAACTGAGGCAAAAAAGGTGTCAGTGTATTCCTTTTCCTGTTCACTTTCACATCAGGCAATTTCACTGTGTTCTCTCCAATAGCCCGATACTGCTTCCAGCTTCTGGGTCCTTTTTGTATTTGAACTCAGTCAGGAACTCCATGTTTTTAGACACTGTCCTTCTGCCATGCTTGCTCAACTTCCTTACTTAGGAATGGATAAGCACATCTATTTTGGGGTAATTATATGGGGTCTAAAGCTCTTTCAAGATCACTTTCTTACTGCATTTTCTTTTTTATTTTATTTTTTAATGGAAATTACAACACAGCTGGAAACCATTACTACATTTCACCTACAAGACCTCTACTTTTCTAGGAATTCATTGCCCCCCTCGCTGGAGAAAAATCTGTGCATAGTATAAACTAAGACTTTGATTAAAAAGCCTCCAAGCTCACTCCAGTGCAATTATTTGTTGCAAAAGAGGTGAGGTCATCCTGTTTGCAGAACCAACAGCATGCAATAACATCATTTTCCTTTGTAAAGTCAGTCTTCAGCAATGAGTCTCTAATTCATAGGGAAGTACATATGAACTCTTCCTGTCATAATAGTGAATTGAATGTGTTTGCTGGGAATTAAAAAGGAAAATAGGACTATTCTTTTCAAATTTTAAAATAAATTCTTCCAATTTCTTCATATAATTGTATTTCTTCCCTATTTCCAGATTTGAAAGATGACTAAAAACTAATGGGACAACGGCAAAACAAACAAACAAACAAACAAAAAACCTATAGCATAACAAAATTAGCTTACAGCTTTTCCAAACTCTTCAAATAAGTACTAAAATTGCACTTTGGTGATTTTATTCATCCTTAATGTCTGTTCGATTAGGAATTAAGAAAAAGTTCATCTGCTTAGTCCTGAGCAATGATAATGGCACTTTTTTTATTTGCTAGTGTTTAATTTCCCTTAAAATCAACTGAGAGAGATCACAGAATTCAAAACGTCCTGCTGTATTTGAATGTCTCCACAGCTGTAGTTTCAACAACCGCCCTGGGTGACTTCCTCCCACATTCAACCACTACAATAAAAAAATGTTTTCTATATGCTAGAGATCCATTTTTTCAAGTCCTCTGGAGAGAGTTCCAATGTATTAGTCCCTTCATTGATTACACAGTAAAAAAGGAGAAATATTAGTGCCTTCTCTTGTTCACCATTCTTTTCGTGAGTATAAATCTAGATTTTATAAAGAAATGATAAAAGTGTTGGAAGCTGGCACAGTGGCTTACAGTTTTCAATGTCTAAAACACTTTATCAGGAAGGAGGGATTTAGGTCAATCTCAAGTAAAGAGTTCAAAACAAATCACTCTAAGTAGCAGTGACTATGAGCTCTATGGTAGCTTTTTTGAATATGGGCACTCAACAGTTGTGACTGTAGGAATCGGGGGATGAGGAAACTTTGTAGAAGGACACTCTCAGGAGGAATGGGAGGCTTGCTACTTGGATTAAAAGTGAAGGTGATTGTAGATAGACTCTGGGCAGATAAGAGACACAAATGGAAGACAGGGACACTAGATTTCCTTCAGTACACCTTAATGCTTTGTTTCATATGTTCTTTTTCCAAGCTTCTGACAATTGGGTACCTGATGGCAGTGTAATGCTGGACTTTTCCATCAGGAATAGTTCTTTTTTCTTTTTTTTCTTTTTTTTCTTTTTTTTTTTCCAGTAAGAAATCAGGCCAGTAGACAAGGATATTGTTCTTCTGGACTTATGGCTGAAGACTGCCTCGAATGTAGATGTCCCACTTAATGGGTGGTTCCTCTGATCTGTTGTTAGGCAGAAGATACCACCACTTTCAGGGGAAAGTGCTAAAGTTGCCCACAGCAGGTCGAGCCCCTTATTGGCCTGTGAGTGTTGGCCTCAGCTTCACGGAGAAGCAGGAAACAGGCTGGGGGTGGAGGAGCAGTGGTGCCCGAGTGAGGCTCCAGGGCTGCAATTCTGGCCAGGGACAGCTCTGTTCCTGCCTCTGGCAAGGGGAATGTTGCCAGCAGGTGGAAGCAGGCAGCACTGCCTGCAACAGCTGCCATCTTGCTTAGGTACTGAGGGTACACGCCAGCAATTCCCCAGCGGCTGAACACAGAAGGCAATCCAGGCAGCAGGGCACAGGCCAGACAAGAAGCCACTCCCCGCTAAAGGGTCGTGCCTCAAATTCCCCAAACCAGCTCAGAAGACGTGCTGGCAGCAGACGTTCTCCAGCCTCAGGTGCTGGGAGGAGCATGCACACCTCTGCCAGGCAGAGGGCATCCAACAATTCCCCGGAGGCTGCAAACATAAGATGCCATGGACAGCAGGGGCCAAGCCAGAGACAAAGCCAGGCCTCCCAACAAGGCCTGGCATCAAATCCCTCAAGCCAGCCCCAAGGACGCCGTGGCAGCAGAATTAGTCTGGCCCAAGGTGCTGAGAGCAGCACCCAGAGCTCTGCCGGACAGGTGGCATCGAGGTCCTCCAGGCATCCCCTGCTGCCTGAACACAGAGGACGTTCCAGTCTTCTGCAGTGGGGGCAGACCCAGGATCGAAGCCGTTCCCCACGGGATCATTGGGCTTCCAATTCCCAAAGACAGTCGGGAGGAAGCGGCAGCACCTCTCTAACTCTCTAACTCCCACTGCTTTATATGATGTTCTGATCTGGAATACCAACAACAAAAATTACAAAACCACAACAAAAATTGAAACCAAAAATTGAATCCCCAAAAAGCTGTACAGTGCCTTCTCTCCAAACCGGGAGCTGAATACTCCAGGTACAGTTAGAGCACTGAGGATGAAGAAGGATAAAGGGTATATCGCCCGCATAAGGAGCAGGGCAGATATCTTTGTACAAGCACAGCACTTCCAGGAGGACTGGTCAGAGAAGATTCAGCCACAGACTTACAATCAACACAGGCTCTTGGCATATGTATGTAGCTTCATTGCCATAGCAGGCTCATTTTATACAGCTATGGCTACACTACACCCAGCCTGTCCTAGCTCATAGAACCGCCTTGGTAGCCTCCACACACAGCTCTTTGATGGTGTTCGCACCCAGCATGACTGCAATGACTGCAAGGGGTCTTCTGCTGAGCTACAGCACAGTTCAACTGCATCTCAGCACTTGTCTGAGCACACATCAATAGGTAAAAGACGTGCAATCAGACACCTCTGATGCAAGAGGACAGAGAAGCTGCACTCACTCACTTCATTGCAGTATCTCCCTACCTTCTGTCATCAGCTGCTCTTAACTACAGGCCCTCTGGAACCTCTCTTGATGTTGATTGCCAAGATCTGATGTCAGCAGTGCCAACAGGAACCTGAAATATTCCAGCTGCCCACTGCCCACCTCTTCTTACTTCCAAGCCTAGCAATACTAAATAATACTAAAGTACTGCCCATACAATATCACAGCCAGACATTTTGGCCTTGCCCTGAGAGTAAAGAGGCAAGGGAATGAGTAAGAGTCCAATATGAATAAAATAATAAAGAATCATATCATAGCTCCATAAGATTTAAAGCAATTCGGGGAAATTCTGGGATCATTACATCATAGAGAATGGCTTAGTTTGGAGGGGCCCTCAAACATCATCTAGTTCCAATCCCCCGGCCGTGGGCAATGTCTGCTGCCCACCAGATCAGGCTGCCCATGATCCAATCCAACGTGGCCTTGTATCACAGCATCACATGATCACAGAATGGCCACGGTTGGAAGAGACCTCAGGGATCATGAATCTCAACCCCCCCTGCCACATGCAGGGCTGCCAACTTCCCCATTTAATACTAGACCAGGCTGCCCAGGGCCCCATCCAGTCTGGCCTTGAACACCTCCAGGGACGGGGCATCCACAACCTCTCTGGGCAGCCTGTTCCAGCACCTCACCACTCTCTCTGTAAAGAATTTCCCCCTGACATCCAACCTAAATCTCCCCTCCCTCAATTTAAAACCATTTCCCCTTTTCCTGCAATTATCTACCCTTTAAGAGTTGATTCCCCTCCTGTTTGTAGGCTCCCTGTAGGTACTGAAAGGCTGCAATGAGGTCACTCCGCAGCCTTCTTTTCTCCAGGCTGAACAAGCCCAGCTCCCTCAGCCTGTCCTCATAGGGGAGGTGCTCCAGTCCCTGATCATCTTCGTGGCCCTCCTCCAGACCCTCTCCAACAGCTCCCTGTCTTTCTCGTACTGGGGGCTCCAGTCCTGGACACAGTACTCCAGATGGGGCCTCACAGTGGCAGAGTAGAGGGGGACAATCACCTTCCTGTCCCTGCTGGCCACCCCTCTTCTGATGGAGCCCAGGATACCATTTGCCTTCCAAGCTGCAAGTGCTCACTGCTGGCTCATGTTAAGCTTTTCATCTATCAAGACCCCCAGGTCCATCTCCACAGAGCTGCTCTCAAGGACCGTTCCTTCCAGTCTCCATGGATGCCTGGGATTCCTCCGGCCCAAGTGCAAAACTGCACTTTGCCGTGTTGAACCTCATCAGGTTCACCTAGGCCCACCTTTCCAGCCTGTCGAGTTCCCTCTGGATGGCATCCCTTCCTTCTACTGTGTCAAGCACACCACTCAGCTTGATGTCATCAGCAAACTTGTTGAGGGTGAATGTCTCCAGAGATGAGGCATTCACAGCCTCTCTGTGCAACCTGTGCCAGTGCCTCACCATTCTCTGAGAAACAAAATTTTTCCTAACATCTAATCTAAATCTCTTCTCTTTTAGTTTAAAGCCTTGTCCTATCACTATCTACCTGTGTAAAAGGAATGTACCCCTCCTACTTGTAAGATCCCTTCAAGTACTGGAAGGCTGCACTGAGGTCTCCCTGGGGCCTTCTCTTCTCCAAACTAATATGCCCAACTTCCTCAACTTTTCTTCATAAGAGAGGTCCTTCAATCATCTTTATGGCTCTCCTCTGGACCCAGTCCAACAGCTCCACATCCTTCTGCTACTGGGGGCCCCAGGCCCAGACACAGTACTCCAGATAGGATCTCATGAGGGCAAAGTAGACAGGGACAATCATCTCCCTCTCCCTGCTGGCCACCCCTCCTCTGATGCAGCCCAGCATTCTGTTCGCCTTCCAGGCTGCAAGAGTGCACTGCTGGCTCATGTCCAAGGTTGCTTTCAATGAGTTCCTCCCACAGTCTGTACACATATCTCAGATTGCCTCCACCCAAGTGCAATACCTTGCACTTGGCCTTGTTAAACCTCATAAGGTTCTTGTGTATCCACTTTTTGAGTCTGCTCAGGTCCCTCCAGATGCCATCCTTCCCTTCTATTGTGTCAGCTGCACCACTCAGTTTGGTTTCGTCAGCAAACTTGCTAAGGGTACACACAATCCCCTGTCTACGTTGATAAAGATGCTGAAGAGCACTCATCCCAAAACAGACCTCTGGGGGATCATGATGGATTAGAAAGTGCCTGGCTGGATGCAGCCAAGGGCTTCTGATCAATGGTTCTGTGTCAAGGTGGAGGCCGGTCACAAGCAGTGTCCCTCAGGATTCGGTCTTGGGACCGGTGCTCTTCAACATCTTCATCAGTGACACAGACGATGGCATCAAGTGCACCCTCAGCAAGTTTGAGGATGACTCCAAGCTGAGCAGTGCAGTTGTTACACTGGAAGGAAGGGACCTGGACAGACTGGAGACGTGGGCCCATGAAAACATAATGAGGTTCAATAAAGCCAAGTGCAGGGTGCTGCACTTGGGTCAGGGCAATGCCAGGTATTTATACAAACTGGGGGAAGATCTCCCAGAGAGCAGCCCTGTGGAGAAGGACTTGGGAGTCCTGGTGGACGAGAAACTGGACATGTGCCAGCAGGGTGGCTTTCCTTGCGGCCCGGAAGGCCATCTGTGTTCTGGTCTGCATTAAAAAAGAGGTGGCCAGCAGGGAGAGGGAGGTGATTGTCTCCCTCTACTCTGCTCTTGTGAGGCCCCATCTGGAGCACTGTGTTCAGGCCTGGGGGCCCCAGTAAAAGAAAGATGCAGAGCTCCTGGAATGGGTCCAGAAGAGGGCCGCTAAGATGATCAGAGGGCTGAAGCACCTCTCCTATGAATAAAGGTTGAGGGAACTGGGCTTGTTTAGCTTGGAGAAGTGAAGGCTCCTGAGCAACCTCACTGTGGCCTTCCGGTACTTGAAGGGAGCATATAAACAGGAGGGGGAAAGGCTGTTTATGAGGGTGGGTAGAGACTGGCGAAGGGGAAAAAAAGACAAATAAAAGGAAGGAAAAAAAAAGTGCTAATGGTTTTCGGGCCTGTCCAACACAGCCTCATGACTGATGAGGCAAGGGAATAAATAAATCCAGTATGAATAAAATGAAAATATTAACATCACTATTAAACCATCTCACCTTCTTTTATTTTTCTTAAGCTTTTCTCTACCGCCTGTGCTTTTCCGCAGGCTTGTACAGTCTGACTTTTTGCTTTTTATATCTACAAATTACCGTCCTTGGCAGATGGCATGCAGACGGGGCTGTACAAAACACAAGGTAGCAGAAGCTATCATCAGGCTCAGCTTTCAGACCAGCAGAACGGCGTTTCAAAAAATATCCATATGCTTAAGGATTTTTCCAGGTACATAGTTTCCTTCTGCCAACTACTGCCAACTGCCAAGTTCTTACAGTCCTCTAGATACCAAACCTCGGGAGTGTAAGTGACAAGACCCGCTCTCATCCAAAACCAAAGGGCTGCCAAACCAGGGACGAGAACTTTACCTGCCTTCTGCCCTGTACCTCCCGGACAACTCCAGCGCGATAGGAACTTTGCTCTGACGCAGCCGTACCGACCCGGCGGGTTACAGATAGCGCAGCGCCGGCCGGCCGGCAGGGGGCGCCAAAGCACCGGGCGCGGCGCTGCGAGGCGCGGCAGCTGCCTCCGCCCCGGTCCGCCCCGCGAGTGCCCGCCTCGCCGTGCCCGCATCGGTCTGCGAAGGCGGTGATTTAGGGGCGCAGGGGAAGAGTTGTACCTACCTGCCTCCCTCGCTCTGCTTTCTAAGAAATGCACTATTTTTTTCTCTTTCTTATTTATTTATTTATTCATTCATTCATTCATTCATTCATTCATTCATTTATTTATTTATAATTATTCCCTCGCGTTCGGCCTGCATTATTCTCCAGCTTCTACAACAGCTGTTCTCCCTTACATCAGCCCTGAGTGCACATAAATCGCTGTTTGTACACAGACACTGATTGTGGTGGAAAGCTCACCTGGGCTCTCTGTGCAGCCTTGGGCTGTGCTCACCCCTGTCTGCTTCCCTTAGAAAACCCCTACAGCTCACACCAATCCTCAAAGCTCCCATACACTGCGGTTTTATGCATCTCCCTTTTATTACTGTATGCCTTTGTATTTACTCTCTGTGGTGCAGTGGGGTGCTTTATCTGGGGTTCATGTCAATAAATCACTCTTACAAGCGGCCACACTGAGTTCTCTGCATCTGATGCTGTGCAGACACACAGTGCTGAACAGTAACATAGAAGACAAAAATGTAGTTATACTGAATATTTCCAAATTGTGGTAAAAAAAAGTCACCTTCATAGAGTATGTCCATAGAATGGCAACTGAGGATACTGTGGGATTCTGGATGGGTGATGGGACTTCAGTTCTGGAGTGGCTGGGAATCATAGAAACGTAGAATGATTAAGGTTGGATAAGATCACTGAGATCATCTAGTTTAACCATCAGCCCATCTCCACTATGCCCACTAACCATGTCCTGCAGCACCACATCTCTACAGTTCTTGAACACCTCCAGGGATGGTAACTCCACCACCCTTATCCAGCCTTAAGAAATTCATATCTGTATACAATACATCAGATAAAAGAGGGAAAGAGGAAAAGAAAAGAAAAAAGAAAAAAAGAAAAGAAAAGAAAAGAAAAGAAAAGAAAAGAAAAGAAAAGAAAAGAAAAGAAAAGAAAAGAAAAACAAGAAAACAATAAACTTACCCCATACTTTCTCAGAGCCCAACAGACTCCCTGGAGGAACAGGAAGCCAGGCAGTCTAATGGCCTCAACATTTGTCTGACTTAGCTTCTACCACTTATGGTAGAGAGTCAGCTACTGCAGACGGTCCTGAACTTTACTTGCCCATGAGCTATAAGCTGAACAAAATGTTACAAAAGAGGCTCACTGTGAGAATTAAGTTTGCATCCTGCTCAAATATGGTATGCAGCTGGTTTGACACTTTGGAGTCAGAGGATGATACAAGCTACAGAGAAAGAATATGCAAGAGAAGGCACAATGAGGCAGAGTAGGGAATGGCTTCCATGTGGGAGTGCATAAGTAGATTAAGACTCAAATTAATTGCCTCTCTTACAGAGCAGGGATATAATAGGGAGCTACTGACATGGAAAGAGTGAACAGGAACAGATGTCATGTATCTTCCAAATTAAGACCTAGTAAATAAAATCAGGAAGTTCAAAACGAACAGAAAGCACTATGTCTGCACACAATTAATTGTGGAGCTTTAGAGTTTGCTAAAAGACAGTAAAATTTTGCATGTGTTCAAAAAGGACTTGGAGACATTCAGAGAAGAGGAATGTGTGAAGTCTCTTGTATTGACAGACACTGACACTGGATCAGGAAGTGCCTGCACCAGAGGCTGATGGGGCTGCATGAGTGTTGCTGTTGGCTTCTATCATGTATGGGGCTCCCTTAGGTGGGCCTTTGGATGGATATTCTGTAATGGGAATGCATGTGGAGGGTAATATCATTTTGTAGGTGTTGTAGATGTTCAGCAGTTGTCTTTAAATGTAGACAAAGGAAGCACTTCCTAGTCCCTAAGGTAGCAGTGGCTCAATGCATAACTACATTTTTGCTTGGCTGCATGTCAGACCCTTCTTCTACTGATAGGAGGAGAGGTAATGGCCTCAAGTTGCACCACTGGAGTCCCAGCTAGGATATTAGGACAAATTTCTTCTCTGAAAGAGTGGTGAGAGACTGGAATGTGCTGCCCAGGGAAGCGGAGGAGTCAATGTCTCTGGAGGCATTCAAGAAACATGGAGATGTGGCACCGAGTGGGTATGGCTTAGTGGGCATGGTGGTGATGGATCAACAGCTGAACTGGATGATCTTAGAGATCTTTTCCAAACTTACAATTCCATAATTCTGCAGCACTCTTATGCACTGGGTTTCTGTAGCCTCAGTTTTTCTGTGGTACATAGCTGCAGGTACATAATGGCAGTCACACCAATTAATTTTCTTCAGTGAGTGCATATAAAATAGAAGCTTCTCCACTTTTTTTTTTTTTTAAAAATAAGTAATATGAATTATGAAACCAAACGCAGACATGAAAGTATTTAAAAAATGAAGGTTCATTTTGTACATCTTCTGACTATGACAGCAGATTCATTTCAATATGTAAAGCTATTTTATTTCACCTCATAATATTCAATAAAGTCTTGCATTATAGCAAGATCAAGTATATTGCAAATCTTTTTCTCTGTTTCTCTGTGATCCAGCTGCATAGACCAACAGTCCACCAAAATTCAGAGAAATAAGTACAGAACTGAGCAAACAAAAGCGCCGAAGCTGAAGAGATCCAAGTAATAAAAAAAATCATTTTGGTACAAAACATATGAGATATTACAGTTTTAATAACTTTTTTTTTTTCTCATTAGAAAATTGCCTTCAGAAAGAAGGCACATTCTATTTTCATGTGAAATATTTGAAGGAATCCAGCTATTTAACTGTTCAGGCTTTTTTCAGTTTGGCTTTATGTCCATTTGCTAATATCTTTTTATGTGTTTAAATAGTTTGTTCCCACTTCCTTTCTGTCCTTTTAAATTAATAATTAGAAGGCAGACACAGAAATAACTCCTTTATTCTAATGAAAAGGAATGAGTCATTAGTGCTTATCATTGTAAAACACCTTTTACTCTGCGAATTTTCAGAAGATTTTCAAGTGTGACCTACTGTGCAAATTGCTGCTTTTGCCACGGTGTACAGCCAGCAGTTGCTCTGACATCCTACAAGCTGGCTATGGCTGGGGTGCTGTACTGTCAGGTCTGGCTGTGGGAAGGAGCTTCCTCCACAGATCCTTCCCAGCAGGGCAGTTCCCCATGCCCTCTCCAGCCTGGTGTGAGAAGGCAGAAGAATCTATCCCCCTTAGCTACCTAAGGAACTCATCCCTCTCCTTGAGCTTCTTCACAACTGTAGAAAATGGAAATGCTTTCATTGCTGTTTGGATCCACTTCCACATATGTATGAAAGCTGAATGTTGGTGCACTCAGCCTGGCTGCCCCTGCAGACCATCAAGGCCCCCTCTGTAGGGCAGAGCAGGTGAGTTTTTGGGAACTTTAGGGAGATAAGCCAAAGGGAGATAAGCTCTAACAAAACTGAAAGGGATAAAGTTTGGTACCATATTCTCATTCTGCTATTTAATGCAATCATAGGATCCTAAAGGTTGAAAAAGACCTCCAAGACAATCGTGTCCAACCATCAACCCCCACTCACCACATCTCTCAGTGCAACATCAAACCTTTTCTTGAACACCTCAAGGGACATCACCTCCCTGAGCAGCCTGTGCCAGTGCCCCACTACTCTTTCACAGAAGAAATTTTTCCCAATCCCCAACCCAAAATCTCCTTGGCTTCAAGTGAAAGATAACTGTGGACTGAAAGTTTGGGGAGAATTTTATATGTGTTTCTTGAGAATGACTCGAGAGATATTTGCTTCCAGGTTGTCTGCTGGACTAAAGTAAGTTTAGGAGACAAAAGAAGTCTGTTCTTAATCATAGTAAGATTTAAAAATGATACTGAAAATATAAAGTCTAGTGAAAAAAAAAGTACAAATTCAATTTAGATTTTATCTAATTTTATCTATTTTTTTTCTTTTCTTTTTTCTTTTTTTTTTTCTTCTTTTTCCCAGTAATAGCTATTTTTTAATTTCTCAAGAAGTGTTCCCAATTAACTGACCTTAATACCTTTTAGCATCTTTCTTTTTAGTCTGTGATTATGTAAAGGGAGGATTCTACCAATTTATTTTCCCATGGATTCTTGCTTGTTATAATCATCACAGGAAAAGGCAATTTTTTAGAAGAAATAGAATCATAGAATCACAGAAAGGCCTGGGTTGAAAAGGACCACAGTGATCATTGAGTTTCAAGCCCCTTCTATGTGCAGGGTCACCGACCACCAGACCAGGCTGCCCAGAGCCACATCCAGCCTGGCCTTGAATGTATTCAGGGATTAGGCATCCACAGCCTCCTCGGGCAACCTGTTCCAGTGTGTCACCATCCTCTAAGTGTAAAACCTCCTAATATCTAACCTAAACCTCCCCTGTCTCAGTTTAAGACTATTCCCCCTTGTCCTATCACTATCCACCCTCGTAAACAACCATTCTCTCTTGTGTTTATATGCTCCCTAAGTAGCTTCAGGGCTTGTTTTCCATACCATTTAGAAAACTGGATGTGAATATGAAGTAGATGGAAGTGACAGATAAATACATACCAAGAAAGAGCTAGTTGTCAAAAACATTGTCTTGTATTTATTTTGCTATAACTGTGGGTGGAAATTTTGTCCCATTGCCTCAGTTTAATTTCTGTGGCAAATGTTATTTAGCCATAGAAAATAGTCAAAGCCTGTGGCCAACTGTACTGAAAATTCAATTTCTTCATTTACACACAGAACAATTCCATGGAGAGATTTATAAATATCACTTTTTTTTCTGTTCTTGTCTTGAGACAAAATTCTTATAATTTTAGATTTTAGTTTATCCTATTCACTGTTAATTTTTCTGGTTGAGCTAAACTTTTCTGTTGCAGCTAAAAAACCAGAAGGGTGGAGAGTCTATTTTTGATGTGGCGACTCTTGACTCTTTGCTGTATTGCTATTACAGCCCCACCTCCTAAAATGAAATGAAAACCCGGGTGGAATCAGAGGTTAATCACAGCCAGGAAGGCAGCTTTTGGACGTCCTTTGGATACCTATGGATGTAGGTATCTGGGAAGATCTGGAATTCTTTGCATTAGGTGCATCTCTACTGGGAATCTGGGGACACCTGGGCTTTCCCTCTTTTAACCTTAGGAATGGGTGTTCTTTCTGCCCACCCAGGGCCCCACTGGTGCCTCTGGCACCTTGCACACCCTGACCTGAAGCACTTTGGGATACAGTAACTAAATGCTTACCACAGTCAAAGCTGAAGTCTCAAGATTATACAATCAAGTTAAAGATTTTTTAGATGAAATTTTAATTAAGTTTAGTATTTGATATACTGATGCAAGCTGTTCCTTTGAGTTACATTTATAGAGAGTTCTGTTTTGTTATAAAGTGAAACCTTTTTCTGCTCTTCCTTAAAGTGACATTGATGGCTGCCATTCTTCAATTAAACCCTGTCTGTGTGCCTGGGGATGTGGGAGATCACTACAGCCAGATGTAAAAGATCACACTCACTCTGGAAGTATGGTAAATCAGGCAGAGGAGACCAGACTAAGCAGGTGAGTGGGATGATAGTCTGAAAGACATTGACAAAGTAAAATGAGAAAGTGTAGGATATAAGGTCATAAAAATCCCAATGATTTTTATGACGTGTTTGTTTATTCATACTGGTTCCCACCTCATGCAAAGAACGCTCACAATAAAAATCTGGAGTGGCAAGGGAAATTGTGTTGAAGAAGAGAGCAATGTGATTACTTCTAAGTAAAGTCTTACAATGAAACTATGACAGCCATATGGCTTTCAAGTGTGTGCCTGGAATGAGTGCAGCCATACGATAAGCTGAGACACTGTAGTCTGAAGAAAGAATCTTCATTTAAAATATCACCAATATCACAGAAACAGCAAGGTTGGAAAAGACCTACAAGATCATCCAGCCCAACCACAACCTAACCATACTACCCTAACTAACAACCCTCCACTAAATCATGTCCCTGAGCACTACATCCAGACAGTTTTTAAACACATTCAGGTTTTAAACACATGGTGACTCAAGTACCTCTGTGGGGAGCCTATTCCAGTGATTAACAACACTTTCTGTAAAGAAACTTTTCCTCATATCCAATCTAAACTTGCCCTGGTGCAACTTGAGGCCATTTCCCCTCATCCTGTCACCTGTCACAGGTGAGAAGAGACCAGCCCTGCTCTTGCTGTAAGCAGCTTTCAGATATAGGAAGAGACCAATAAGGTCTCCCCTCAGCTTCCTCTTCCCCAGACTAAACATCCCCAGTTCCTTTAGTCTGTCCTCATAGGGCATATTCTCCAAGCCTTTCACAAACCTTGTTGCTCTTCTTTGGACCTGCTCCTTTCTATACTGAAGTGCCCAAAACTGAACACAGTACTCGAGGTGAGGCCTCACCAGTGCCGAGTACAGGGGCAGGATGACTTCCCTAGTCCTGCTCACCACACCATTCCTGATACAAGCCAGGATGTTATTGGCCTTCATGGCTACCTGGGCACACTGCTGGCTCATACTCAGCTGACTGTCCATCAGTACACCGAGATACCTTTCCATCAGGCAGCTTTCCAGCCACTCCTCCCTAAGCCTGTAGGGTTGCCTGGGGTTGTTGCGACCAAAATGCAGGACCCGATACTTGGCCCTATTGAAACTTATGCAGTTAACCTTGGCCCACCGATCCAGTCTGTCCAGGTCCCTCTTTATTGCCTTCCTGCCCTCTGGCAGACCAACACTCCCTCTCAACTTGGTGTCGTCTGCAAATTTACTGAGAGTGCACTCAGTGCCCTCATCTAGATTGTTAATAAAGGTGTTAAATACATCAGATGATGTTAAATACGTCTGATGTTAATATATCAGTAGCACTTTTAGAACAATAAGATGTTCAGTGAGAGGACTTTAACTAATTTTTCCATTAAAATTAACATGAGTTCCAGACTTTGTTTTGCCTAATATTGGGTTGCAAACTAGTTGGAGCACACATCTGAGGTTAGCCCGTGCTGGATAGATTTTCTGTGAAGATTTGCTCATGTGTGCTGTGGAAAAACACAGGGCGTAATTCTGAACTATGTTGTTTTACAGTAATTTAAGTCTGCAGCTCTTAACTGCTTCTGCTGCAGTCTTCCAATGATGTAAGAAAGGGGAATCAATAATATATAGTGATCTTAACTTCTGCTTACTTATTCTTACTGGAAAAGAAGGTTAAAAATATATGGTTTTAAATATTACAAAAATTAGGAGAGGAGATCAGCTTTTGGGGATTTTAGTGGCTAAGCGGCTGAAGGTTTAAAAGTGATTTTTAGAGTCATAGAATGGCTTGGGTTGGAAGGGACCTCTCAGATCATCTAGTTCCAGCTCTCCTGCTGTGGACAGGATTGCCAGCCAGAAGATCAGACTGCCCAGGAAGCCATCAAGCCTGGTCTTGAATGCCTCCACAGCTTCTCTGGGCAGCTGTGCCAGTGCTTTAGCCCTCTGAAAGATGTGACATTTAATTGCTGAGTGTCTTGAGAATTTTTTTTTGTGTTCTGAGAATTTTTTTTTGTTTTGTTGTACTCACTCGCTTTTTGCTCTTATAAGGTAATTTTCATGATATTGTTCTGAAGATTTCTGTTGAGTAACCCCGAATATCTGACACTTCTATAAATTTTAGTTAACCAGTGAACAATATTGGAGTGACCATTATCCAGTTTCATCATAATTATGAAAAACTACAGTTGTGAATGCGTTCAGTGCCTTAATGAGGCACCATTTCTTCCCAAGTAGTTCCTGAATACACTGAGTTAGTTCTATAGAGCATTAATCTTTGCTTTCACTTCCTGGCAAGTAGCAGTAGTGTAATTTCATGAGGAATGATACCCAGTAAGATGAGGATTTTCTAACTCTGCATAATAATACCCATTCTGATTTGCAGTGAATTACTTTATGATTTGCACAAGTAACACTTTTTCTTTTGTTTCCTTCCAGAGGAGTTATTACACATAAGGCCAGAGGCTGTACTCTATACACAAAATATAACAAGTTGGCAATAGTCAACAGTCTGTCTCAAATAGGAAAAGACTGATGTTAGGATAACAAACATATTACGTCTTGATATCTTTTTTTTTTTTTTTTTTGGTAAATGATGCTTTTTCTGTTTCTTTCTTGGGGTGGAATGGGAGATTATAAAGTGAAGAAAGCAGTGAATCAAACCACTGTGTCAGTGTTACTGACTTACACTGGGAATACTATACTTTGTAGGTTTGTAGGTACTTATACAACCCTCTTTGCTAACATTTGAATGCCTTACAGTTTTTATTATATTTTCTTTCACTTGTAAAACAGGGAAATGTTTACAGTTTAGAAGTTGGGAACTTGAGCCAAAAAAAAAAAAAAAAAAAAAAAGCAAACAAAGAGATTCAGAAGGCTTATATTTCTCTTAAATCTCTGGGCTTAATATCATCTACTGGATATCTGTGATGGCCACACAGTTAACTAGAATCAAACAATTAGAAAATTAGTCATGGAGAATTTAAACTCTTTGACCATGGCCCTTCGTGATTCATCTGCCATCTCATTAGAAACTTCTGGTGATGACAATGTCTTGGGAGTTTATTTATCCCAGAGTCAACATCATGTTTGTACCGCTGGGTCATCAGATGTAATTTTGCCCTAAGGAGTGAGAGACATGCAATTTGATTAAATTCAAGTTCCTTATTCAGATTACTCACAGATTTTAGGCAGTATACATAGGTTTAACCAAAAAGGTCTTTCCATGAACATGATGTGAAACTGTGCTGGAGTTTGAGCACTTCTGTGAACTTTCAGAGTTGTAAGAAGGACTGAGTCTGTAGCCATTCATTCAGCAGAGGGAAGTGGGAATTATAGTAAGCTCGAAAAAGGCCTACTGTATTCAAACAAGCTCCAGGATTTATCTCGCTGGCTGTTTAAATTTGTTATCCCTGTGATAACAAGGATTATAATTGTTGTAGTTGACCGATGGGTTTAAAAATTTTAGAAGGGTAGAGACAGAAGAGTGGGGAAGATTGGCAAGCTGACAAAGATATGGACAATGAAATGTCATGCACACACAAAGAAGAGCTGGACATCATCACCGAAGAACAGGATGCACTGTTTAGAAGAACTAACAACTATTTTATGTGTTAATAATTTAATACCATTGTAAGACATTAAGCTTTGTTATGGTATCTATGGCATTAATGGGACTGTCCTGTGTACAACACCACAGGTTGTCATACTGTGGGTATTGGCTTGGCCTCTTCCTATCTTACATACTGTCATCAGTTAGCATGATTTTGAAAGAAAAGAGAATAAGCAATAGAATTTTGTGTAAAATAAATAATGGAGAGTGATAGAATTAAATTATGGAAAAATATTTTCTACTTGCCAAAAGAGTACATGATGTGAAGGCTGGTCAGAAGGCCTACCTGGCTGGGGCAGGCTTTGGGCTGGGAACATGTTCATGTTCAAATAAAGACATTCTTCTGAAATGTGACTATGGTAGGGACAATAATTTTCTTCAGGCAAATCATAATGTCATTGAATATGTGCCTGTTCCATTTTTCCATCAGTCTTCAGCTCTACTGAAATGTCCATCTGGTGTTAATGCCTGTGGAGACATGGGGAGGATAATATGGGTGGCCAGTTTGCCTGGACATTGGCATTTTCTGATTTCATCATTGTTTGAATAGCGGAGAATCAGGATAGAGGTCACATTGCTGAAATAACCGTTTTGTAGAATTTGCTATTGTGTTGATGTCACCATTTGCCTCCACAGAACTGACTAATGATGGGAGCGCAGTTATTCACTTCTGTGATTTTTATCACAGTTTTTATCAGCACTTTCCGTGGTTAAAATAATCTAATCCTGATGTTACACTGGCTTTACGTCATTCATTTTGAAGAAGAGACACTGATCTTGGATTGGCATGTCTGTCTTGTGGGCCATGATCCTGCTTTCCATCTCTTTGATAGGTATATTGGTTAGGAGAACTAAGTGCTACAGTTGGATGCTAGAATAGAAATACTTGTTAATTTTTTTTGCATAAAGTAAAGAAAGTTGGGAATGATTTAGATTTTTTTTTCAATGGACATTATAACAAAAGGCAAAGCCTGATGTTTGTGCCCAGAGATCTTGAGGTCTAGTAAGTAACATAGAGGGATGAATGAACTGATATTAGATTCTGACATACTGGATCGAAATTATGTAAATACATGTGTTTCCCAACACAATCAAAAAAGATTTACTTTTTTATCATTAGATTTTTCCCATGGAACTTCAGAACAAAACAGAAATGTATTTGGTCTTGTTCATAAATTGGAACATTTTTACTCCTGTGATTTGTACTGCATGAATAAGTCTTTGTTAGTATGCTTCTTTTCACATTAAAAATAAAAGCATGAGCTTTTGTCACCCACCACATGCTATTTAAAGAGCTTCTTGGTATTTAAGGTCACTGGCTTTCTAACAGGAAACAGAGGCATCTATGGGAAAAATCTCTAGTGTAAATGTTTAAATAATAGTGAGATTATGTAAAAATCAACCATACTCAAAGGACTTAGAAGTAAAGTCTGTGTATTTGTTTGCACCATGATATAAAGCCAGCATTTGTTTATAATTTAATTAATATGGCTGTCCTTGTTATTTCTGTTGCTAAGATTCTTCTTGTTAACTAGCATTTGTAAAGGTCCTATAAATGTCTGCTATCTGCTGTTATTATTTACTCATATTCTTCATGAGCTTGTGCACAACGATCTTCTGATGAACATCTAAGTCATTCCTGAGTGACATCAAGTTCCACTACTGTACAGCCTTCATTCTTTTGGCAAAATCCCTTGATCAGAAGTGGCTGGGTTACTGTACTGAGAGGAATTAAATATTCATGGGGCCCAAGACAGATGATGAACAAGAAGAAACCTGGCTCCCCAGCTTGCTGGAGGGGGTCTCTCCAGAGACAGCAAGAATACCTGTCCTATCCAGTTTACTGTTACTGGTCCCATCTCCTGCTACTGACTCTCCAAAGAGAATATCTCATCAGATTCAGGAGAAGGGGTGGCTTTTAGGATGTTTCCATTTCAATGCACCTCTGCATTCAGTCCTTACCATACAGTTTCTTTCAGTTCCCAAGACATTTGCATTGCACTCTAACCAGTTTATTGCAGTGACCACTTTTGCAGATGTATTCTGCAGACAGCTATTTCACTACAGCCGATGGGACTGCAGACTTTGGCACTGGGAACACATTAAGAATAAAAGGTGGAAGGGGAAACAAAGATCTTCAGATGAATCATGAACCCCCAGAATGTGTGAGATGAGCTCAGGAGATTCAATTCCCATTACTCTTTCTTGGGGATTCTTCTTTACCTGGGATGGAGTTGTTGTCTCGTTCCAGCTCTGTCTCAGGATTACTCTTGCAAATATCTCATTAATAGGTACAGAGACTATCACAGTTTCTTGAGAGGTAAGGAGCAAGGTATCAGCATCATCATCAGGATCTAAATTCAAGAATTTTATAGGCCCTGTTGGGATTACCCAAGTGAGATCAAGTTCCAGTATAAAATGATGGGGATTATATCACCTTTTGCCACCACCAGTGCTGGTCCTGAACAGCAGCTCCCACTGCAGTTACAGGGTGGTGCTGGCTGCAGGTTTCTGATGAGGCTAGTTTTTGCATTGTCACCTTCTCAGAGGAAAATCTGTTATTTTTCACCAGGAAGCTCAGTCTTTGATTACAGACTCATGATGTTATGTTCCTTTAACATGTCTGGATAAAGATGACCTTTAAAATCCACCAAGCGAATGCTAAAATTTGCTTCTACCTTAAGTTTGGCATTTCTCTTTTCTTTTTCTCATTCCCACTGGGTACCTTGACTTTCCTTCCAAGATTCACTTTGTAGATCTCTCTAAGCAGATATTGTGGGAACATGCTGAGACAGTTTATTACCTGTTCATCCTCATTCCTCAGAATTTTTATTTTTACATTCTCTCTTTAGACACTCCTTGGCTATTTTCAACATAGTTTTGTTCCATCGCTCTCTTTTTTATGCATTCTTTATAGACTCATTGTTTACACTCATCTTTTTAGTTGAGAATTCCACAAAAGTACTTTTTAACATATTGGGTTACAAATTCTAGCCAGGATTTGCCTTTTTTTGGCTTGTTGATTTACAACCCACCATCAATATATTATGAATACACTTTGAGGGAAAGAGTTATCATTGATATGCAGGTGATATTCTACATGGATTTACCAAAGGTCCATTATACCTCATTAACTCAGTATCTTTATTTGAAAAGAATTACTACTGGCAGTGTAAAAGAAGTGATATCTAATCTACTTAGACATAAATGTACAGTCATCATGGACTTTATTAATGAAATGTAAGAAGTTGGGGATGTGCAGTGCAGTGCAGAAATTATATTGTGTGTTTGATGACATAAGTGAAAGAAGGACGTGCTCCTAACAGAAGGGTAGGAGTCAGTCTAGAGGGATTTTTACTAGTAGAGTTCCTCAAAGATGACATTTGTGATGGCTTTATTTTTATTTTAATAATAATTCAATCATGTACACATTCGCATGATTGTGTGACTTGGCCACAGAACCTTTAGACTATAAAAATAAAGTGGGAAATGGTCACTAGTGTTGATAAAGATGAGAAAACTGAAGGCATAGAGAGTTAAACACTGAGTGAGCATTGTTATCTCAGTTATATACCAGCAGTGAGCATAGTTACCTCAATTTGAGGACAACTGTGGGTCCCAGACCTTCTTGCCACTTTTTTTCATGGAGGAGTCTGTCTTTCTGTGCTACTTCTTTCCAAAACGTTTTGTGCAAGTTCATAATGAAAAGCTCGACAGACTACTGAAGGGATCTTTCATACTGTGTAGAAGGTAAACATACCAGAAGTTCAAACAGATATCAGTGTTTAAGATCTCAGATACATGAGGAAGAGAAATTCTTTGGGTTTTCAGTGATCATGAGATCTCTTTAAAATCTGCAAAAATGCTGAGTAAGAATTACACGACTTTATTGTACTGAAATTCAGATCTCAAGAAATGGGCTTCTGTAGTTCAAGATGGGCTCCAGAAGATGAAATCTAAGGAGCTTTAAAGCAACCTGGAGTCTGGTACAACTTCAAGGTGCTTCCTCTGTTCACTTCAGTTACAAAGCGTGTAACTTTAAACAGAATTTCTATTTTCTGGTTCTGAATCTGTCGTTTGATATATCCTATCTGCATGCTTGCCTCCCTGAGATTGATACTGATAATGCAAGGATACCATTAACTCAGAAGGACTTCTGATGAATTTCTACAGGAATATTTCTCAGCAGCAAACATCTCATCCCAAACCTAACTACTACAACACCACTGTACTGCTAAAATGTTGGTAGTGATATACGGGGAAGTGGATTAGAGACACTATTTGTACATCTTCATAAATCCTCTTCCACATGTGCTGAAGATTTTTGGCCAGTGAAGCCTATTGGACTTTGAAGGAGTTGATTTCACATATTTCTGAACACTGCTGTTACCCACAGTTGACAAAAAATTAACCTTTGTCCTTTGGAAAACTCAGACTTCTGGAAAGGCTGACTTGTTGGACTTGGGCAAAGGATGGCTGATGAAGAAGGGTGTAACTTTGTG
Organism: Perdix hodgsoniae; assembly: GCA_035772895.1. Classification (NCBI taxonomy): domain Eukaryota; kingdom Metazoa; phylum Chordata; class Aves; order Galliformes; family Phasianidae; genus Perdix; species Perdix hodgsoniae. Next base: position 18,349,795 of record JAPSGF010000008.1, read on the forward strand.
ACCTGGTCAAAGATGGAGTGGAACCTTCTCCATATTAGTTACATACATAATTTTCGGTCACTTGAACTTATTCAAGCGTATAGTAGAGTATGTGATACTTCCGTAGCAATATGAACTCTCATTTATGTTCCATGAAGAAATCATGGGGGGCAACTGACCTTTGGTGATATTGTATAAAGTTAACATATTCATCTATTAATTCCTGCTATGCAAATCTCCAGAGGGTGATTCATTACATTAGCAGCAGGCAGCTGAGTGCCAGCCTTAAGCTGCAGTTTGCTTCCCAGCATCATTTCTGATATCCAGAACTTAAGTGACAGTCGGAAATATCTGTGCTATTTTAGGGTAAGGCTGGGAAAAAATGATTGCTTTCTTCATCTCTCTGAAGGATGGCATTATTCAACCAGCTGCATTATTACTACTTTAATTTGATTTTATTTTTCTGCAAAAAGTATGTCTGGACTGTATTTTGTGCAAATCATAAACAGTGTAAGTATAGTTACAGCAGTGTAACATTGTTGAAAATTGGTAGACTTATTATACATTCATGATTATAATTTTAAGATTATTCACTTTCGTAAGAAAAAAAGCTTCAGAACACTGTTAAGAATGGCACCAATACTAAAATTCAGTACTTCTGGTTCAGATGCTGAAGTATGCTGTACTTACACATTTATATTACACTGACAATTGCATATGAATTATTTGAAAATATCGAGTTTAAAAAATGTAAAACATTCAAAAATCCAGGATACCCATGTGAAAATGACTGTTGGTCATTTTCATTACTTCCAACAATTACATGGTAGTAATTGTTTTAACACCAGAAATGATCATTCAACTTGTCTAGCTGCTAGAGACCTGTTTCAATTTAATTAATTCTGTAGATATTCAACATTGCACTGAAGGCCTCAAATACACTTTGAATCCATAGAGGCAGCTCAGCAGTGCGTATGCACTGTGTTTGTGTGCAGCTTTTACTTGTGAAGTATAAAAAAAGCTTCGTCCCACAGCTTTGCTTGCTCTCCCCTCCTGCATTACAGGAGGAAAAAGCCCAGCACAGCTCTCCCTATACCTGGTTCATTAGGCCTAAGTGGTTGAGAAGGAAAATTGTCACTGTCTTCAGTTGGAGAGAAATGATCCTCAAACACAGATTTATTACTAACGGAAAAAGTTTTAGACTACTGCTTGCATAATCCTTGAACTAGCAAACAAATGTGCAACCAATGTCGTCATTAGTTAGCGATTTAAAGAGATCGGGAGACTATAAAATTGCTTTAAAAGTTTCTTCTCAAGGAAACTCTGGTGCTCCAGACTAAATTGTTGTTATTTGATAGTAAGAAGAGATGCATTTGAAAACAATTTGGATTTGCACAAGAAAAGAAAATTACATAATCACAAACAGTGGCTGTTTTGTTGATGGGGCCCTTCTGATTTCAGATGTACTTCCTGGAGAGCAGGTTTGCTGGAGTCACTGCTACTCTGAAGCCCATTTGCTTATTAGTTTGGATTATATCAACAGGACTGCTGAGAGCTTGTACTTCTTTAAGTGGAACATATGGTCCACAAATCACTCTTTCTTCTCCAGCTAATGGGCAAAAGGGTTTAATACCAAACTAATAATGGGTCATTTCTCTGCAGAACTGTTCACTGCTTCCATGGAGACTGTGGCAAACAGCAGGATTGCACCTGCTGACTATTCATGGTTCAACCTCAACAACAAAGCCCAAGCACAGACTTTTTGTACCCATCAGGTGAAATAGGCCAAGAAGGATTTAGCTGATTGTAGCTTACTTTGAACTCAATCATAAACAAGTTTAAGCATCTTTTTTACACAACGGCCCTGTAAAAATTGTTTTTCTGCTAGTAGCAGGACACATGCCTAATGCTGAAGGCCCCAGTCTAGGCTTGTTACCAACTTGCTATCTGAACTGGAACATGGCATTGTGTATTTCCTGCTATGATACTAAGCTGAGGCATGCAATAGCATTGAGGACCTTGAAATTAAAAGGCACAGGTTGAAGAGAGGTCTGAGAACTATGAACAACTAGCTGATGGCTACCTGGACACTGGAGAAGGGCAAGGGTAAGATCTGAAAAGACTGCTTTTGCCTTAAGACAAGAAGTTGCAGTAAAGCAAGAAAGAAAAACAGCCAAGTGATAAAAAGAAGTCTCTACTAAAGCCTGGAAAATAACCCTACCTGAACACATCAAAGTCTGTAGTTCATGAACAGAGATAATGGGTTAAGAACCATCCTGAGGTGTAAAACTCTTATAAAAGGGTATCTCAAATTGAGGGAAATGGGAGGGGAGAAATGTGAGGTCTGCTCAAGGTCTAGCTACCCTCCTCAAGGAGCTCTAAGTCTTGATTACCTTCACCTGGGTCACTGAGACCATCAAGGACCATAGAAATTACTGCTAACTATATGGATTCAGCTTTACTACATTATATTTTTATTATCAGTCCTCTAAGTACTCTCACCACAACAGTCAATAATTTGTAGGTTTATACATAAATTCAGCTGCAAAACAAGGCAATGAAGACATTTTATTTCATATATTTTTGTTGAAAGTATTAGATATTGCTTATTATGATCTCAAACCCACCAAGGTTAGATGTGTGATGATTTGATCTGTCCTCTGTGAGATGTCAACCAAACTACTTTCCCCACTATTGCTCCATGCCATAAGATGAAAGGGGACAGACTCTTTAGCAGGGTCTGTTGTGATAGGACAAGGGGTAATGGTTTCAAACTGAGAGGAGAAATATAGATTGGATATAAGGAAGAAACTTTTTACTATGAGAGTGGTGAGGATCTGGATCAGGTTGGCCCATCCCTGGGGACAATCAAGGTCGGGCTGGACCTGATGGAGCACCTGATGGAGCACCTGATGAGATATAGGTGTCTGTGTTCATGACAGGGGAATTGGACCAGACGATCTCTAAGGATCCCTTCCAACTCATGATTCTATGATTCTAAGATGAACTTCAGCTCTTTTTTGCTACATTTGAAAATGAAAAAAGGTATCTATTTTATCTCACCATTACATGGGTTGTTGCAGGAGAGAGAATTTTTATGCTAATCTGGCAGAAATTTCACTTGCTTTACCTTGCTTTTGGTGTACTGCAAACACTGCTCAGACCTCTTTTTTATTATTTTTAAAAATACAGGATCCTGAATGCTGCTTTCCACATGTGCAGTCATGTTACTAAGACTGCATCTCATTTTCCTGTTTTTTTTGTCTGCTTTTGCAGACGTTAATTGTATTTGCCTGTATTTTATGTCAACATTTTTGCAATGTCTATGGTACCATTACTAAAGATGATTTCTCAGCAATAACTATGACTTTATTAAAATTTACAGTCACCACAAAGAACATTAATGGTAAGACTAAATCTCAGCCACTCTGGACTCATTAATTTCAATGTTTCATATCAGCACAGGATGCAGCTTGCTTTCTGTTCTGAAGGCTTAATTCAACAGAGAACTTGTCCATTTAATATAATTGTTAAGGCTCTTAAGTGCAACATTATTACTGGGATTTAGTCTCACCTAACTTTTATCTGGCTTTGACACTTATATCTCATCCTAGCTATATGTACTTTAGCTAAGATTTATCTTGATCTAATGAGGAACACCTTGTTTTTCAAGTCTAGTCCTTGGTAACCTGTAAAATCATGAACTGTTTAGCCTGGGCAGCTCTGCTTGTGTGTAGTTGCTATCTATACAGGGGCAGAATTCACCTGCCTTGGAGCAGGTTTGTATGAATAGGTGTGTCTCCTGAATGACTGGATCCATTAGGGCTGCTTCTTACGAAAGGTGCTCTTAACTGTGGTGGTGTCTGCCTTTTATGGTACCAAGAGCATTCATTCAAATGTGAGTTCAAAATCCAAAGCATAAGATCATCCATCTATTGTACGTTAGATTACCTCACCCCCTAACCCAAAATGCTGCCTGCTAGGCTACAAGCAAATACTTTCCAAATACTGCTGAAGTTCCCAAGTCTCTTGTAGTCCTCTGTAGCAAGTAATCGTGATATTGAGCTGTGCATGTGAATGCTAAACTTAATTTTCTTTACATAGATGCTTTAAACATTTAATATAGGAAGTGCTTAGTTATATGAGATCTGGATGTGACACCAGAAACCAAATTTCCTTTGTAGATGATTTACAAACCTAGGTGAGTATTCCTAGTTCCCTTGAATCTGGTAGTCACTGCTGTAGTCATCCATCTTCAGCAGGAAGAGAGGAGAATCAGTCCAACCTTCTTTACATCAAACAGATGTGAGAGAGGTCTTAAAGAAACGATTTTGGAGTTCACAGTTAGAAATGAAAAGTTTCAGAAACTTCTGTGAAAGAGGTCACCTCTAGGTCTCTATTTCTTCTTCCTTTAATTCCTATAATAATTTTCCCTGGTAATAGTTTTTAAAAGTATATGGAATTCCAAAGAATCTGCTATTTTTCAACCCATTCAAATTATTTCCACATCATAAAGAGCAGAAACCTATGACTTTGAGGCAGACGATGCCTAGAACATATGAATTACAGGGAGTATTTTAGAGGCATCCCCTGCTTTTCAAAGACACCTATTGCATGGGACAACAGGTGTGAAACATCTCAATGTATTTTCCAAGTACGTAATGTGGAAAGAAAAACAAGCAGATAGCATTGAAAGAGAAGCTTGTTCTTCCCAGAAGATGGAAGTTCTTATGAAGTTTTTGTTAAATAGTTGTTTTTACTTTTGTCTGCACCTCTCAAACATATATCCAATATAGTCTTGCCCTTGAAAGATATAAATGTTGACTGGAATAGGGACTTTCTAAGTTTCAGTAGTGCTATGTTTCAGTTCTACCACCTTTCTGTACTTCAATCTTCCTAGCTGTAATTTGTTTCTTAAAGGTCCAGGATAATTTATCTGTTCATCTGAGTGCTTTGAGATCTTTCTCTGAGAAATATGCAGGTTGTTGTTTTATTGCTGTTATTAACTCATCTCAGTTGAAAATTACTTGCTCTGTATTTTACGACTCTATACTAAAAGCTGCCTTAGTATCCCAAGAATCAAATGGTGAAAATAAGGTAGGAAAAATGCAGGAGAAGAAAAGCAGAAATACACAGAAACACAGAATTTGATTTAGCCTCTGATTTTTTATACTCTCATTTTTCATAGCCATCCTTTTTCTGTATATAAAAATATTCATAGACTGAAGAAGTAATGTATCTGTCAAGAACTAAAAGAGAAATAAAACGTGTATCTTAAAGAGCTGATCCACTACAGGTGCTCCATTCTGATGTGTCTGCTTGTTGAAGCCCTAGCCTTAGGAAGCTGGAGAGTACAAACGTCTGATCTTTACTCATTGTTTGAAGAAAAAGGAAATAGTTGCTGAGAACTTCCCTGTGCTTATACTATTTGTCTCATTGGAATTACACAAACAATTCTAAAGCAGTAATCTTCCTTCAATGAAAAGTGATAAACCTCTAGGTAAACTTATTTTATACTGAAAAAGAAATACCTATAGGAATAGAATACAAGGCTGTGGGGAGATATCCACTCAACAAACAGCTTTGTGGGTTGACAATGTCAGTCCTTTTGGAGAAGGTTACAGCTGGTATAACTTTTCCTAAGAGTGATTCAGTGGTGTGCCCAGCACTCCTCTCCAGGCAAAACTCTTAAACAGTTTAACAAAAGGTCTGGATCATTCTGACTGAACAGAATAGGGGGAACACTGTGAAGCCCTTCTTGGAGGAAAGCCGTAGAGGCAGTCAGTTCAGTGTCACAGAACCTATTTATTTCCAGCTGCATTTATAAAAAACAACAGAATGTGCAATCCACTGCTGTATGGTGAAAGGTACTGAAGACCGTTCGCAGTAAATCTGCAGCCTTGAATGGACTAGCAAAAAGAAAACGTAATAACTACCAACTTTGTTTAAAATAACAGTCCTGAAATAATGCCTAGGCTCTACTGGCTCGTATTTCCTCTCAGCTGAGTTAAAGTACTAAACCTGTTATCAGGCATTCATTGCAAACAGTTTTAACTGTAATAATGGCTACAGGAGCAAGAATGTTGGCTTGAGAGTGCACTAAATGAGACTTGAAGGGGGTGTGAATGAAATCGCATTGCTGCAAATGAAGGCTGTAATGCCATGTTAGGTGTTGGGAACCCTGGAGCTTACTATTGTCTGGCTGTGTTAATGTATGGGCAGTACTTAAGTATTACTGCCAGAAGTAGGTACATGAGCAAGTCCACTGCATCTCCTTTCTGTTAGCTCCTTCAGTTTTTCTCTGATGAGAAACTGAGCTCAGCCTTCCCTGATGTAATTCAAGTTTACTTTCATAAGATTTGCTGAGAGCAGAGCAGTAATTATAGCATTTCTTTGTGTATGCATCTTGCACATATTGCTAGGTTTGGAAGTAAGATGAGGTGCGCAGTGGGCAGCTGGAATATTTCAGGTTCCTGTTGGCACTGCTGACATCAGATCTTGGCATCCAACATCGAGAGAGGTTCCAGAGGGCCTGTAGTTAAGAGTAGATGGTGACAGAAGGTAGGGAGATACTACAGTGAAGTGAGTGAGTGCAGCTTCTCTGTCCTCTTGCATCAGAGGTGTCTGATTGCACGTCTTTTACCTATTGATGTGTGCTCAGACAAGTGCTGAGATGCAGTTGAACTGTGCTGTAGCTCAGCAGAAGACCCCTTGCAGTCATTGCAGTCATGCTGGGTGCGAACACCATCAAAGAGCTGTGTGTGGAGGCTACCAAGGTGGTTCAGTATGAGCTAGGACGGGCTGGGTGTAGTGTAGCCATAGCTGTATAAAATGAGCCTGCTATGGCAATGAAGCTACATACATATGCCAAGAGCCTGTGTTGATTGTAAGCCTGTGGCTGGATCTTCTCTGACCAGTCTTCCAGGAAGTGCTGTGCTTGTACAAAGCTATCTGCCCTGCTTCTTATTCAGGCGATATACCCTTTATCCTTCTTCATCCTCAGTGCTCTAACTGTACCTGGAGTATTCAGCTCCCGGTTTGGAGAGAAGACGCCATACAGCTTTTTGGGGATTCAATTTTTGGTTTCAATTTTTGTTGTGGTTTTGTAATTTTTGTTGTTGGTATTCCAGATCAGAACATCATATAAAGCAGTGGGAGTTAGAGAGTTAATGTTCTGGTTCTGTGCACTGCTTTTTTGAGGCATTTTGGTTCTCGGAGGGGAAGGGAGGAGCGGCATTCCCCAGAGGACTATGGGCTCAGAGGAAGAAAGGTGCAGCTCCTGGCAGGACATCAGCTGCTCTCCCTCTCACAGACTCTTGGTTTGACAGCAGAAAGCCCGTGGTTCCTCTGCAGTCCACAGAGAAAGGCCCTGGTTTTGGACATTCTCCATATGCTTCTCCTGGGGCCCACGAGTCCCTTGCCTCTTTAGTCATGGGGCCGTGCTGGACCAGCTCGTAAGCCGTTAACACTTCTTTTTCTTCCCTTTCTCCTTTTTTTTTGTCTTTTTTTCCTAGGCCTGCTGCCCTCTGTCGCGGACACAGATCTAGAGATAAGTCCGTGACAAATCTATTGGGTTGGCTGCAGGGGACAGGAGCCGGCACGTGGCTCTGGTCCATGGCTGCTCCTGCAGTGTCTTCAGGGCTGGTCCCGGGACTGTTGTCATGCCTGAGATGGCTGCCGCTGCCTGGAACGGGGGCTGCCACTTCCTCCCGACTGTCTTTAGGAATTGGAAGCCCGATGATCCCGTGGGGAACGGCTTCGATCCTGGGTCTGCCCCCGCTGCAGAAGACTGGAACGTCCTCTGTGTTCAGGCAGCAGGGAATCCCTGGAGGACCTCGATGCCACCTGTCCAGCAGAGCTCTGGGTGCTGCTCCCAGCACCTTGGGCCAGACTAATTCTGCTGCCACGGCGTCCTTGGGGCTGGCTTGAGGGATTTGATGCCAGGCCTTGTTGGGAGGCCTGGCTTTGTCTCTGGCTTGGCCCCTGCTGTCCGTGGCATCTTACATTTGCAGCCTCCGGGGAATTGTTGGATGCCCTCTGCCTGGCAGAGGTGTGCATGCTCCTCCCAGCACCTGAGGCTGGAGAACGTCTGCTGCCAGCACGTCTTCTCAGCTGGCTTGGGGAATTTGAGGCACGACCCTTTAGCAGAGAGTGGCTTCTTGTCCAGCCTGTGCCCTGCTGCCTGGATTGCCTTCTGCGTTCAGCCGCTGGGGAATTGCTGGTCTGGACCCTCAGTACCTAAGCAAGATGGCAGCTGTTGCAGGCAGTGCTGCCTGCTTCCACCTGCTGGCAACATTCCCCTTGCCAGAGGCAGGAACAGAGCTGTCCCTGGCCAGAATTGCAGCCCTGGAGCCTCACTCCGGCACCACTGCTCCTCCACCCCCAGCCTGTTTCCTGCTTCTCCATGAAGCTGAGGCCAACACTCACAGGCCAATAGGGGGCTCGACCTGCTGTGGGCAACTTTAGCAACTCTCCCCTAAAAGTGTTTTTTTAAGCACAGAGGTACAAACCATCCCACCCAGTCACTAGAAATTGTATTGTGTTCAGTTTCCATTTATGCAACACAGCTTCAACTTTTTGTTTTAATGGATTCTTCTCTTCATTCTCTTCAATTTCTGAACGACTGAAAAAGGATGCCAGAGACGTTTTCTGTATCTGCAAGTTTGGAATTCTTTCAGCAAATGAAAATAATCCTGCCTATAGAATGTTATTGAAGTTTTGAATTTTGTATGCCTGCAGTCCATTTTGCAGCATTTAGCAAGCTCATTTAAATATAATCTAACTTTCAAGATGCAATTTTCTGAGGCTATGTTGCATCTTTAAATATCAAAAACTACAGCGCCATCAGAAAATTAGTTTAATTTCTCAAAAATCACGTCAAGGTATTCCACAGTAACTGGGCTCCTTTTTTTCACCATTCTCACGTCTCAATTCAGACTAGCAAAATGCTCACAGGCAGCATGCATTCTTTCCTTTTTCATCATGCCATACTCATTTACATCAGTGGAGCTGAAAACAATCTGTCAGGACCATTAAAGAGGTGCAAAGTCTCAGAACGCTTATTTACTAACTGTCTGTTGAAGTAGTTTAAGTCTGCACTTTCTCCTTTATGCACTGGATTCTCTGCAACTCTCAAAAGCATCTATAAGCAGGGAAGACTGGCAGGGTTCTTCTAACACTGGCAGCTTTTTCTTTTTCTCCCAACAGCATCTTCACATTTTTCCTCTTTAATATTTTTCACCTATGGGAATTCTGTAATTATCCCTCTCACCCATGTGTCAGCTTTATCACATGACATTTCAGCTACCAGCACGGGAATGTTATGTACTAGAACATTCTGCGTACATGAATTGCTGCTCGAGCTTCGGTCACGACTAGACAAGAAGTGGTCAAACTGGAACAAAAGTCATTGTACCATCAAAAGCCAATTACAAGTTTTCTTTAAAAAGCAGAAATACGTAATTTGAGTTTACTCTCTTAGCCTTTGGTTGAAGATATTGTTTTACTAAGCCCAATTCTTCATACCACTGTGAGTTAAATCACCCATTGTGGGTTAGAACTGTTTTTCCCAAAATCCAGCTATGGATCTGGCTGTTAACTCAGAAAATAGTGTTTCCTATCATCTTTTAAGAGATCAGTTCAAGCATTTTTGTCATGACATAGCTGAACGTGGTGGTATCTTCTGCCTAACAGACAGATCAGAGGAACCACCCATTAAGTGGGACATCTACATTCGAGGCAGTCTTCAGCCATAGGTCCAGAAGAACAATATCCTTGTCTACTGGCCTGATTTCTTACTGGAAAAAAAAAAGAAAAAAAAAGAAAAGAAAAAAGAACTATTCCTGGTGGAAAAGTCCAGCATTACACTGCCATCAGGTACCCAATTGTCAGAAGGTTGGAAAAAGAACATATGAAACAAAGCATTAAGTTGTACTGAAGGAAATCTAGTGTCTCTGTCTTCCATTTGTGTCTCTTATCTGCCCAGAGTCTATCTACAGTCACCTTCACTTTTAATCCAAGTAGCAAGCCTCCCATTCCTCCTGAGAGTGTCCTTCTACAAAGTTTCCTCATCCCCCGATTCCTACAGTCACAACTGTTGAGTGCCCATATTCAAAAAAGCTACCATAGAGCTCATAGTCACTGCTACTTAGAGTGATTTGTTTTGAACTCTTTACTTGAGATTGACCTAAATCCCTCCTTCCTGATAAAGTGTTTTAGACATTGAAAACTGTAAGCCACTGTGCCAGCTTCCAACACTTTTATCATTTCTTTATAAAATCTAGATTTATACTCACGAAAAGAATGGTGAACAAGAGAAGGCACTAATATTTCTCCTTTTTTACTGTGTAATCAATGAAGGGACTAATACATTGGAACTCTCTCCAGAGGACTTGAAAAAATGGATCTCTAGCATGTAGAAAACATTTTTTTACTGTGGTGGTTGAATGTGGGAGGAAGTCACCCAGGGCGGTTGTTGAAACTACAGCTGTGGAGACATTCAAATACAGCAGGACGTTTTGAATTCTGTGATCTGTGAATTGCTGGGGCGCCCCACTTCTTGCTGGCTGGTGGATCCATGGGTGCTGATCTCAGCACCTGGAGCTGGTGTTTTTGGCTGCTCCCTTGGTGTTCTTGGTTGGATTTACGTCTCTGGTTTTTCCTCTGTCCTGTGCTGGGCTGGCTGGACAGGCTGCTGTGCTTAGGCATCTGGGAACTCTGAGATGACCCCAATGCTGCCTGGCTGGTGGAGGCAGATCTGTGGTCGTCAGGTGCTGGGGAGATATGAGATGGCCCCTCAATGGATTTTCTCGTATTTCAGTTTGTTTCCATTTTCTATTGTCACATCACCTGACACCACTGAGAAGAAGCTGACCTATTTTCCTTACTCCTGCTGTCATATATTTATACTCACTGCTAAGATCATCCTATTGAGCCTTCTTTTTTTCCTCATAACTTCTGTATTTATTTGCGTATGCTTGCAATAGATTCCTTTCCACAGTGTTGGAAATGATGTCCTTGTTCCATTTAGTCATTTGTGTCTATCTCTTAGCAGTCATCAGTCTTCAGAGAGGATCTTATGATCAGAAAAAAAAACAAATCACTGATTGGTAGCTCCAACTGTATAATTGCTTGTTGACCTGCATGATCCATCTCTTCAGCCTCATGTCCTTTCTGCTTAGGATCTTCCTCCTCACAACCTTCTAACCAACAAGATTTGTAAGATACCAGTTAGGCTCCCACATCACTGACCACTGCCTAAGAACCGTGTTGTAATATGTGATACTTGTCAGCTCCCTGCTGGCCACAGAATTGGTGCCGATGTGTAAAATTAGCAGAGGATCACAGAGCAACAACTGGATGAGCCTTGGCAGCCTCATCTTCCATGGCACTGAATCTCCTCTGTAGCTGCAGATGGAGCAGGAGGTTACCAGATCCCAGAGTGTACCACTGCGGAAGTCTTGGTTTCCCAAATCAGTAAGCAGAGGCACTTGAGATCTCTCCCTTGATGGTTTGGTACATGCATTAATCCAAAGCTGTGCGAGCTGTAGGCCTTCTGCAGCTTTGAAAACATGTGGGCAGCCACAGCCAACTTTTCCCAGCAGCAGGCACTGTGGTGTTTCTCGGTGGACTCCCAAGAGTCCACTGACGATCTCAGTAAATGTTCCCAGAGGATGTGCAGAGTCCCAAAGTTGAGCCTAAAAATTGCTGCTTGAACTGTCGTGTCCTCTGGCTGCCTTGATGAGCTGTGCTGTGGGGTTCTGTGGGACTGAAGGGAAAGCAGTGACTTCTGTCATGCAATGTTTTCAGAGAAAATAACTAATCTGAACATCAAGGAAAGCTAACCGCAAACAGAGGAAGATAAATTATTCTTCTGTGGACATTAATAAACACTTCTAAAAATATTTTATAGCTCTTATCTGTCCTTGAAATTTAGGTGATAATTTTTGAAAACTTTGAGAATCTCAGTATGAGTGTATTATTAAATTAAAACCCAGTACTCTTTGTTTAACAAGGACTTTGAAGAAGATCACCATAACAATACGACAAGAAGAGTACTGAGACATCTTGGAAACAACAGGATGGCTACTGACTGACACCAAATAACACACAAATTAACAAATGTAAACCTTTGACAAGATTGTGAACCTGGAGTACCCAGCCAATGGGGAAGCAGAGGAACAGGGTAGGCAAGGAGGGAAAAAAGGTACAAAAGCTGTGATTGCGTCCATAGATGTGCTCCTGCTCGAGGGATGCCCACCGTTGCAATTGCGAATAAAATCTGCTTTTATCAGAGATACCTCCCTGACAACAGTATTTGGATATTTCCAACAACTTTCATTAGGTTTTATCATGGAAAATGGTAGTAAGAAGAATCTTTTGGCTTTATTGAAATGAAAATCCAGATAATATCCAACATTTCTGAGGTAAACTTTTCTAGAAATTTTTCCTCATGGGAGATTTTGACATTTTATTTCAGTTTCTGCCAAAAGGGAATAGCAAAGAATTAAATGGCTACATAGAACATAAATTCCAGAGTTTCATCACCTCTGACATATTCTGAGCTACAGATCGTCGTGTTTTTCTTCTTCTGCCTAGTCTATTCATTTCATATCTCTCATCAAGTCACATTTTAGAACTAAAATCAATATTGAGCAAGCAGATTTCAGTGTGTGCACTAATGAGCTCCGTGTGGGAATAGAAAGTCTGCATCTGTAGAGCTGCTTGCACTGATCTTACATTTCTGGTTGCACCTCTGATGAGGCCCCACTGCTGAATGGCCCAGACTTTGCCCACAGCCTCTAGTGAAGGCTGATTTGCTTTCAGAAACAAGGAGAGTACTTCTGTGAGAAACTACAGTTTAAATGCTTTTACATCCAATATAGTCAATGTTTTCTCCTAGAAAGATTAATTACAGTGAATCTATTTTCTGTTGCACTTGACCATGAAATGATCAAAAAGCTGGAGTGAACAGAACAGTGCTCCGAAGAAATGTTGCATTATATTCAATGAACTGATGTGTGCTGGAGAGTATATACATACAGAACTGATTACTCAAGCAGAGGGCTGGATTCGGTTTCTTCTGTTTTGTTTTGCAGAAAATAGTTTCTGATCTGCTTTTGCAATAGCTGTCTTCTTTCTTGGAACTTGTAACACTTTTGTTTGAAGGTATTTTTCCATTTCAATTTTCACCTTATTATAAACAGTGTTTATTTCTGCTCTGGTGTGACAGGCCCATCAAAATAGAATTCAACGTCAGGGACGTAATATTTAACAATGATCAGATCAGTATAAAGTTAAACCTTAGATCTAAATCTGAGGGTAAAGGACAACACAACTAAACACACTCTTTTCTCTGATATTTCTTTATTTTTCCGTTATTAGCGTTTCTTAGAAATGTCACTATGATTATTAGGTTTGGCTATGAAGTTTGCACCTCTTGCTTCTTCCTCTATCAAACCTTTCACATTCTTGTGTTCTACTGCAGCCTCAAAGTAAACAACCACAAGTTGTTGGGAAGTTGTCTCTTCAAACAAGTCCGCATACACTAGAAAAAAATTGATGTGAAGGTACATAGTAGGGAGGAGATAATGTTTAGTTCTGAACATATTCCCAGTCCTTGGGAATTTTTCTCCAGTTTCCCTAAGGGGATTCTAAGAGGTTCTTTGTAGGGATTCTTTTATTAAACTAGCATAATAGGATCTCAGGAATCAACGAGAACTCAGTAGTCTTTATGAAACAACCCAAGAGAAAGTAAGGGAGATAGTTTACCTTTGAGGTACCTTCCTTTCCATGCCCATGAGGTGTTGCCACCTTCTTTTGACAGCACATATAGGAAATGAGATCTAATTGCAATGTGAATGCCTGAAACAACTGCCTAAAGCTAGCTTTTATGCATCTGCATCACAGCTTCCAAACAGTAACAGAGAAAGTCCTGGCACTTCATTTTTTAATGCAGGAACCATCACAGGCATTTTTTTCTCTAAGCTGAAGGTTCTACCTTCACTACAATGTGTTAACTTTTCTTAAGCAATGTGATACATCTCTGCAGGTGTTCAGGTGGTAGTATATCTGAGCTTCCCAGCTCCACCTGAGGCCTAGGAGCTTTCAATGACCTTTCCAAGGAGCATGAGATTTTCTAGGACTACGACAAAATGTCCATCTGAGGTTTCTTACAGCACTAGAAGGTCGTGGAATGAGTGGTATGTAGCTTGCATGGCTGACACTCACCTACTTATTCTTTCAACCATCCAGGTAATCATCAGTACAATTTTGAACATGGTTGTCAGCACTTAAGGACAGGTGACTCACAAGTGGGCTACTTACAAGTACTTCATCTCACTTGCAGATCTTGCATTACCTTTGACTGTTAAGAAAGATATTATTTTCAGTTGGGACTATCAGACAACAATAGGAGCAGAACTTAGGATTTAGCGATGTGCCAATATTTAAAATCATTCTGTGCTTGTCAAATTTCACAGTTCTTTTTGCCTATTCTAATGTTTGCTTTAAAACTTTTGAATATTTTGCTGGCTTTGATTTATCCAGTATCCCTAGTGTTCTGCATATTTTAAAGCAGGATACCAGGAAAAATACTGTTTTTATCCCTATTGTCACAATTATTATTTATGAATGGCTTCTTTTGCCTTATCCCTGAAATCAAGGGTATATTTTTTTAAACTTTCTCACAGTCTTTATTATATTTTTGCCATGAGATACTGAGAGAAATTTATAAAAGAGTGTGGACTGATTTTTGGATGTTCATGCAAGGTGCCAAGAGTTGGAGTTGATGATCCCTATGGGTCCTTTCCACCTTGAAATAGCCTACAGTCTTGAGGAAGCGTGGATGCTTCTCAAGATGGAAATCTTAAAGTCAAAAGAACAGGCTGTCCCTGAGTACGTAAGGCGAGCCATAGGGGTACACAACTGGTGCGGATGAGCCGGGAACTACTGTTGAGACTCAAGGAGAAAAGGAGAGCCTACGCCCTCTGCGAGAAGGGACAGACTACTTGGGAAGATTACAAGGGAGTAGCTAAGGTATACAGGGAGGAAGTTCGGAAGGCAAAACCCCAACTTGAACTAAGATTGGCCAGAGCAGTAAAAGACAATAAAAAATCCTTTTATAAATTTATCAACAGCAAAAGAAGAACCAAGGATAATTTTCATCCTATACTTGATACAGCAGAGAATGTGGCCACTGAGGAAAAGAAGGCTGAGGTCCTCAAGCCTTCTTTACATATACCTTCAATAGCCAGACCAGTTAGCCTCTGAGCATTTTACACCCTGATCTGGAAGTCTGGGATGCTATTCAAAATATACCCCCAGTAGAGAGAGCTCCTCCTCCATCTGCACTGTCACAAGTCCATGGGGCCAGATGGGCTTCATCCTAGGGTGCTGAGGGAGCTGGTGGGGGGTGATGGCTGAGCCACTCTCAGCCATCTATCAGCGTTCCTGGTTAACTGGAGAGGTCCCAGAGGATTGGAGGCTTGCTGATGGGACTCCCATCTTCAAGAAGGGCTGTAAGGAGAATCCAGGGAACTTTAGGCCTGTCAGCCTGACCTCAGTACCAGGGAAAGTAATGGAGCAAATCATCTTCGGTGAGATTGCACAGCACGTGCATGGTGCCCAGGTGATCAGGCCCAACCAGCACAGGTTCATGAAAGGCAGGTCATGTTTGATCAGTCTCATCTCCTATGACTGGATGACCAGACTGGTAGATGAAGGAAAGGCTGTTGATGTAGTCTACCTAGATTTCACCAAAGCCTTTGACACGGTCTCTCACAGGCTTCTTCTGGGGAAACCGGCAGCCGGTGGTCTAGATAGGTACACACTCCTTTGGGTAAGAAACTGTCTAGATGGCCATGCCCAGCGGGTGGTGGTTAATGGAGTGAAGTCCAGCTGGCGACCTGTTTCATGTGGTGTCCCCCAGGGGTTGGCACTGGGGCTCATCTTGTTTAATATCTTTATTGATGACCCAGACAAGGGGATTGAGTGTGCCCTCAGTAAGTTTGCAGATGACACCAAGTTAGGAGGTGGTGTGGATCTGCCTGAGGGTAGGGAGGCCCTTCAGAGAGATTTAGATAAGCTGGATTGCTGGGCTGAGGTGAATGGGATGAGGTTCAACAAGGCCAAATGTTGGGTCCTGCACTTAGGCCACAACAACCCCATGCAGCGTTATAGGCTTGGGGACAAGTGGCTGGATGACTGTGAAGAGGAAAGGAACCCGGGAGTGTTGGCTGATGCTCAGCTGAACATGAACCAACAGTGTGCCCAGGTGGCCAAGAGGGCCAATGGCATCCTGGCCTGCATTAGAAATAGTGTGGCCAGCAGGAGCAGGGAGGTGATCATCCCCCTGTACTCAGCACTGGTGAGGCTGCACCTTGAGTGCTGTATTCAGTTTTGGGCCCCTCACTTCAGGAAAGACATTGAGGCCCTGGAGTGTGTGAAATGCTCTGGTGAGGGGTCTGGAGCACAAGTCCTATGAGGAGCGGCTGAGAGAGCTGGGATTGCTTAGTCTGGAGAAGAGGAGGCTCAGGGGAGACCTCATCGCACTCTACAACTTCCTGGAGGGAGGTTGGGGTGAAGAGGGGTTTGGCCTCTTCTCCCAGGCAACAAACAGGACCCAGGGAAATGGCTGCAAGTTGTACCAGAAGAGGTTTAGGTTGGACATAAGGAAAAACTTTTTCTCTCAGAGAGTGGTCAGGCACTGGAATGGCTGCCCAGGGAGGTGGTGGAGTCGCCATCCCTGGCAGTGTTCAAGAGGTGTCTGGATGAGGAGCTGTGAGATCTGGTTTAGTGCTTGTGGTAGCAGTGGTAATGTGAAGACAGTTGGACTAGATGATCTTATAGGTCGTTTCCAACCTTGTGATTCTATGATTCTATGATTCTTTCATTTCAGTTTTTTTTTTAAATGGAAAATCAATACTGTTATTATGCTAAATTTAATGAAAACTATATCCACATCTCCCACCCCATTTTTTAGCAAATATATTGTAAACAGTAGAAAATAAAATTTGTTTTTTCCTTTCTCTCAAACTTCAAATGAAGAATGAGTTAATGAGTGATTTATTCCTGTTCATAATAATATGCCAGAATTTCAAAATGCCTCACAGGTGCCAAAATATATTGATGCTAAAAAACATTCAGCACCTACTTTACTGCTGCCAAATTGTTGTATTAGGCGATAGCGAGGAGTCGGGATGTGACGGTCAGGTCCTCCCCTCCTCTGTGATTGATTTATGATGCGTGCTTAAGGGGCGTAAACGAAGCATGGCATGCATATATGCAACCTACGCCACACATTAAAGGCCATTTTGCTGCTCACCATATCAGTGTGTCTCGGCAGTTCTTGACCCTAGCCAGGTATTTGGCTAGGTAGGCTGGGGCTAATGCAGTGAGGTTAAAACGAACGGCAACACCAATTCCAACAACTTCCACTACAGACTGCAACAGTGCTATGATCTTTGTGTGACGGTGACAAACTGAGATAAAGTGTGACATCAGTCCTGAGACCACTGCATGATGGGTGATGCCTGATCATTTTTCAGGTAAATTGATTCTTCCTTTAAGAGCTGTATTTTTAAAGAGTTCGTAGCTCTGTAGCACCATCTGCAGCTCCCAAAGCTAAGATCAGGACTGAAAAACTGCATTCCTATGGATGCTTCCTCTCAGAAGTCTGAAAAACTCAATAGTAATGCTCCTGTGTAAATTGGTCTTTTTGTGAATAAAACAATACTAACGTAATGCAGAACTGAACTGCTAACTTTGTCATTGCTAGCTTGGAAGCATCCAACACTGCCCTGAACAAAGGTTAGAAGACTTTAATTTTTGTGTTATTCAGTTTGCCTTCTGAAGAGGTTCCAGAAGTGGAAAAGCAATTGCATAGCTCAAAAGTGAAGTGTATTAACAGATCTATGTGTTTAAGTGTTCATAGTGCTTTTTCTCCGAGCCTATGTTAAACCAAAGCTATTAATAGGATGGAAATGTTTTGGGTAAGTCCCATGAACTTTCACATCAGACTCAAACTAGAACTTGTTTAAGTCTTGAAAAAAATTCTGTGTTCTTTTCAGTGACTTGTTTTGCTTACCTCTGTGCTTCTTGTCTACTAGGGAAAATAAAGAAGGGAAAGTTCAAAATGCAACCTGAGAAGCTACTTATGACTGCATGTATTGTTTCAAGCATTCAGCATTCAAACTAAATAGGCAATTTGTAATAAATTATGAAGAACACTCTGTTAAAATCTGAAGTTTTAAATCTGAAATGCGATTTCACAGTATGCTGACCCATCAGTTTTTTATTTTGACCATATTCATTAGATTATTTTGCAGGTGATAAGATGAATATCATACATGCAAACAGAGTTCTTTATTCAGCAAAGTTCTTTGTCCACGACTAGTTCTTCAGTTGCAGCTCAGCCAGTGTATTGATGCTGGGACAACTGGGATGATGGAGTGCATTCCGGTGCTGGGATTTGGTTCCTTATCATCATCCAGCAAGCCACTAAATACATTTTCCAACAAGGGGAGATTTTCAGAAATTACTGTTGTGCCTTAAAATGCATGACTGCGTTTATTGAAAGTTCTCAATCTTCAGTTTCAATCTGCAAAGTATTTTTTTTCATTCTGACATTAATATCAAATTTTGCTTAAATTCTGCTTGCTGTACTCACATACACAAACATGCGTGAACACATACACATAGTTTTACAGTGGAACAGCTATCTAGTATTTGTTTCCATTGGTTTGTTGCCTGAAGAGATGTTAGTGTTTCAGTCAATTCCACCTGGGTATGCCTTCCACTGATACACTAGATTATGAATAAGAGCTGAAATTAATACATTACTTCACTAATTCAAGACAACAGTGAAGCACATACTGCTGAATGCATTCTCTGCTTTTTTATGCAGGGAGAGTCTCCTATGCAATGCTATGTTTATAAAGCTGTACCATTTATATTATTAGATAGATCACTCTTGCACTTTTTCTTCACATCTACACATCAGTCTTATAGTTGGGTTTATCTACGAGTCCCACCTTGTCCAAACTTTCAGAGTTTATTTCTAATACTTTCTTTCTTGTATTTTATCCATTTATCAGAAGGTTTGCATTATCCAAGAGCTTCTACACTCACTGCTGTTTCTCATTCTCTATTTTGCCTTTCCCATTCCCAGCTTTATACCCATGTAGTCTTAACAAAGAAGATACTAAACAGAAAAAGGGAAAGAATAAAACTTATATAAATCAAACCAAAAAGAGTAACTGTTTAGAAATGTTTTAGCTCTGTTGCCATGTTTTTATCCTTTCCCCCTACCTTTCAGACTCTGTAGATTTCATTTCTAATTTTTTTTTTTTTAATTTGAGATGAAATTTGCTAAATAAATGTACTTGGATTGTATCAGAATTAGCTGATTTGTTCTGTTTCCATATACAATAATTCTATACTAATTTAGATAATTTTTCTTGAACCTAGCAAAGGTCAGTGAGTAGTAAAGTTCAGGATTAAATGCTTCAGAGTAAGTTGGTCAAATCAACCTGATATTCTGTAATTCTGATTTAAATTACATTGAGGAAACCTGCTTCAGTTCTACTGCCATGGGTGGCCCTGGCTGTGAGTGTCATCGCTTGTACACTCACGGAGAATCCAGGTTTCCAGATGCTTCCAGGAGCGTTTGAACAATTCATAACTAAAATACACAGTATTGTTTACATCCATGAAGATGGTTGATTTCCAAAATGCCTATTAGTAAAGATGATACAGGTAATTAATATTGCTTTTGTTAATTAAACACATTAATTCACCTAGAACATCCCAACTATATAAAGTAACCCTCAAATGTTACTACATTTCTTGAAATAAGGCTACATGCTGCATGACTCCTGCCTTTGTGACAATTTCCCTGTTTGTTGATATTAAAATCCTCTTCCCAGGACCATCAGTATCACGCAGTTAGGAATGGCACGTACTAAGCACAAATTCATACTAACTCAAAGGATCTTTTATATAGCACGGAAGTTTTTTTTTTTTTTTTTTTTTTTTTTTTTTTTTTTAATGTGGAATTACAGTGCCATAAACACAAGAGAGGCATTTATTAAACAAGCACATTCATTACTAGCCTGAACCCAAGCATAATTCCATGCAGCTTCAATTTCATCTGCAAAACTTTACATTACTTATGACCAAATCTTATATGTAAATGAAATTATTATAACATGACTCTATATCAATAATGCATACTTTGGGAGGAGTACAGCATGTTTGTATGCTGGCAGGGTGTGTGACTGGCTCTTTGTTAAAAATGATGAGATTTTTTAAAGAAGATAAAGCCACATATGTTATGCTTGACAGTCCCTATATCTATTTATATATATATATATTTATGCACACATACACACAGATACACACACACACACACAAGGTTTGCTCTGAAAATAATGCCTCCCATTTTAATATGTTAGCTCATAAAGACAGAGGCAGATGTTGGTAGTATGGTGGTAAAGGCTGAATTTTCCCACCAATATCCCATTACATTTTATTGCTGTGTAACAGATGGCAGCAGAGGAGCAGTCTGATCAAATGGCATCTGATGTGGAAGTGCTTATGGAGCAAAGGTGTGTCACTGAATTCCTCCACACAGAAAAAGTTGCATCTGTTGACATTCACTGATGCTTGCTGAATATTTATGGATACCAAACAGTGGGCACGACTATAGAGAGGTGGAGTGGATTATGTACTTCAGCAGTGACTACAGCAGTGTTAAAGACGAACCACACTCTGGATGTCTGTGCAGATTTTTATGAGTGAGGAATGCAGGCTCTTGTTCATTGCTGGAAAAAATGCATAGGTAATGATGTTTACTATGCTGAAAGATAGTCCTGTGCAGCTTTGAATCTGTTGTAGTTACCATGGAAATAAACAGGAGGCATTACTTTCTGAGCAATCTATACATACATGCAGACAATTTTGCTAGGTTTAGAATCCATTTTTGCCTTTACAGGTTTATTCAGTTCTTACAGCTACAGGCTCCTGATTAATGACTTGGAGCTGCTGATGTACAGTGCAGTGCAAATAATTAATTACTAATAACGTATTTCAGGATGGAATCCTAGAATAACAAAATCACCAAGGTTGGAAAAAACCTCCGAGATCATCCAGCTGGTTGGATGGTTGGTCCACCTTCCACCAATATTTCCCACTAAATCATGGCTAAATGTTTCATGAACTCCTCCAGGGAGAGTGACTCAGCCACCTCCCCGGGAAGCCTGTTCCAGCACCTGAACAGTCTTACTGAGAAGAAATCTTTTCTAACATCCAAACTGAACCTCTCCTGGTGCAACTTGAGGCCATTCCCTCTTGTCCTATCGGCAGTTACCTGGGAGAAGAGGCTGACCACCACTTTGCCACAACCGCCCTTCAGGTATTTGTAGAGAGTGATAAGGTCTCCCCTGAGCCTCCGCTTCTCCAGACTAAACAATCCCAGTTCCCTCAGCCACTTCTTGTAAGACTTGTTCTTCAGACCCCTTATCAGTTTTGTTGCCTTTCTCTGGACACACTCCAGGGCTTTGATGTCTTGCTTGTAGTGCATGGCCCAAAACTGAACACATTACTCAGGATGCATCCTCACCAGAGCTGAGTACATCTCCTATCTCCCGCTGGCAACATTATTTCTGATACAAGCCAGGATACCATTGGCCTTCTTGGCATAACTGTGCACAACTGCTGGCTCATGTTCAGCTGAGTGTTGACCAACACTAACACATCTGTTTCTTCCATACAATATTTTAGCCACTCTGCCCCAAAGTCTGTAGCAATGCCTAGGGTTGTTGTGGACAAAGTGCAGGACCCAGAACTTGGTCATGTTGAACTTCATCCCATTGGCCTCAGCCCCATGATCCAGCCTGTCCAGATTGCTCTGTAGGGCCTTCCTATCTCTAGGCAGATCGACACTTCCTCCCAGCTTGATGTCATCTGCAATCTTACTGAGGGTGCACTCAATGCCCTTGTCCAGCTCATCAGTAAAAATGTTAAATAGGACAGGCCTCAGTGCTGACCCCTGGAATAACAGACATTTTCCGAGGATGCTAACAGCAGAGGAAGGAATAACTTCAATCACAAATAGGAATAATGTAATCAGGATACCTAGTAAAATGTCTAGTGAAAATTATCATTTACAGTCAGGATGGACTGTATATCAGGCAGTTAGAAGTAAATTGGTAGGTAGATGAAAGCTCTAAATGCTGGGTTTTATAGATGATTCTGTTCTTGTCTCTTGTTCAAAATCTGAACAATCAAGATCAGAGCATTTTTTTAGCCTATCGGGAATGGATTTCCCACATGTCCAACAACAAGTCCCGTAAAACTCATTGCTTTTGGCAATGGGAAGGATAAAACCCATTCCATACAGTTTGGTTCTACCATCTTCAAATCACAGTAGAAGATGTAACAACTAATTTCCTATGGTCAGTATATTCAGGACTATGTTACACATTCCTCCACTGGCTGTGGAAAAGGAAGAATACTCATATGATTGTTTTTGTACTTTTCTGTACAAAAGGGCCAATGTGAATAAGTCATGCTATATTTGTCCTCCACATTATTTGCTGACACATGCACTATGCAAGTTCTGTGACTTTTAGTGGGGCAGCTGGAAGCGCATAACCCAGACCAAACTGCAATCCACTACATTTTCAAGGACTAGAAAGGAGATATGATGCTTCAGCTTCCAGGGTAAAATACCAAGAAAACTCATTAAAAAAATCATCTTTCTTCAAAGGAGCCCATGAGTGCAGAGTCAGTGCAGAGCCAGGTATCACTTTGTCAGTCCTTCTAGTACATTTACTACCCTGATGTCATGGGCACATTCTCAGTACATAGGTCATGTGAACATGACTTGCAAAGCTGTATTTTTAGCTTGAATGAATGCCGATTTTATGAGAAGAAGAAAGCTTGCAATTGATGTGAGATTTAATTTTTTCCCACACAATCTTACACATATGTTGTAGACATCAAAAGTAATGAAAATTTTTAATCTGGCTAGCTAGGACAGCTGCCTGAGTTAAAATACAGCACTAAGCTCATTGACAGTTGTCTCTGCTACCAGATGTTCAACTTGTTTGCCCTGATACTCACTGGGAATGGTGTAAATTCAAGAATAAACTGTGATTACATTATGCTCTGTACTCTACTGCACTATAGATTGTTGCAACTTTCTCAAAAAGACACCCAACTGTTGAGGAACTAATTATAGCTCAACATATGCTGTGTTTGCACTGTAGACCTTCTTTTCTCATGCAGAATATGGTTCAATTAAGGCTGACTGGATGATATTCTTATTGCCCGAGTGGTTCTGCATGCCTGAGTTTCCCTAGGAAAGCGCTGTTTGTGTATGAGCATTGGAATACACAAATAAGGGAGCATCAGGTCCACTGATAAGAGAGTACTTACATTAATTTCACATGGTGCATCATTTCTTCTTCTCCCTCATATCAAAATGGAAATATAAATCTGACCAGAAGGGTCGAAAGGGAAATATAAATTAGAGTCTTTCCTTTCTTCCTTTCCCCCTCCTACTTTTGTCTGGAAGAAGATAACCTGTGCTCCCTAACATGTGAGTAATACAGTAGACAAATAGACAATGAGTATCAAATGGTGCTTGGTATCTCTTCATGATTTTCCTTTATAGTCATTTCTTTCTATGTATTTCAACCATCACTACAGCAAAAGGGCTTTTTTCCTCCTTGACAAAGTCTGGTTATTTCTCTTTGGCAGAAAGAAATTTGACATGGGCTCCTGAATCTTCTCTCTTTTTATGTGAGCTACTGAAGTTCATGAACACAAGAAGTAACTTTTTTTTTTTGGATTTATTATTTCTCTAGTAGTATGGATGGTGGAAAGAACTAGGGAACACTTAATCCTCTGGATTGTTGTTTTCTGAAAAAGCTCATTTCAGCTGACATATGTGAGTGCCTTTTTGCTGTAAGTTACATATTCTCGCCTTCCCAGATTGGTTAGGGAAATAGTTTAAAACCTGGATAATATCTCCGTGAGTTTTATTCTCCAGGGAGATTATCCTACTGGAAGTTTGTATCAGGAAAATGACTATTTTATACATATCTCCTGTTGCTTATATTCTTTCCATTAAAACTGGCTACTTTTCACAGTTGGAGACAAGATGCTGTGCTTACTTTTGCCTGACTTTTGTCCTGACCTTGATTCTTATCAGAAATTTTGAACATCTAAAAACATATTAATCCTGAAGTTTCTAATGCTGACATTTTAAAATTATCACTCTTGACAATGTTTTTTTGTTCTCTTCCACCAAGTGAACATAAAAGTCATAAAATCTTTCCTGAGATTTTATGGAGTTTAAGTACTGCTGTCTTCAGATAATTCACACCTGCCCTCCCAGTCGTGCTTCTCTCCAGCTCCATTTCTATGGAGCCGTGTGATCTTTGATGAACCTGGTAGCAGTTGTTGAAGGAGAGGGTTTCATTCATCCTCTAGCCACCCAACCATGATTGAGATACTCAGTTCAAGGATATATTCCATTCCTTATTACTGTAGAATATGTTTGCCATATTTTCTTGACTTAAATGAAATAAGACATTAATATCAGCACTTTCAATTTAACACTAAATGAACTCAGGTAACTTAAATTTAGGTAAGATCAATCTCCATAATGAAATCTACTTCAGTGATGGACAAACAATTAATTTTCTTCTCTTTACCTCATTCCCAATAAATAGTAATTTAAATTTTATCATTGATAAATGTTCTGTTTTAATGTACTGGCATGGTGTCCTTTTTCTTCTTGCTTTGCTGTAAATCTGTAGATCACCCAAACTCCTTGTATTTGAGAAACTAAGATATGAAGTAAATTGTTTTTTGCATTGAGTACTTTATCATTTTTGCCTTAATAATCTTCTTTAGTAAAAGTATAGCAGTCACCTTCAAAATGATTAGGAAAAGGAAGGATTAAATATAGAGATAAAGGAGTATGATTTCCATCATGACAATATTATTCTATATCAACTTTCAAGCAAAATCTTTAGATTCATATTTGAAGGATGATTTTTTGGGGGGAATGGTCTTTATTTTCCAGAATTCAAAAAATGTATAGTTAATGTTGCTAATAGTTATCATTGTCTAACATTTTCTAATGTAAATATTGTAAATATTATAAACATATTTATAATTTTATATTTAAAAATAACTGTATTTTTTAAATTTAATTTAATATGTAACAATATAATTTATAGCAATATACTAATACAAGATACATTTATTGTAAAGTGGACTAACAGTCCATCTAAAGATGAGGATTCAGCATTCCAGATAAAGAATTTCATAAAGCAATTAACTATTGTACCATTTTCTATATGGTGGGAATTTTATTCTTCCATCAGAGTTACTTCAGTTACAGGTCCACATGCACCCCCTACAGTTAGGCTATGTAAGGAAATATCTACTGAAATTAACCTTCTGTTTGAATGCTAAATCATTTTCTCTGAATCTCAGATAAGCTGCAAGCAAACTTGGATAAGTCTTGCAGAATCTGATGAAAAGCATCTTGCCAAGCATATGGTGTTATCTGTATAAGTACTCTCAAACTGGCTTATCTTTGCCTCTTCTTTAAGCAGTTCACTGGAGTCAGTGATTTCTTCTGTCCATTAGTTCAATAATTCTACATACAATTCTAGACCTATTTTCCTTAGAGTGTAGTTGCACTGGTATTTTTTACCAGTTTATTTTTTTATATTTTTTATTATTTTTTATCATTTAATAGGAAAAATATTTAAGAAAACCTATGCCTCCTCTACAACTGCTTCTTGTTTCTATGCTATACCACAGTTAATCATGCTCCTCAACTGCCTTACTGAAATATATAGAAAAGATGCAGCCAGACTTACTGGACGTGTAGACAGAAGATAGAAGGTGGTGGTGTCTCGCTCCAATTTGTAGGAGGGAGGCAAGGTTCTTTGATATGTGTATACCCGGCGTGAGATTAAGAAGCAACGGTTCAAATGTTGGTCCAACCAGTTTATTAAAGTCCTAGGCGTTTTTAGGGAGACGGGGAAGGGAAGGTAGGCGATAGGGAAAGTAGGAAATATAAGCAAGGAGTCTTTGCAGAGAGCAAAAGAGATAGTCACCACCGTGGGTCCAGCGAGGTACACAGTCGGTCCGTTGATCTCAGGAACTCGTCTGATCACCGCGGGGGATGGGAGACAGCCAGGGAACTCCGCAGCAAGCCGGTCCCGGGGTTCGTCAAAGGTGTCTTCGGGAGTTTGTCTCCCCCCCCCTCAGGGAATTCTCCGTCAAAGGTGTCTTCGAGAGTTTGTCTCCCCCGTCCCCAGTTTAGCGAGGGCCTTTTATCCCCCATTTCGATAAGGTTGTTCATTACGTTCCTGACGTATGGCCCCACCATTAGCTGTGGGGGTCTCCTTTGACGAGGAAGACCCATTGTCTCTGACAGTAGTAATCCCATCCTGACCCATTCCTTGTGTAAACAGACTTTCCAGATGTCCTTTTCTTATCTGAACGTATCTCGAGCAAACACTGAACTTCCAAACAAGCAGGTAAACACACTTTGTAGTAGGGATTCCTGGCCCACAGATAAGCCAGCAAAAAGGGGGGGGGGTCTCTGTCGCCAGACACAAGCATTATCGCCTTCTGCAGTGGTCAGCTCCTTCGAGCAGCACCCCTGAAGAAAACTGCTCGTCCTGCTTCTGCTTATCTTTGCAATCGTAAGCAGAAACACTATGGCACAATGACACCCACCATCCACCCCCAAGGACACTTAACAGTTGT
Organism: Perdix hodgsoniae; assembly: GCA_035772895.1. Classification (NCBI taxonomy): domain Eukaryota; kingdom Metazoa; phylum Chordata; class Aves; order Galliformes; family Phasianidae; genus Perdix; species Perdix hodgsoniae. Next base: position 18,376,576 of record JAPSGF010000008.1, read on the forward strand.
TAGTCAGAGTCTCATCATCAGGAAGGCCTCATGAAGCAAACTTTGAGACAACAAAAGAAAACCAGTTTTGTCTTTCACAGGTGGTGAACACAATCTGGAACATGGGAAATTCCAATTAAATATTAATATTTCTTTATTTTATTTTTTATCATGAGAGTGGTTACATATGAGAACAAGGTACTAGAGATGTTGTAGGTCCTCCATTCTTGGAGGACTGGATACAGTCTTGACAAACTTGATATAACTGGACCTGCTTTGAGCAGGAATTTGTGATAACTGAATTCTGGGGATCCCTTCCAACCTAAGTTATTCTATGATTGTTTTGAAAAAATCTTAAAAAAAATATATTTCCCTAAATGAGTTTAATCTTTGAAAGCTAATTCAAAGACTGAGACGTTTTTCAGTTCACAACATCCATGTAAACTTGAGGGGGATAATCTAAGCCATCATCTATCCCTGATGATAAAAAGGCATTTTCATGGGGAGATTAATCTCATCCTAATTTATGTATATGAAACATGTGAGGTCAGATACCTTTGGGGACTCCCTGTCTCCCTTCATTACAACTTAGGAACCAATAAGACTTGCTTAAGTTAGACTTCTAACTTTTTTATGATTTAGAAGGCTACTCCACACACACACACACACACACACACACACACACACACACACACAATAGTAATAATAATAATAATTAGAGAACATTAGGGCCTTGCCAGAAATTATTTCCAGATTTTTCTGGTTGAGATCATGTATTTTGCAAGGTACAGAAAATGTGGTTTCAATAACATGAAATTTTTTTTTTGCACTGCCATAGCTCTGCCTCTGCCCTGAGTTACATGTCTGTGAGAATATTTGAGATGACATGAAGATTTACAGCCTTACAGCTGTAAGATGACACAAAGACAAGATTTTCAGAACAAGATTTTCAGAAATTCTCTCAATATTGACTAGTATGTATGTAGTTTTACTGGTTTAAATGATGTCATGAATCACAAGCTTCATGTATTATTGCCTTATAACAATTCCATAATACAACATGGATGGAAAACACACGGAATGGCTTGCAGCTCCTAAATGTGAGCACTCCTATTCCTTTCACTCAGTCAGAAACTCGCATCTAAATACAGTGACTACTAGTATATAGTTGCAGGCAGATTTTGAAAATTAAGGATAGGAGAAACCATTCCAAGTCATCAGTGTGGACAGTACCCAGTAGTGTTCACTAAGGATACCAGACAGTTCACATACATAAGGTGGACAAATTTAATTCCTATATTTCTTGCAATTCTTGGCATCTCCTTGACATGTGCATCACTTCTTTTTTCCTACTCCTAAATTCTGCTTTCAAAAAGATTCCTTCTACAAAGGTGAGAAAAAAATCAAATGAATTCTTATCAGAAGTTACAAACAACTAGACCAGTGAGGAGTTACTAAGTTGTAGGATGACTCCTTTGTTTTGTGAGAGGAACACGAGCACTACCACCTTCAGAAGTCACCTGCAGCAAATGATCACCGACAGTGTCAGATTTGCCTGAACCTACTTTAAACAATGGTAAGGAGTAAAATGGAAATTAAATTTGTTTTAGTGAGACAAAGAGAGAAGTTCTTGATTATATTTGAAACACTTCTTAAGAAAAAAAAAAAGAAAAAAGGAGAATGGAAGGTCCAAAGAAGGGGAACAAGGCTGATGAAGGGCTTGGAGAATATGCAATATGAGGAGAGACTGAAGGAACTGGGACTGTTTAGTTGGAGGAAGAGGCTGAGGGGAGACCTTATTGTTCTCTTCCAATATCTGAAAGGTGCTTACAGTGAGACCAGGTTTGGTACTTAGTGGTGACATGTGGCAGGATGAGGGGAAACGGCCTCAAGTTGTGCCAGGGTAAGTTTAGGTTGGATCATATAGACATCTACAAACAGTTATTATTATCATTTTTATTTCTTTTCAAAGTTTTCTTTAAAGCCTATTCCAGCTTTGAGTGAGAATAAGTGGCCGTGAGGGAGAGAGACGGAATACCTTGTATACTACCATCTCTATCGAACACATTCTAGCCTTAACTCATGTCCTAACTGAAGATTGAAATGTTCTGGAAAGACTGATGTAGAAAACAGGGAAAATGAAGTAAATGATCCCACACTTGTCTTGCATGCAGTCAAGTTATTAACACTGGGGAGCTGTGTGTTTTGACACACCAGATTAGGACACAGATTTGGGATTTAAGAATTTAATTGCTGATTGGATTTGAGTTTAAAATTCTATCTGAATCAAGCATACAAAGCTGTGTCTTGCATATCTTCTTGTTCACCTTCCTCTGAAAAGCATCACTTTCTTCCAAGCTACTCAGACTTTGTAGGCTGCAGAGGTTATGTTAACAAAAAGGGGCATTTCAGAAAAGCTGGGAGAAAAAATGGAAAGCAAAAATATCTCTAGTTCATGAAAACAGATTGTTTCTACTTCCGTTCTTCCCGTTTGGGAATGTGGTTAAGAGAAGAACTAATTTACAAATAAAAACACTGAGTTGGTAGATGGAGATATTTTTACAGCTACAAAGAGCAGCCAAAATACACAAAAGTTCTTTTTGTATATGATTTGTCATTTGACTTTCCTTTGAGAGAGGGCAGAGGAATCATGAGGTCTTTGAATTCCTGTTATTTCAGAAAGAATCTAGCTTTCATGTATTGAGCATTTGCCCATTCAGCTTTTCAGACAGCTAGAAAAATTTTCATTTTGTTCAACAGATAAAAAATCACTGTTTATATATGTGTATAACACACTGTGAGACACCAGGAAAACGAATGAATATTTACTAAAAATAAATTCTTTATGGAGGAGTAATTTTTATGTTGTTAAAAGGAGGAATAACAACTACCGGATGTTTTTTTGTTGAAGACACATGCAACATTTGCTGTAGGTTTATTTTTTTCCTTTGGGGGCTACAGGAAACACTGATGTTAAGGGACAGACCAAGCAATTCATGGGTTGTCCAACTGTCTGAGTCCTCTTGCATCTTTACTGATAAATTTCCAAGAATTAATCCAGATCTTTGGGGAACACAGAAGATCCATTAAAATACTGATTTGCTGAGCCATCTTATTCTACTGGCATCAGGCTTTTTCTCTGCTACAGCTTTCATTATTCACCAGCTGTTTTTCACTTGTATAAGTTCCATTACCTTTAATGAAAATCATATGTTCACTTTTAAATGGAGTGTGAATCTTGAAGAGTGGAAAAGCTGTAGCATTTCCTGCAAAGATGTGGGAGGAGGTAGGTTTTGTTCTAATAGCTACTTTCTTCCCCGCTCATTATGTCCATATATTTACTTTTGAATGCAAATTATTGTCAGAGCTACCGTACTTTACTGAGAAGAGAAATTAGTTAAATTTAAGCAGCAGAATTTAAACAGATTCTAAAGTATGAAGCTTTGGAAAGCCTTAGAAGTGTAATTTAGGTTAGAAAGATCCAGAGTAATTCTGTGTGTGCAAACACAGACTTCTCATCAGGAATTCTGAGGTCAGAGCTATGTGGCATAGCCCAACAAAACCAGGTCCTGTGATGTAACAGAGATGTGGATCTCCTGGCTCCTCTTTCATTCATACCTGTAAGTGTTCCTCATGGTCATCTGAGCACAGAAGGCTGAGGATTATTAAAGTTCTGCACTACACTTTATTGATCACTTACCTATCCTTTTTTAATCACCTTAGGCTTAGCATAACTGCAGAAAATACTTCAGTTTTAATCTGCCATGATAAGTGCATTGAGCAAATTTTTCACATCAACTTATGGCAATTTTTTTTTTTTTTAACATTCACTCTGGATAGGAACTTGGATGCTAAAATCACATTTAATTTGGGATGTAGACACAGAAATTAAAGCTGTTTGCATTCCTGCTAGACAGCAATCTGACTTGCTGCTTTCAACAAACACTGCCTAGCGTCTACCTAGCCTGAAAAGTCCTCTGGGTACCTAGCTTTACCCACTCAGACATCATCCCAAGTGCTTGTGCTAGGAACATGAGAACATATCTTCAGTCTCTATTTCCATCACAGTCCAGCTTTAGGCATAGATCCAGCTACAATCTGCAGCTCCTGAAAAAAAAGAAATACTACATGTGTTTTACACTAAATAATGGTGGATAAAGCACAGACTGGCACTCAGAACTCCCTCCTACAGAGGTTCCTACTCACTCTCTCACCTCTGAGAAAAGTACTCTCAGCACAGCACTGTGGGTTGTTGGAGTGGGAATACTTCTTTACAGCTCCTGACAGAGTTCAGCCTGGGATCAGAGATTTAAATCACTGGGCCAAAGGCAGAATGGAAAGAGGGAGCCTGGCTTTTGCACTGCCCTGGGATTCTTGGGATTGTAATATTCCAGTCTGTAGTGAGTCTGGAACTTAATTCCCAAAACCTGTTTGTTTGCAATCCATAATTTATTTCTCTATTCAGCATCAGATTTGACAGTAGGCAGGAGCTCCAAAAGCAGGTTGGATGGGGCCCTGGGCAGTCTGGCCTAGTATTTGATCTGGAGGTTGGCCATCCTGCTGATGGAGGTGTGTGTGGAAATTAATAATCCCTGGCGTCCCATCCAATCTGAGCCATTCTATAATTCTGTGATTCAGAAACTCAGTTCAGAGTGAATTGACATGGAATCCAGACTCTGATAATTTCAAGATTAGTGAGGCACTAAGAAAAAGCAGTTTTGACCTTTGGATCGAAAAGTCCATCTCACCTTTAAAGTTCAGACTCCTCCTGAGTTCTGCAGCCCTTTGATTTTTGATCTCCAGTGTGTTTTCATGGTTCTCTTGTACCTGAAACCTTAGAAAAGTGCACTAAAGTCTGAATCACTTCAGTTTATGGCTATGATCATCCCAGGCACAATGCATTAATCCTGACTTGGAAGGCTCTCATCTTTTCATGAGAGTACTGCAAAATAGTTTAAAGAAATTATCCCTTATCTTAAGAAGCAGTGATCTGATCCATTTTGGGGAAGCCATTCCAGCCAGCCACAGGGTGGCTGTTATCTCCACCATTCAAATAAGAATAAGCAATGCAATAATAATAGTAAAAGCAGAAGCCAAAAACCCAATAAATGGTAATGCTAGGGAGGAAAATTAAGCACCTGTTGCAGCAATTTAAAGAAAAGAATTCCAGCAAAGATTAAAAGAGGATTAAAAACAGCAGGTCCTGCCTACTGCCTTGTTTTAAGCGAAAGATTCATGTGGTAATAGCTGCTAAGATATGTGGGTTTGTAGGCTGGAGTCTGGAAGAAAAACTCTTGTCAGTTAGGCTGAAGGTACTATTTCACACTTTGGGGATAATTAAATTTGGGCTCAGCCCCAAAGCCTGCATCCAGAACCAGCTGACAGTGTGAAAGACATTTATCTCAGTATGAGCTGCAAGGCTTGCACCTTTCTTTTCCTGAAATGAGCTGGAGATTTTGCAAGGGACTGTGCTGTGTTACACATTTCAGCTGGACTCAAGACCAAAACACATGAATTATCTTCCATCCACTTGCTTCACTGCAGGCTTTTTCACCCTCTTTAACATTTGTAGATAAATAGGGTTTACAAAGCATTTCAGCTGTGTGCTATATTCTATTCCTGCCAAATTCTCAGCAGTATTTACCACTGGTATAAGTGTAGTGCAAAATCAGGCTAATAACAGTTATAAAATCTCCAGACCCTTTGGTGGAAAAACAACTAGACCAAATTAGATTGTCAAAAAAAAAAAAAAAAAAAAAAAAAAAGAGAGACGTTGAAGACCACAGAATTGTAGGGGTTGTAAGAGACCTCTGGAGATTGAGCCTCTGCTAAAGCAGATTCCCTGCAGAAAGTTATGAAGTGTCCAGGCGGGTATTGAACATCTCCAGAGAAGGAGACTTCACAACCTCTCTGGGCAGCCTATTCCAGTGCTGTTACCCTCACAGTAAAGTTTTTCCTCATGTTCAAATGAACTTTCTGTGTTACAGTTTGTGGCCAGTGCATCTTGTCTTCTTGCTGGGCACCACTGAAGGAGCCTGGCCTCATCCTCTTGAAACCTGCCCTTTAGATATTTATAAACACTGATAAGATCCACTTCTCTTCTCCAGGCTGAACAGTCTCAGGTCTCTTAGTTTTTCGTAAGAGAGGTGCTACAGGTCCCATATTATCTTTGTGGCCTTCAGCTGGACTCTCTCCAGAAATTCCCTGTCTTTCTTGAACTTGAGAAGCCCTGAACACAGGGTACACAGTACAGGGACACAGTACTCCAGATGTGGCCTCACCATGGCAGAGTAGAGGGGGAGGATCACCTCCCTTGACCTGCTGGCCAAGCTCCTTTTAATGCACTCCAGGATACCATTGTCCTTCTTGGCCATAAGGGCTCATGGCCAGCCTGTTGTCCACCAGGACACCCAGGTCCCTTTGTGCAGAGCTTCTTTCCAGCAGGTCTTCCCCTAACCTGTACTGATGTATGTGGTGCAGGACTCTACTCTTCCACCCATTGAACCTATAAGTTTCTCTCTACCCAACACTTCAGCCTATGCAAGTCTCACTGAATAGGTATGAAGATATGAAAAACCAAAATCAAAACAACTTGTTTTTACCCCAAAGTAATATATATATTGTGAGTCTCAGGATATATCCCAAGAGAAAAATCCAGCAAACCTGATAGGAAATGTTTTTTTCAGAGTAATTATTTTCCATTCATAACCATTACTTTTTCTCTCATGAGCAAAAGAGGCTACCTGGAGATTTCCTAAATCAGTTCACAGATTTCAAGCATTTTAGCCAGAGTTTCTATAGTATTTCATTTTAGAGATAATGGGATATTTATATTCTTGAGATTAGCTGATGTGAACTTGACCTTCCTGTACAGACAGAGTTTAGTTTATCTCTTCATTTTTTTTTTTCATGTTTGTCCTTCTGTTGAGCACAATCAATAAACAAAGCTTCAGGCTGAAACATACAAAACTACCATCAACATAAAAGAGAAGATGACAAGAATATAGAGAAATACCTTTTTCATTACTTTGCCTTATGGATTCTTTTGTTTAATGTCATATGGAATTAATTCCTTAATAAGTTTGCTCAATGTCATTGAAAATTGACTCCTAGCCATTTAAATTGACTATTACTATTAATCTTGTCTGGAACTAATAAAATATTTTCAATCTATTACTTCCTCACCTGAAGAAAAGCTCAATATTTCAGAAAATATTACTGAACATTGCTCAGATTCTGCTTTGTATGTTCTTCAATTAGTATTCAAGCATTTCATTCAAAAGATACCATAAAAGTCTTATAAATTCTATTTTCTAACTTCTCTCTAATGATTTCAGAGAGAACTGACCTTAGATGGATCCTCAAAGAAGTCTAGAATCTGCCCCTTACCAGCATGGAGTCAATGACTCAGTGAAATCCATATATCTGGAAAATAATTACATCCCTATTCTGGAATAACAGATTTTTTTAAAGTGCAGAAATAACATTTGGCTAACAGAGTTAAAACCCTTAGTGATTTAACAACACGTAAAATAGCGGCTAAATAGTTATTGCTTAGCTTGTCTGCATACATTTTTTGGTGTTGTCTGTGGAAGTTTGTAGGCAACGTTTTCCTAAATTTCTGTAACACCTGATTATCAAGTGAAACATATCTATACATAGTCATGCATGAGTAGTTGTGAGTAGTGAAATAATTTGATCTCCCCAAAATTAATGAATTTGAATTCTGATAAATAGAATCCTACTGTAAAATTGTTACATTAGGAGACTACCAAAACAAGATAAACAACAATAACAAAGATAACAATAAAATGTGAGCCATAAATCAGTAGAGCCATATATCTCATTCCACGTGATAGTAAGAAGTCCATGAGGTCCACCACAGGATATGGTGAGATTTCACCTTTTCCGTTTATTTTCACTGAGATCCAATCAGAGAAACTATTCTCAAGCAGCTGTCTGTGCCAGTGTCGCTGTCCAGGCTCACAGCTTGGGCATTGGGTTAGAATCCTTCAAGCTACTAGATAAAAGGGGTGTGAGGGATAGTATGTTGTTTTTGTTTTTCTGTCATCTAATAGCTTTTTAATTTTTTATGTTGACCTTGTGATTGCTATCCTACTGCCACTACTTCTCAGGATGCTGCAAGATTGGAATATCTAGAAGGCCAATTGTGCTTTCACCTGTTCCTCTGCCACAGTGTGATTTACTGTCAGCAGAAACGTGAGGAACTGTGTACTCTTTGCAGGCAAAATTTGAAAAAAGTCTACCAAATTGGGCTATTATATCTATCTATCTATCTATCTATCTATCTATCTATCTATCTATCTATCTATCTATCTATCTATCTATGTATAATATATATACTATATATTGGGCTATTAGCATCGACAGACGTGTGTAAACTGCATGGTGGTGGCTGAGAACGGCAGTGTGACTTGAACATCACCATCCTCTCCTGCTGACATTTCTCTGCAGAGCAGTGAGGGACTGCACTGAGTCCTGGAATGATGGGAAAGGGAACTGTTGACAGAACATTTGGCTGTTTGAAGGCTGAGTTTCTAGCCTTCAAAGTCTTATTCTATGGGTGTGAAGGAAAATAAAATTCAGGATGAATGGAGGCGACTTTGTGGTAGCAAGTAGAAATTGTGTTGGGGAGTGTATTTTGGAGGAGATTAAGGCAATGACTGATTGTGTTTTCAAAAGTTTTCCAGTGCATCTGCATCAGGGCACGTACAATCTATCTCAACAACATGAGAAGTTTTCTTTTACTAATTCTTCCTTCATTTCTTGATTTGATTTACTTTCTTCAACAAGATATTCAGTTGGGAAAATCATGCACTGCTCAGAGATGCTAGACTTGCAGAGTCTCCCCTCAGCTTTTGCTTGCTTTTTGTTTCGGAAATAATAGTGAAGAGAGTTTAAAATGCACTTTCTCTGAATCCTTAGGCATTGTAATACCAGAATTGGAAGTGTCAAATGTGGCTCCCTCCCTAGGCTCTGTTATATATCTCCAAGGCTTTCAGATGTCTGGGTGAGTAAGATGAATCACTGTCAGCCATTTAAAAGGTTGAGAACAAAGAACATGTCAAGGATGGTGTGAGAACCTCTCCAGCACTTATCTTTGAGCCAAAGTTATTACAGACTCTACAAAATTGCTTGTCAACTGGCAAGGTCACTCATTAACTATTATGAATTGCCAAAAATTCCTTGAATTTCATGAACTCTGTAATCAAAGGCAAGAAATAAGCTTCGCTAATTCAGTGTTACAACCTTCAATGATAATACCCACAATTTTTATGGGTCATCTCAGTTTTGATTACAGATTACAGATTATTGAAATAGATTCATAATCAACTCTGGAGAATCTGAATCAATAAATAAGGTCTTTAAAGGACAAAGTATTACAGGAAGACTAAAATAGTCTGGTCATCCTCTGTGTCAGGAAATATGGCTTATTATTTTTGGATTGCATGAGTGAGAATTTCATTGGCTCAGTCTGTCTCCTTGGGAAACGTTAGGAAATTGCTAAACCACTGTATTTTCTCCTCAGGTTATTCTGACCTCCTTTTCCTATATTTCTATCATTCTTTTTATGATTGCTGTTTATGCACACATATCCAATCTACCTTTAGATTTGTTAATGTAATTTTAGCAGCATATAGCTCACTGTAGGCTGCAATAGTCAGGTTAGGAGTATGGTAAAACATTTTTTTCCTTTTCCCCCAGGTAACAGCAACAGGACAAGAGGCAATGGCTTTAAGTTGTGCCAGCAAAGGTTCCGGTTGGATATTAGAAAAAATTTCAGAAAGAGTGGTAATGCACTGGAACAGACTGCTCAGGGAGATGGTGAAGTCACCATCCCCAGGGGTGTTTGATGTGGAGATGGGGCACTGAGGGACACGCTTTGTGGTACAGTAGTGATGGGCTGATGGTTGGACTAGATGATCTTAGTGGTCTTTCCAGCCATAATGTTTTCATGATTCTGCAATTTATCCTCTGCTGGGTTAGCGCTCCTAGCATTACCAAACTGCCTTGTTTTAATCTTGCTCATGCTTGTCTACAGAAACAGTGGTCAGTGTTTTGACACAGTGCAATGCAGTTGCATTATATCCCTTACAATTTGAGATGGTCTTCAATTTGACTTCCAGATACCTTTCCTGAAGGGCCTTGAGCTCTCACAGTAGCACCAGCTTACTGTGTAAGGCAGTTTTAGAAAACTGTGGAGTCTCAAACAGCAGAGCATGTGTGTTTAGGTAATTGAATTGAGCTCAAATTGTTAAGGAACAGGCTAGAAAATCAAACTTTTTCCTACAGATCATTCTGCCCACAGAAACTGCTGTGCCCATGGGAAGCTTTCAGTGAAATACTAGGCATGCATGACATTGATGTTAGGTAAGAGTGCTATTTTCTGGTTAGAATAGCTCTGTATCATCTGCCACAGCACTCACTCAGTGTTTACCTGATTTTCGTGTGAGTTCAGTTGTCACCCTCCACACACCTTACAGAAAAGAAAATTCTGAATAACATTTTTAGTAGTCTAACTGATAAAGTAATACACTGACAGCTTCTTGCAATATGTTGTCCTGTCTCACAATGTATGTAACATGAATATAATATACAATTGTGCATAGGAAAGTTTAAACTGTTTTTTTCTTTTTTATTTAAATTTCTTTTAAGTCGTTATTCTCAGCTAGAAATAAATTCAGTGGTTTATGTGAGGTCTGACATTGCAGGGCTTTTTGTCTCACGTGAAAAATAATCTGCCAAATTCCACACAGTCTTTTATCCAATTTCAAAGCATGAAGTTACTTCAAAATCTCATCATTTTTTCTTTTCAAAGATGAAGACAATCCTCATCAATTACCTTCATAGTTGGCATAATGAAGATTTAAGCAAGCCTAAACTGGTGTATGAACTAATGTTAAGCTCCCAAAGCTGTCAAACATCTATTTAAAGTGTGACTTTCTAGGAAAAAAAACAAAAGAAAATGACGACAAAAAAAAACCAAAACCCAGCTACAATTAAATTTTGTAAATTACTGGGGTAGTTGTGTGCATATTAAAACGATTGGAATAAGCAATAACCCTTTAACAGTTTTCATGGGAAATAGTTCATTTTTTTTTCTTTCCTCACTTATGATTTTTACACCATGCTGCATCAAAGCAACTTCAATGCGAGAAAAATAATTTTTATGGAATAGAAATTCAGCAGAAGAAATAATATATACATATATATACATTTATTCTCGGAACGGGATGAAAAAATCCACTGTTGTCTGATTTATCCTAAAAATCACCATGTCTTTACAGCAAGAATGAAGGCAGAAAATGATTAAGGTGCAAGCGGAGGTAGTTTACTGTGGTTAGTGCCAGGTAAGAAAATTCTTGGAGGGAAGAGAGGAATAGTGGCTATGAGAGAGTGCTGGAGTCTTTGCAGGAGTTGATGAGGCTGAGAGCCATCCAGCTCCCACCACAAACTAAGGCAGGAGCAGCCCTGAAAGGAGATAGAACAAAAGTAACTCAAAGTTAAGATGGCTTACAAAAAGCTACGGAGACAGCCTCAAGGAGGGCCTGTTCCTTTGAATGTTGAATTATTTTTTGTACAAGATGAAAGCCAAACTCTGGAAAGTGAATCCAAGAGCAGACATAAGGGACACAAGACTAAAACATTTGTCTCTTCAGCGGGAGACAGAATTGGAATAGAGTATGTTAAACATTTCTCTTTTCTTATCAGTATTTTGTTCTTAAACTTAAAATCTGTCTCCATCTTCAGATAATGAACTCAATTGCATTTAATTGTAAAGCATTACAGAGGGAGGGAAGGATACACAGTACTGCAAGTTTTATCCCTGTAATTCTTATTTCGGTGGATGCAGCAGGCTTACTAGCAGTGTAAGTGCTAGCTGAATGAGGATGCTTAGGATCAGGTCTAAAGCTGTATGGCATCAAGTCCCCTATATCAGCTTGTCAAAAACATTCTCGTTTTTTTCTTATTTACTTGTAAATTCATTATTTACATCTAAAGTGCAACTAAATATTATGGAATGCAGAGTCTAGAGTGTCAACTCTGAATTTCTGCTGTGCTTACTGAAAGAAAACAATACTTCTTCCATCCTGCAGCTCTCAAAAAGTAAGGAAGCTAATGTATTCTGTAAAACGTTTTGTGTGCAAATGGCATCTACATCTCTTCAGACAATAATAAATATTTAAGATGTAATTCCTATTAAACAGTGTAGAGTTTGACAAGTCAAGAAAGTATGAGAAAGAGAAAAAAGTATCTGAGACACTTGTTATGCAAATGGAAGAAATGTTAAGCGAATAAGTTTCTTAACTGCCAAAAGCTTTCACTTGTAATGGGAAAATGAGCTAGGCTCTAGGAGGGCTGTTTTCAAATACAAAAAGCACTATTTGTCACTGAGAAGCAGAGTTTTCAAAGTGCACTGGTGTGATGCTGTTTATCATCACTTCAGCCTGAACTTTTATCACAAGTAAAGTTTGGTGGTATACTCAAAGTAATAATAAACTTCCTGGGACCGTGAGCTTCATACATTAGAAGATTTAGGTCGTCTAGTATTTCTTCATGCTTATAAAAATCAGAAGAGAGAATAACAGTTCAACCAAATGTCTGACTGAATTGAGCATGGTGACAGGGGTGGTGAAGCTTCCTCAGTAGCAGCAGGGCCTTAGACATCTTCCAGCAGCCCATAAACCATTGCAGAACAGTAGTGAGATATCTGCAAGTTGTGTGCTTCCTTGTTAAAAGTCCTGTACATCTACTAAACACAGATGTACTTTTGGTGCTTGACTGCAGTGGTTGTGATGTGCAGTTTTTGCTGAAAGACAGTGGATGACTTCTGAGTGGTACGTCTGTTTGGAGAGGCTGTATTACGTATGGCTAAGGCATACAGGGACTCACTCATACACTGCAGTTCCGTCAGTAGCCCCATAAGCCAGCTGGTACTTCAGAGTTCAGCTTTCATGTAGTGTTTAAAGATGTGCCTGAAATTTGTATGTGTATGTGTGCTGATACTCCAAAAGAGAAAACTAAGTAGAGAAATACAGGAGAGGAATTCTACTGTTCATGTAAATCTCAATAGTTTTAATGTATTTGGGGGTTGTATAAAAAGACAATATCATCAGATTAGGATTTGGAAATAAAACATGAAAAGAAATTCCATTTTTTAGAGATAGAAACTGGGTGTTAAGCTCTTCTCAACAGTGTAATAAATGAAGATGTCTCATTTTATATCATACTTTTCTTCCCTAACTTTGTTCAATTCTCAATTTACATCATCAGGATTTTCCCTTTAGAATCATTAAATCATTAAGGATGGAAAAGATCTCTAAAATCATCCAGTCCAATCATCCACCTACCACAGGTATTGCCAACTATATTATGTCCCTAAGCACAACATCTACCCTTTTCTCAGACATCTCCAGGGAAGGTGTTTCCACCACCCCCCTGAGCAGCCTGTTGCAATGTCTAACCACTGAGAATAAATTCTTCCTTTCCCCCTGAGCCTTACTGCTACCTCACCCCTGTTTCCAGTCTTACAGAGCTGGTTGGCTTTGGATAAGACATGTGAGCCTTCCCAACCCAGCTGTCCAACTGCATGCACAGCTTCAAAAGGGACTTCAGTCACTCAGGTGTGTCTCCTTAAATGACAATTTATCAGATAGTAATGGTGCTATGGGAAAGTTTCTGCAATTTCAAATCATGCGCAGTTCCTTTTCTTCAGTAAAATGGCTAAGTATAGCTCACAAGCAAAGAAAAGTATTGAAAATGCTGCCATAACTGCAGTAAAATTTATTTTGCATTGACAGAAACATCATAAACTACCGTTAGAAATATATTACTTGTTGATTAAACATCATTATCTCCAAGTAAACACTTGAAAAGCTCAGCTTTTAATCAGCCAAAAGTAAATTATCATAAATAATATTTAACTGTAAATAAAAATAACAATAAAATGGGTAATTTAAAAGCATTTACGCATGGAAGGTAAACAAATAAAGAAGCATTCCTATCTTACAGGATTCACTCTTAGATATCAGATCATCTAGAATTGTTTGGAGTTTTCTAATCAAATATAAATGGTATTTATGGAGAAAGAGGAGGGAATATGACAGTTTCACTCTGGAAATAAAGGATTCTCAAGGTGCTCAAGCTTTTTTTCCTTCCTTCTCAGATAGCATTCCTCTGAAATAACCACAGCATGGTTTTTAGTGATATTGTTTACATTTTACTTAGATGGTTTGAAAGCAAATATATGAAGAATAATCCATAAGTTTTTATAATTGGGCAAACTGCTCTGGCCTTGGTGCAAGGCCCCTCTTAAATAGCATCTATAACACTGTACCAAGTTGTACAGGTATTATATAAACACTGTAGAAAAGATATCAAAATCAATTTGATAAGCCACAGACACTAATACAAAAGACATTGCCAGGTAACTAGCATAATTAACCAATTTTTGCTTTATTACTTCCAACAAAACCTAAGAAAATTCCATTACATCATAATTTTGCGATTCACATACTCCTAGGTACTCATAAAATACACATCAAAGACTTCAAAACAAAACAACAAATTATGAAATTGTAGTCTGTATTTCTGTAATCATCAAGGCAATTTGATTTTCATTGGTGAAAATCAGCATCTGATGCCTCTGTAGTGTTCTGAAATGCTGCAACGGAGTTTGTTTATCCAACAGATGGTCAGTGTGGGTGATGTGATTTTCCTTTGCTCTTCACTGAAACAGTGCAAAATGCAAAGCTTGGAGTTCTGGGGAGGAACTAAGGTCACTATAAATTACTTTTCTACCTTCTTATTTATGTCTTGTAGCACAGACACAGAACATCTTGAATTTGATTTAATTCAAACAGGCTTAAATATTTGTCTAAATTACAAACATCTTATTTCTAGCTTTGGACATCCAGAAATAATGTCTAGACCAGGACTTGTGGTCCTTGTAAATCAGCACAATACACTGCAGTGAGAGAAAATGTAAGGAAAAGAATTCACTACCTGAATGTGATTTACTTAGAATGTTTAAGAAAAAAAATTACAAAATAAATGTATACTGCATATATCTTTCAGTGGAAAAAAAAAAAAAAGAAGATATAGCCCCTATTATAACCAATTATATATATATTTTTTTTGTATAACACTAGTCTTCATATTACCAGATCAACAGGTTGTGGAATTAAAATTTTTTGTTCTTGGAGTTAGTTAGTTTGTTTGTTTGCTTGATTGTTTTAATCTAAAATATGCTACCTTTTAGTATCTTAACTTTGTGGTAAACAAAATAGCAACTGCTGTTTTATCAGCGTGGTGTAGAATTTGGAGAATTGAGAGACAATGAATTTAATTGTCCTTAATTACTTTGAAAAAATCATGCAACGTGTGCTCCATAAAACCTCTTTTCCCCCTAATTTTCTGTTCAGCCATGCTGGAAGCTGTGCGTCCCAGAGGACTTCCCCAGGCAGCAGTTTAACTTGCCCTGACTGCCGTAGGGGTTCTCCAGATGGAAATTGTAAGCAATGTCCATGAGAGCTCCACCACTATCTGAGGGAGGACAACCTAAGGCCACTTCTCTTCAACTTCCACTCTCCCCTTCCTCCTGGAAAGGATCATTCCAAAGTATAAACTAGTTTTGGGGTTCTGTCTCTTATCTTCCATGCCGTGGCTCCCAGATGACAAGCTTTGTTGCAGGAAATAAAAGAAAGATTTGAGAGCGTTGATAACATCATGCTTCTGTGCTCCCATGACCTCTCTGCTTCTTAAGTATACCAGGATGAAGGTGGTGCCCAGTGCTGCAGAGTATGATAGTACTTTTCTGCCTTCAGCATGAAGCTATTACAGCCAATCTATCTGTTTTTTGCAGTTTCCAGTGCAGATCTGGGGATACGTCAGACAATTCTGCAAATACATGGTGAATTCAAGAAGTCATTGGGCTTTTTAGAGACAATATCTAGAATACTGCAGATTATATAAATCTAAATGGTAGTAGGAAAGAAAGTAATGTTGACAAAGATAATTCCATTTACTCCAACAGCCAAGGGAGTATCAGGCTCCAACAGCATGGGTTTAACTAAGCCTGGCACTGGAGCAGAGAGCAGCCAGGGATCAGCCTTGAGAGAAGCTACAAATATCTAAATAGATTAATGTGAAATCTGTATTCCATGAGACCAAAACACAGTATCATCCTGGCTACATCTATTGGCCAAGCTACTCTTCAATGCATTAGTTGTTAATCTTTTGCTTCCCATGATTCTTCTGTGTGTCAGCTGCTGAAATTCAAAACAAAATTGCAGGTAAAGTGGCTAACAGTATTTTAAAATGGGCACGTGCAAGTTGTTCAGGGCTGTGAGTCTGTTTTCCAAGACAATTTCAGATCAGATAATGGTTGTAAACAACACTAAAGCAAGAGGGAAATGGAATTTCCAGGGGAGGAGATAAACTGCAGCAATAAAAGCTGAAGGGGCCTTGTTATAGGGCTTCTGTAAGCTGCAGAGAAGGGTCAGACAGTTTATCTTTCTTGTGTGCCTCATAGTGATAGCTAGAAAATAGCAGTGTTGATCCCTGTATCTTACTTTTTCTTTTCCTGATTTTCAAAATCTCAATAATACTTTGCAGGGAGTAATTGGATGAGAATTAATCACCCACTACTGCAGTAAGTAGGAAATTCAGCTCTTACTTGATATCTGTGTGTATGAAATATATAATTACAATGGCTAATATCTAGAACAATAGAATCATAGAATCATTAAGGTTGGAAATGACCTCAAAGATCATCCAATCCAAACATTACTTGGTAGAAGAGATCAATCCCCACCTTGCCACAACCTCCATTTCTGTTGTAGTGGAGCCACATTTCCTGAAGCAGTGCTTCAAGGACTCCTAACATTAACAATGTTAACCATGCTCTGGACAATGCAGGCATGCTTGCTCCATAGAATCAAAGAATCACAGAATCACAAGCTTGGAAAGGACCTACAAGATCATCTAGTCCAAATGTCCTCCTATCACCACTAACCACTAAGCTACTAAACTATATCTCATAGCACCTCATGGTGCTACAAACTGCATGGTGGCATAAACTGTAGTCTTAATGTTCCTGAAGCCTTATTGGTGCCCTAGCCTTTTTTCCTAGATAAATTTTTAGACCATTTGGAATAAAACAGTAGGAAAATCTGGTCATCACACCATAATAATTTTTAAGAAAATGCACTACTAACTGAACAAGCGAGTATGTATGAAGTTAAAGGTCTCCCAAATAAGACTGTTGTTCAAGCTGTCTTGAAGGGTAAATTTGAAGATGAATGTGTTTAATTACAGAAGCCATTGTTCATTATGGTCTATGCAGCTCTTCTGTCAGCACCTGACTGGAAGCTAAATGGTACAGGTTTAGATTTAAAGAGGTCACTAGTAATACACTGATTTGTACCTCCCAGCAAAAGGGTAAAGAAGCAAGTTAAAGCAAAAGATTTGGTCCTAAATAATTTTGTTTTCCCCAATTACAATTCCTAAAAAATGGATTAACAAATATTTTGACTGAAAGGAAAAGAGAAATTAACTTCTGTCTATCTCATACCCAATCTCATAGCACAAATTGTGTTGTTGGCTGTTGCTGGTGTTGCCCTTCTGCTCTGCACTGCTTTTGCTCTCCCTCATGTGAGTACATTACAGGAAACACAGCTTCTCACACCATACGTATTCAAGGTCCATCTATCTGTAACCTCCAGGAAAATGAGTTCTTTATGGCTGTTTATAAACATCTCCAAGGGACATATTGCAAAATGACAAAAAAATGCACAGACATATAAAACTACATAAGATTAAGCTGGTAACAACTGACCTTTGGCTAAAAATCCAAAGGCGTCCTGACCATGACCCGAGAGAAGGACTGGAATAGTCAGAAGAGTGAGGAGAGAAGTAAAAAATGATCCTACATTTAGGCAGTATTCGATAATACATTCACACGGTGCTTTCAATAGCACAAGTGGAATGATTCAGGAGGTCATCAAGCCTGTGTTCCAGTCATTTGAACTAAAGATATTCTCTATAAATGCTTTATTGAGAAACTCCATAGTTTGCCATACATCATTTTCATCGGTGGTAAGGAATGTGTCACCTGTAGCACCTGCACCCAGTTATTTATGTAGTAGTTGATTAATAACCTGATTTTAAGGAAAATATGCTGTTCCAAATTTGCCATAAATATTTCAGCTGTTGCAAAGATAGAAAACCTTTTTGCTTCTTAGTTTGCTCTAAGGAAGAAAACAAAAAAAAAGGGGTAATAAGCTTTCATTGTAGCTGCTCTTATCCTTGCACCAGTACTGAACACATTTATTGTGGCCTCATTTCTTGCTAAGAAACTATTAGAAAACACTGGAGCCACACAGCTTTCAATGGAAATCAAGTTAATTGTGAAAGCTTTTTGGTCTGTGAAGTTTACATCCAGAAGCAAACAGGAAACACATATTCTGTTAGCAAGTAAAGGTGAAATATGCTATGAAGAGGATATAAGGGAATTTCTGCACTTTGTGAAGCTGAAAATTAAAGAATACAAATGTTGTGTACGCATCTGGAACCCCAGGAAGCCATCGTCCTTGCAGGCCATGCCCATGGCAGAAGAGCCAGTGATAGCTCATCGTATTTCCAACAGAAGGTGATCAGAAACTGATTTGTTGTGATTCTTTTTTCCACATTCTGACTGTGAAAATTATACTCATGTGTGCATGTGTCTCTTTTGTTTTAATAGCAGTTTGATGATCTCCATTGGAATGTTCACAGACTGTGTGAAGGACAGTAATTTATGCTGCATTTGGAGAAAGGTTCAACTACTTCCTACAGACACTATGGCTTTTACAGGTTACTAAACTGTTAAAACTGAGGAAACTGTTAGAATGAAGTCAGTAAGCTGTACGGAGAACACTGAAGTACAGAAAACTTACCTACTGGGGAGTGCTCAGTGGAGTGTTACACAGACTCATACCTATGTCCACCTAGAACAGTGGATACCACCAACACCTGAAATACTATCTTCATAACACTCAATGTTTTTAAAGCAACTTGCAGATTTTTCTGGTTCATTTTGTATTAAAATTGTAAGAACATCAAATGGACTGTAAACAGCAGCAGCAGAAGAAAAGGAGCTGAAACTTCTGATGGCAACTTGCTCAGTTAGCACTAACATAGTTTAGATCTGTATCACCTGCCTTAGAGCAAATAAATTATCCAAAGATGTTTAAAATGTGATTTTTAATCTCTGCATCATGGAATAAATATGAGAAACATTTTAATGGGATCCTCTTGTGACAAATGATTGCCTCCTGTATTCACTGCAAAAACTAGAAACATGATGCCTCAATGCAAAGATGTTTTTTGCAACAGATGGCTCTTTGGGGACCAGAATTTGCATACTAAATGGAGTATGCAAAGGAATGACACATTAATATATCTTCATCACAGGATCAAAATCAAAAGTCTAGGTTTGATGTATGGTCATGGGGGAGAAGAAAAGACTTTTATGTATTCTACTTGAAACATCTTTGTTAAATGGATAGTTTAAGGGTTTTGTTAACTGAGAGATGGTCACTGGTAGGTGAAGGAGGTAAACTCTGGGAGCTGTAACAGTTCTAAAGAAATGCAGACAGTATGATACTTATGCCTCACTATGCAGGGTGTGCAACCCAGCCCACAGTAAAGCTTTTGGGCAATTCTGTCAGTACTTTCCATAATCAGTAACATGGAATTTTTTTGCAATAATACCTTGAGATAGAAAATTGTGGAATCATACTCCATTTTGAGTCGCAAGGGACTCTTGAAGGTCATCAGGTCCAACTTCCCTGTGTCAAATAGGGACACCTACAGCTAGATCACGTTGCTCAGAACGCTGTTCCTTGAATGTCTCCAGGGATAGAAAATCCACCACATCTCTGGACAACCTGCTCCAGTGCCTCACCATCTTTATTATTAAAAACTTTTTCTTTAGACCCGATCTAAATCTCCCCCCTTTTAGTCTGAAAACATTTCCCCCTGCCCTATCACAACAGACCCTGCTAAAGACTGTCCCCTTCTTTTCTATAGCCCAACTTATATACTGAAAGGCCGCTCTCAGGACTCTTTGCAGCCTTCTCTTCTCCAGGCTGATAAGCTCCAGCTCTCTCATACTAGGCAGGATCACTCCCTCACCTTGTTGGCCACATATTTTTTGATGCAGCCCAGGATATGGTTGGCTTTCTGGGCTGCAAGAGCGATCTGTTGGCTCCTGTCTGCTTTGCCATCCCATGCTACCCTAGCTTGTACTGATAGTAGGGGCTGCCACAATCCAGGTGCAAGACTTCGCACTTGGCTTTGTTGAGCCACTGTTTGAGCCTGTCTAGGTCTCTCTGAGTGGCATTCTCGGGTCACATCCCTTGGGTGTTTGACTGCACCACACATTCTGATGTCATCCACAAACTTCTTGAGAGTGCACTTGATCTGACTGTCAATTTAATTGATGAAGATGATAAAGAGCACTGGTCCCAGTACTGACTCCTGAAAGATATCACTTGTCACTGATCCCCATATGGACACTGAGCCACTGACCATCAGTCTGTGGGTACAAGCTCCTATGTTCAAGGCAAATTATTTTAGAGGAAATGAGTCATTCTCCTGCAGTGAAATGCCTTTCTAAAATTGCTCAAAAAGGAATAATAGGGAGTCAGTTTTATGGTGATGAAAACAATACCCTGAGAGAAAGATTGGTGAGGGTAAATACTCTGTGAGCTCTGACATTTTTGAAATGCAGAGAAGATTTACTCACATAGCTCTGAATCCGCAGGCAGTGGGTTGCAGAATGAAAACAAGAAGTCTAGGGCAGCTGTGCTTCTGGTGGTAGATTTGCTAACAATTATTTTAAACAGCTCTGAGCACCGAGGGCAGTATTGTGGTTAAAAAAAGTGTTATTTCTGGATGATAATAGGAGAGGTAGATGTGCAGATTCACAGTAGGAAAACAGAATTAACCCTTTGGAAGTAAATAGAATTTGCCACTTTAAGACAGCCCTAGCAGTGCCCTTATGGTTAAGGCTGATGGACAGTGCTTGGGCACAGTCAGACAACAAGAAATAGAAGCAAAATGACGCAAAGTATAAAAAAGCTCAGAGCCAGCATGTAGTTGCTATGTGTAGCTCTGGGAGCAGTTTAGCCTTTTTGGGTAGAAAGGGGAGATTGGAAAGGAGAGAAGGTAATATCAGCAGTGGATTATCTTATTTGGCTGGGCTTTACAAACAACAGCACTGTGCATGCTGTGGGTTGGCGGTCAAGGCAGTGCCCTTAATTCAAAAGAATTAGGCCTCAAGGCAAAAGGTCGTGCTGCAGCACAGACAAGCCAGCAGTCTGAAAGCAAATGCAAGATTTGTGGACTTTGAGTTGGATAAAGAAATGTGACAAGGCAAAACAGTGATATTAACACTACAGAGAAGATAAACAGCTAAGTTTGGGCTGTAAGTGCTGATCTTACAATAGAAAGTATGATTATAGAGGTAAATACCAGCTGTGAAAAAATCTGCTCTTTAACAGTACTGGGAAAAAGGTATGTTAGGTAAAAGGAAGATTGGGGTTTCATCCCCAGTGCTGCCACTATAGTAACCTGGGAAGATGTTGAGGACAGACACAAACTGCAGCTCCCAAGAGAGAGCTCTGGGAATGCTTCTGTTGTCCTAGAGCAATACAAGACATTGTGGATGAAATTCAGGCTGTAATTAAAATACCTCACCTAAGAAATCTGTAAATGTTTGCTTCTTCAGAAATTGTCTAAGCTCCTATTGGAGTCAACAGAGATTCTGAGTTTAATGTAATTGCTCACATGTAAGCATTTGATAGCACAATCTCCCTCTGAGACATGGATTTCTCAGAGGTCGTGTTTCATGGCTGCAGACCCCATGCAAACATCTCCAGTACCAAAAAGAGGTGTGCACTGGGGAGGATGTGTTTGCAATTTATAAACCTTTAATGCTTTTGTAGGTGCAATGGTTTATTTTGCCTGGTCTCCAGCAGCCCTAAGAGCAGGATATGGATTTCTGGTGGGTATCACACCAGTCAGACCTCTGAAGATGTTTTTTGTTATTATTTAAATAATTGCTTGTACATCACTTGTTACATGCATTCATATACATGTATATATGCATACTTGTATAGTCATAAATGTTATTCTTTTCCTTTTCTATATCTTAGTAAATAGTTTTATCAATTCATGAAGTGTTTTTTTTTTTATTTTGTTTTTTTGTTTTGTTTTGTTTTTTGTTTTTTGTTTTTTTCTCCAATTATCTCTCCCATCCCACTGGGAAGGGGAGAAGTGAGCAAATGACTGTGGTGCTGAGCAACCTGCCTGGTTAAACCAGTACACAATTACAGTAAAAGCAGTCTGAAAAAAAGTCCTCAAAACAGATAAAAACCCAACAAATCAAAACAAAAGCAAATGCAGGGTCCTGCACCTGATGAGGAATAATTGTAAGCGCCAGTACAGGTTTGGTGCTGATCTACTGGAGATGAGCTCTGCTGAGAATGACCTGGGTGTCCTGGTGCACTACAGGTTGGCCATGAGCAGCTTTGTGCCCTGGTGGCCAAGAAGACCAATGGTGTCCTTGGGTGCATTAAGAAAACTTCACCAGCAGCATGGTAGAAGTGGTCCTTCCCCTCTACTCTGCTCTGTCAGGCCTTGTCTGGAGTTTTGTGTTCAGTTCTGGGCTCCTCAGTTCAAAAAAGACAGGGATCTCTGAGAAAGAGGCCAGCTGAGGGTGACAAAGATGATAAGGGCATGGAGCATCTCCTGTATGAGGGAAGGCTGAGAGACCTGGGGCTGTTCAGTGTAAAGAAGTGCTGAGAGGGGATCTGATCAATTTTTATTAACATCTAAAGTGTGGGAGTCAAACTGATGGGGACAGACTCTTTTCAGTGGTGTACAACAATAGAACATGAGGCAACGTTAACAAAATGAAACATGGGAAGCTCCACCTGAACGTGAGAAATTTTTTACTACGAGAGTGACAGAGCACTGGGACAGGCTGCCCAGAGAGGCTGAGGAGTCTCCTTTATTGGAGATGTTCAAGATCCATCTGCATGCTTTCCTGTGTGACCTACTGCAAGGAACCTGCTATAGCAGAGGGTTGGACTTGATGATCTCCATAGGTCCCTTCCAAACCCTATGATTCCATGGTTCTGTAAAGACATAAAGTAACTGTCTTGATCCAGAAACATGCTTGGGGATCCTTGTACACCTCAGCCATGAAGTGGCTAAGTAGCAGACCAGGCACTGGGAACTGAGATGAAACAAGAGAAGCCTGAGGAGCTCAGTTCCACAGTATAAAATATTGTAAATATTTCCAGTTTCAGCTGAGCTGCCTGGACTCGACACGATCTTGCTTGTGTCAGTTTAAAAAGATTCTTACAATCTCAAATTCAGGCCTCAGTGATGTGAAAAAAGTGTCTGTGTTTTCATACAGTGAAATAAAGCCTACTCAGACTTTGTGTTTCATGCACTGCAGTTGTGGAAAAATAGAATTCAAGTAGTTTAATGTAGAGAGAATGACTTTCACAGTGTTTTTTTTTGTTTTTTTTTTTTTTTGTGCCCTCAGCTCTGTAAGACAGCTGTGGTTCAGACCTCAAATGTATGTTTTCCTGCTCTCCCTCTGCCGCTCAGACTTCTGCCAATGGGAGCTGGCACCACAAGCGAGCCCAGCTGTACTCCTGGCCTTTCCAGGCCATTGTTGCATTTTGGATTACTTAGACCACAGGGGAGTCATTTTTACCTTCTATGTGTTTCCTAGTAATTTTTCAGTGTTTTTAAGGTACTGCTTGCCATCTGCTAGTGTGAGTAATAGTGGTGTGCTCTGGTGGTGATGCTGGGGCTCCATTTAATGTCTTCAGAGGAGAACAAAACGGATGCAGACACTTTTAAATGCTATCAACAATTTTTAATTCCTCTTCTGACATAGACTCACTATGATTCATGTGAATAACCTTATTTTCGTGGTCTGGCAGTTTGAGGGCTTGTTTTATTTGTCAGCAGAACACATCACAGAACAATTCTACCTGTGTTTTGTCTCGGGAACAGAGCAACCCTATCATAAGTAGAAAATACTTCTAGCATTTTGCAAATGAAGAATTAACACCTGAATGATTGTTTGATGTACAATTATTCAATTTAATTCACCTCCGTGATAACTGATGATAAGATGTGCAGTATGTAGCAGATTTCAGAGAATCATAGTATCACAGAATGACTTAAGTTGGAGGGGACCTTAGAGAACATCAAGTTCCACTCCCGTGCCCTGGGCTGGTTGCCCCCCACCAGCTCAGGCTTTCCAGGCCCCATCCAGCCTGGCCTTGAGCACCTCCAGGGATGGGGCACCACAGCTCTCTGGGAGCTGTACCAGGGCCTCACTGCCCTCTGAGTAAAGAATTTCTTCTAAACATCTAACCTGTATCTCTCATCTTTTTCCTTAAAGCCATTCCCCCTTGTCCCATCGCTATCAGACTGTGTGAACATTAAGTCCCCCTCCTGCTTACTAGCTCAAGCACTGGGGAGAGCTTGTTTAGTCTCTTCTTGGGATTTGCACTTACAATGGTTTTTCTTGCTTGTTTTTCCATGTCAGTAGTAGTGAAAGGTCCAGGCGAATTTAGTCTGGTAGCAAAATTCTGTGCACTCCAATGATTATTAGGATACATATTTTATTTGAATTCCTTTATTTACATATTACTGTGCTGTCAGTTTATTCCCATATTAACTTTCAGAAAGTGAAGAAGTCGTGTTCCCTATAAAAGATATGCTGAGCAGAAGCCTAGGGAAATCTTTGGTTGGTATTGACACAAGGTGATGCTGCCATAAGCAGAAATGAAATGAGGTCTCAAGTGTCCCTACTTAACACCACGAGCATGGTTTCTTCCACATTGCTCTCACTGTGCAATAAATCAGAGGAGAATGGTCACTAGAAGGTGATTCCTCCTTGAAACTGAGGTCAAAATTTTCAAGTAGATGTCCCCTAAATGACAAATGAGGACTTCTGAAGCACTGAAGCACTCAAATGTTTGTTTTTTAAGGAAAGCATAAGAGAGGTTGCCCTCTTTCTGCACAGCTTTTCAAATAGAGCAGCCACTTCTTCTGAGACTATGGAAGCCAGTTTTAAGTATCTTAGACTGACATTTGTCAAGACTATTCTTCCTTTACTGCATTGAGTCTAAGCTGCAATTTCAGTCTCAAAAATGACTGTGTAAACACTACTTGTACTTCATGAGATTTTCCTTACATGCTGGCAAATGGAATTAAATCCATCTGGCAACCAGTCACAAGTGTTGCTCTCCAGGGGTCAGTATTGGGGCCCATCCTATTTAATATCTTTATCGGTGCTTTGGATTAGGGAATTCAGTGCACCCTCAGTAAGTATGCAGAAAACACCAAGTTTGGAGAAAGTGTCAATCTGCCTGGGGGTAGAATGACCAGGAGGCAGGAAATGTGATCTGGATGGACTGAATCAGTGGGCTGAGGCAAATGGGATGAAGTTCAACATGATCAGGTGCTGGATCTTGCACCTTGGCCACAACAACCCCAGGCAATCCTACAGGCTTGGAGCAGAGCGGCTGGAAAGCTGTTTGGAGGAAAAGTATCTGGGAGTGTTAGCTGACTGCTGGCTGAACATGAACCAGGAGTGTGCCCAGGTGGTCAAGAAGGCCTGTGGTATCCTGGCTTGTATCAGAAATAGTGCTGCCAGCAGGAGCAGTTAAGTGACATTGGTGGTAGGTAGATAGTTGGACTGGATGATCTTAGAATTTTTTTCAGACATGGATGATTCTATGATTCTGTATACGTATTTCTAAAGACATGGATTAGGTGCAGCCACAACAATGACTGGTGATGTGGAAAAAATAGGTTCTTAATTCATTGAGTTGCTTTGCTGCCATTTACCCTGTGTTGAAAGCTGCACTGGAGAGTCTGATGTAGAATTAAAAATAAAAGAGAAAGCAAAACAAAATAATAAGAGCATATTATACTTTGCACTACAAAGATGATGTTTTTATAGAGCCATTCTCTTTTGAATTGGGAAGTCTTGAATGTAATAGCCTGAAAAGACTTAATCTATGAATTCCTTACTGACTTTTTAAGAAGGTAATTGGAAAGTATTTGGATTTTTTTTAATTTAATTTACTACATTCTCTAATTCCTGTTTCACTAAGGTTTTGTCCAATGAAAAAGCAAGAAATAGGCCATAAAAATCTGTGAACTTCATGAAAAGAGTGGAAGTGCTTTTTTGTTCTTACTAGCTTGTCTATTGCCTCCTCTGGAATGCCTTCTGCTGAAACTCTGGAAGTCTGTGACAGACCTGTAAGACCTATAGTGACTAGATTTCATTGCTGTTTGGGGTCATTAGGTTCATATTGCAAACAACAAATTATCGGCCTTTTTTCTTCTTTTCTCTATTTTCCATTTTCAGCATTCACATAATTATAAAATGATCCTTAGGCTGAGTAAAGTTTTCTTCAGGAGCAGCAGGGTTCTGGAGGGAGCTCGTTAACTCCCAAGCAGATCTGGGCTAGCTCTGTCAAAAGAGAAGAGGAGAAAACAGGTCAGTTACAGTCAGCTGATGTTTAGTAGGATAAAGCTTTTCTAGATTTGAAAAACAGGAGAAACTGTAACAGCTACTCTAAAGCAAACAGTCAAATATGCGATACAGTATGTTGACTAAATGTAGGCATTGTCTTCTCCTTCTGCAACACTGGGCTTATGGTTAGCAATCATAGGATAAGCTGGCAAAGAAAAATATTTCTGACCTTAAGAGTTGTGTCATCAAAGCCTGGAATGGGGGATATCTAAAAGATATCTAAATAACACTGATTTTGAGTGCCAAAAATATGTTTATATCTAAATTAAAAGCTGGATTTTATTTCTTCATCTTCCAAGATATAAATTATATTAGATATGTGATTCTATAATAATATTAATTTCCTTTCAAGGTATAAATAATAAACATAACAATATAAACTTATCAAGTTTCATGTTTTATATGTGAAAAAGCTTGACATACCGGAAGAAAAATATCCTGATGAGAGCAGTCTTCAACCGAGTGTGCAAATGAACATTTACTCTTGTGTTACAGTATGGAAATGTATGATGGACATCACTAGTGTTTAGAAAGTTAAGTCTGGCCAAAGTTTAAAAGATTGGCAGTCTCTTTCCCATGCACTGGGAAAAGCTTTCAGTGTAGCTATAACCAGCTCACGCAGCACGTTATATACAGTACATTTTAGTTCATCTTGGCAAATCTCCATTTATAAAATAAAAACTAAAATAGCATTCATGAGCTCCAAATTCCTTTACTTCCTATTGGGATGGAGGAATTCCCCGTGGGAATACAGTCTCATTTAAGTGCAGTCAGCAAAATATTTTGCTGGACATGTTGAACATTGTTTCTCAGTGTTCAGAGGAAAGTTTTACTTCCAGGAAAGTAAGGAACTCAGCTTTCGTGGGAACAAAATGAGCAGCCTGAAAAGTCTCTGGTGTAAAGAAACCACATCGTCTGGATGTTCAAGTAAAAGGCCTGTTCTGCTTTTGGATGTTGTCAAAGAATCTGAAACAATATGGATGCCAGAGTATGTTTCATGTGCCGTAACATCTGTGACAACTGCACTATGAGATACCTTGTAGCTTCCCATTGCCATTCACTGGTGAGGCATGGCCTGTTATCAAATATGTTTTTCATCAAATATATCATCCTCATGAAGATGTCTCCGTGTATAGAAAACTGCTACTTGAGTTAGGGTAGCTGAATATAATCATAGAATCACAGATTCATAAATGGCCTGGGTAGAAAAGGACCACAATGATCACTGAGTTTCAACCCCCCTGCTATGTGCAGGGTTGCCAACCACTAGCTCCTGATAACTTAGTTATGAGTACTTTTGCTTCTCTACAGGAAATGCTTTGACTGATATATTCTAGAATTGCATTTCTTCTGTCATGGTTATAAAGACTGGTGACCCTTCTTCAGAGCAAGATTTGATTATACAGTCAGATCTTCCTCTTACTTGACAAATTCCATCTGAGTTCCTCTGTTGTAGTAAAATTCACCTTTCTTAATTCTAATATTCATGATATGGATATTATAAAGGAACATTTTACCCAATTCTTAATACTCTCGGCCTGAAAGTATATAGTTTTCTCACATTGGTATCCCAGACCTTTTATCTATTAACAATCTCATCTAATTCTTCTCAGGAAATCTAATTGTCACAGTTTTTGTAAGGGAAAAATATTATTTTTTAATATTATTTAATATTATACCAAGGCCATTCTTTGGGGTCTTACTTCATCAGCAGCAACTCCAACTGCTGTCTTTTGGTTTTCTATCTCTTCAGTAAAAACAGGAAATCTCTTCTTTCCTCATTTTTTTCCTCCTATTTACCTTCTATCAAATACCCCACTGAAGTTCTGTGTAAATCAAAACCACAATGTTTCTTTTGTCTCTAGAAACATATATCTAAACAAGTATTGTGAGATTATTCCAGTTATGCTCTTCAAAACTATTATAATGTACCATATGCTAAATTTTACCATTTGATAGCAACACTTTATTTTAGAATCCTTCCTTCCTGTCTCCACAAGTATTTCACAAAGCTATGTTACAGTAACAGATGTTTTTCCTACACTTTTCCCATTTTTCTTACATATAGGTACTGCAGTTGCTACTAGCCCAGAATGAATCTAGCTTTTAAATAGATTTCAACTCTGCCCTTCTTGCTGATAGCTTGATTCATTTTGACACAAACATCCTGGTAGTCACAAAATCTCAGGGCAACTTCTCTATAGCAGGCTTACATCTCACATTCCAGGTAGGTCTCATAGCTCTTGGAATTGTTTCTTTGGTGATGTGAAGAGCCAAGGTTGGTGTTTACTTTGTTCATGTCTAAGTTGACATAGATGACCAAGTGATTATTTTTAAACCAAATGTGTAAAGCAGAGCTGTCTCTGGCTTAATACACCCATTGACTTTAATGAGCATCTGTTAATATCAACAAGCAAAATATTTGTCTTCTACTTTTAGCTATTGAAATTGAAATGTGTCTGTGCTTATTTTCATTCAACG
Organism: Perdix hodgsoniae; assembly: GCA_035772895.1. NCBI lineage: Eukaryota > Metazoa > Chordata > Aves > Galliformes > Phasianidae > Perdix > Perdix hodgsoniae. The sequence continues at coordinate 18,405,680 of JAPSGF010000008.1, forward strand.
AGAACCTTTGCTGTTGTCTTTCTGTCAAGCCAAGTAATTTCACCTGCTTAGTTAAAATTTACGTTCATTTAGATTATAATTTAAATTTAGACATTATACAGCTGAGGGATGAACTGACAAACTTATTTTGTATTAAAGATAATAAGAACTGTATATAACTGAGTATGACACATCAATGATGTCTAAATGAAAATGCTCACAAAATTAAAAAGTTTTTTTCATGTGGCTATATTCTAGGATAAGGGTTATTATTAAAAGCAAGATGGCGACTTTCTAAAATATATAAGAATATGTGCACCTGAGGGAAAACTTGGCTAAGTAGAAGTGTACAGTTAGTCATAAAAACTTTGGAAACAATTTATGAGAAATGTAAAGAACACCTCTCTCAATCTCGTGCCAATAGATGACTAGTGTGTCAAAAAAAAAAAAAAAAAGGTGCAAAGAAATAAAGTAATAAAGCTGAAATGGAAAGTGTGTTTGACTAATCTTATTTCTTGCTGAGGAGTTCACAAATGCTGCCATCCTCTGCAGACATGTCAGAGGGTCTTTGTCGTATCAAGGTGTTGGCTGAACTTTCAGAGAAAATAGACAAAATGAACAGTAGGTAATGACCAAGACTAGTTGTTATGTGTCCAAGAGATCTAGAAGAGTGTTAAAATGAAATACATGGAATATTAACTATTATTTTTAACTGCTAGGGTAAAGCAGTTTTGGTTTCATAATTCTGGAAAGTGGCTGATGATTCACAGCACTAAGAACGCCCAAGGAACTAACAAATAAAGAGCAGAATTAGTGGACAAAAAATAATAGAGTACCCGTTAGAAGAGGGAAACATAAGGTCTCAGTTTTCCCTCAGACTTGTTTGGAGATAGGGACAAGAGAGGTTTATTTGACACTGTTTATTCCAAAATGCAATCAACAACAACACTCTCCAAAGGTTCTTCAAGATGACAGTTTTCTACAGGAAGAAAAGAGATGGGAGACACCATTCACGTAGCATGTGATGGATTAAAAGGTTAAAATGCAGGATACAAATGGAATCAGAAGTGCTTTCATTGAGCATGGAGATCTGCATCTATTAATAAATGATATGGAGAAGCAGGTTTAAACTGAACAAGTTTGTTGGTTATACTCATTGAGTAAGAGAAAGAAAAGTGAGGACAAATCAAAGAATGGAAGAACTTTGCAATGGGAATTCTCAGCAGATATACAGGCATATGAAATTCAATGCATATGAAGACAAAGTGATAAACATGAATGGAAATCGTCCTAACTTCACGCATGCAGTTCCAGATACCAAGTTAAATATTCTCACTCAAGGCTGAGACTTTAAATATGTACTCCCACAAAAATATAATTTCATAGCTCAACAATCACTTATGATTCATCAGTAGCCAGAGCTTTTTGTCCTTAACTGAAAGCAATATTTGAAAATGTAGTTTTCTTTGTTCTATTTTTTTTTTCCAATGGCCTAACTTTATAACTGAAAAGTTGTTTGTTTGTTTATTACATTAGTCTGCCTTCTACAGCTTGTAGAATTTGACACTTTTCACTCTATTTATTCTGGTTTGTCAGCATTTTTCTTGAACAGCATCTAAACAATCTACAAAGCAGACTTTTATCGATATTAGTAAAAATTTTGTTCATTAATATATCTTGAGTTCCATTATATAAAAAATACACTATTTGTATTACAGCTGAACTGAATTATTCAGCAACTACTCTTGAGGCCTTTTGAAAAAAACATTTATTAATGCTAAACATGAAAATATGGTTTCTGACTAGAGGAGTTTAGATAGTAGATTATACCTAACTATATTATCAATTGGCAAAACAACTGACCTGTTTTGATGTGATGCCTTCTCCCATGCATTTAGACTAAGAAAACAGTCTGCTTGTTTTCATATTCACAGCTATGATTCTTGAATCAAGTATTCTTTTCTAGTGGTGAAATGTTTATAACCAGTCCATGAACAGGAGAACTGCATAAATAAACCCTACCTGAGCTGCAAGGGCATCTGTGGCAAGTCATTTTGAACTGTGACATGATTTCCTTTGTTTTTCAATTTCATCATTATTTTAGTACTTTTGTTAAAAAACACATTCAACCATATTTACAAGTGACAACTTTGCAGTTTCTTTTTGAAGGAGTCTTCCACTAAAACCCAGAAAGTCAGAAGGATCGTGAGGCCCTGCTTTCATGGCCTGTATTTGTACTGAAAATCAAGATCAAGCAAGCTTTTGCCCTTCTGCTCCACAGGAGGTTTCTGACCTCCCCAAGCTCGCCTTAGGACACCTGCATTAGGCTTTGACAGGTGTACTGCCCCAGTAAAACTCCCCATCTGACGCTGGCCCTAGAGCGGGGGACTCATCTGTTGAGAAATCATTTCCAAACATATTAAGGGCAAGAAGATAACTTGGAGTCATCAGCATGGATTTATGAAGGGGATATCATATTTTTAACATAAGAGTCTTCTTTGATAAGATGATTGTCTTGGTTACATGAGGTTTATGCACTCTTGATATTTTCTGATGTATAAAAATGGGAAGGAGTAACTGACAAATTAGATGGGTGTGCTGGCAGCCAGAGGGACCTTAAAAGTCTGCAAAAAAGGGCCAACAGGAATCTCAGGAAGTTCAGCAAAGGGAAAGGCCAAGTTCTTCCTCAGGAAGGAATGACCTCAGGAATAACCAGGACAGGCTAGGATCAACTGGCTGTAGAGCAACTTTTCAGGAAGGACATGTGCATACTGGTGTGTGAAAAGTTGACCATGAGCCAGCAGTGTGTTCTTGCTGCAAAGAAGACCAGCGTCCTCTTGGGCTGCATCAGGCAGAGCATTACCATCAGACTGAGGAAGGTGATCTTCCTTCCCCTCTGCTCAGCCCTGGTGAGATTTGTCTGTGTTACTGTGCTCAGTGTTGGGCTGCCCAGTACAAGAGAGGCATGGACATATTGGAGTAAGTTCAGAGAAATGACAAGAAGATGATAAAGAGACCGGAGCATCTAATATGTAAGGAAAGGAGGAGAGGGCTGTAGCTGTTCAGTTTGGAGAGGAGAAAGCTCAGGAGTTTTGTATTGGTGTATATATATATATTTATATTGTTAATGGTCAATGTGGTCAAACAATGAAGCAAGTTGCCCACAGTGGTTGTGAAGTCTCTATCCTTGGAGATCTTCAAAGTTCAACTGGAGACAACACTGGGAAGCTTGCTGTAACTGACCCTTAGCTGAGTATTATATGATGCCATACCCAGAGACATTTTCCAACCTCAGTCTGTGATTGTGAGGTTTTACAATGGTGTGAAGTTCTGCAATACAAGAGGAAGCACTTCAAAGAACTGGTAACATACTGAATTTTTTAATGCTTAATCTAGTAAAGACAATCCATATATTTTAGCATCAAGTAATAAATATGCATTTAGAAAAGATGAAAGTAAAGGATAAATATTTTCTTAACAAGTAGTAATTGCATTATGTTTTAATGTGCATGTGTTTCACATTTACCTGAATGTTCATTACACATTCAAAAATTCCTTGCTGTCAACTTATATTGTTATACTGGGATTAGTTGAAATTCTAACTTAGATACCAAAGCACTTACCCTGAGAACAGAGCGTTTTTATTCTTTCATCAGCCTTTGATCCTGAAACATGTGAAATAGTTGCAGGCACGGAAGAAAAGGAAATAATATTTTCTCAGTGTTTTGAGCCTAATCACCAGAGTCAGAAATGTTCAATTCTACACTACCCAGATTGTTTGTAGTACAATATTTCGGATTCCCAATTTAGTAAGATTATATTTGCCCCGTGATAGCCATTTCCATATGTTGAAATATTATTCCATCTGTATGACTTTAATACTTACGCACTTAAAAAGTAGTACATGATGTTAACATAAGAAAAGAAGAAATATTGAGAAATGTATCTAAGGTTTCCCACATTTCCATTATATTTTCAAGTATGTTATCTTGTCTTGTATACTTTTAAGAGTACACCAGTCTAAATCTGAATCTCTATCATCACTGTCTTTTCTTTTTTCCTTCTCTTGCACTTTCTATGATGCAGATAATTACTATAACATCCCTAGGAAGTTAACTGACTGAGCTTCCAACATAACTGGTACAATTAGATAGCGGCTAATCTTTCTGAAGTAGTTAAAAGTCTCTAAGGAAAAGAACTTGTATAGAAAGCTGCAGCAAAGGAGCAGAGAGTGTCTGTGTCCAACAAAGTATGTAATTTGGATTCCAAGGTAAAGCACCAAGACATGAAAGTTAAGACAGGATTTTCATTTACACAGGCTCAGGGTCTGTAAATTCTTCAAGAAAGATGTCTCTCGGGTGATCCATCCCTGTTAATACTCAAATAAAAGAATTATTTGAACTCTTCTTATTGTTGAACTTCGCACAGTGGTACACCTTGGAGTAACAATCCCAGGCACTAGCTCTTGCTGGGCGTATCCAGCTGGAAAGCAGATCTGAAGAAAGGGATCTGGGGGTCCTGATGGGCATCCACTTAAATATGAGTAAGCAACGTGCTTGTGTCACAAGGAAGTTTGATGGTATTCTTGGTTGCATCCACAAGAAGGGTGATGGTATTCTTGGCTGCATCAGGCAAAATATTGCTGTGAGGTCAAGAGAGGACACCCTTCCCCTCTACTCAGTCCTGGTGAGGCTGCATCTGGGGTGCTGGGTCCAGCTCTGGCCCTCCAGAACAAGAGAAACATGGATATCTACTTGGAATTGTACAAAGTGTTTGACACTGTCTCACATGACATCCTGGTTGCCAAATTGGAGAAAAAAGAATGTCATGGATGGACCACTCACTGAATAAGGAATTGGCTGGATAGTCGCACTCAGAAAGTTGTGGTCAATGGCTCAGTGTCAACTGGAGACCGGTGACAAGCAGCATTCCTCGGGGGCCAGTGTTGGGTCTTGTGCTGTTTAATATTTTTGTGGGTGACATGGACAGTGGGATCGAGTTCAATCTCAGTAAATTTGCAGATGACACCAAGCTGACTGGTGCAGTTGACACTCTAGAGGGAAGGGATGCTATTCAGAGAGACCTAAACAGGCTTGAGAGATAGGCCCATGCCAACTTCACAAAGTTCAACAGGGGCAAGAGCAAGGTCCTGCACCTGAGTTGGGGCTAACATCAGCAAGATACATTTTGGGCAGAGAATGGCTTGAGAGTGTCTCTGAAGTGAAAGATTTGGGGGTATCAGTTAATGAAAGACACAACATGAGCTGGCAATGTATGCTTGCAGCCCAGAAGGCCAACTGTATCCTGGATTGCATCAAGGGAAGTGTGACCAGCAGGGTAAGGAAGGTGATTCTGCCTCTCTGCTCTCATGAGACTCCACCTGGAGTACTGTGTCCAGTTCTGGGGCCGCCAACACAAGAAGGATGTGGACTTGTTGGAATAGGTCCAAAGAAGGGCCACAAAGATGATCAGAGGGTTGGAGCACCTCCCCTGTGACACCAGGCTGAGAGACAGGGACCCTTCAGTTTGGAGGAGAGAAGGCTTCAAGGGGACCTTATAGTGGCCTTCCAGTACCTGAAGAGGGCCTATAGAAAAGCTGGGAAGAAACTTTTTATAAGGGCAGGCAGTGACAGGACGAGGGGAAATGGCTTTAAACTGGAAGAAGGTAGATTTAGACTAGATATTAACAAGAAATTCTTTACTGTGAGGGCGGTGAGACACTGGAAGAGGTTGCCCAGAGAAGTTATGTATGCCCCCTCCCTGGAAGCATTCGAGGCCAGGCTGGATGGGGCTGTGAGCAGCCTGGTCTAGAGGGAGGTGTCCTTGCTTATAGCAGGGGGTTGGAACTAGGTGATCTTAAAGGTCTCTTCCAACCCAAACCATTCTATGATTCTATGACATACTGGAAAGAGTACACTAAGGAGCCACCAAGATACTGATGGGACTGGGCACCTCTCCTATGAGGAGAAGCTGAGGGAACTTGAAGTGCTCAGTTTAGAGAAGAGAAGATTCGGGGGAATTTTCTCAAGTCCATAAGAAATTGAAGGGAGGATGCAGTGAGGATACAGCCAGGCTTTTATCGGTGATGCCCAGTGCCAGAACAAGAGGCAATAGGAGCAAAATGGAAATGAGGAGGTTCTGAACACCAGGAGCACTCCTGTGCTGTGCACAGGCTAGCACAGGCTGCCCAAAGGCTGTGGGGCTTCCTCCTTGGAGACCTTCCAAAGGCACTTGGACGTGATCCTGGGCACCCTGCTCTGGGTGTTCCTGTTGGAGGAGTGGTTGGTCCAGATGGACTCAGAGGTCCTTGTCAGTCTCTGCAATGCTGTGATGCTGTGATATTTAATCTGATAAAATTTAAAAAGCTTTAGATGAGATCTGATGTTTCAAGATAAAGAAAATAGCAGCCTGTCCTGCAATTATCTTCTAGTCCAAAAGAACAGTTTATAACCTGAGAGATTATAGTATTATCCATTTTCAAGTAATGTAAATTGATGCATAACTCAAACATAAAAGCACTATGATAAAAACAATTGAGGTTGCTAAGAGACAAATACACCATGAAACGGAAATCACTACTTTCATTTATCTGTTTAGTCAAGCAATAAACTCATGTGTGTTTTTGTATCACTGTCTCACATACATATACCAAACTCTGAGATTACACCCCGAGAACTTACTGTTCAAGCGTGTTTATTCATAATAATAGCATTCCTTCATATAACCATTTCACAGCTTGAAAAGAGTGAAAGGTTTTAATCATGGGAATTCATATTCATCATAGACCTCCAGAATACTTCCAATTATGCACTGAAATGACCGACACTTTAACTCCAGCGAGAAAGTTAATGGCTCTTTGTGCCTTAAGCCTGGGGCGTAATTGTCAGTCATACAATACTATTTTTTTCCCAAACAGGGAAAATTTTGCTTTTACTCTTGTAATGATGTTGCGAAAAACCACGTTTAGAAGACTAATAGAAACTAAGAACTAGTGAAAAGCAATTGAAGGATAAAATAATCTAACAGAAGTTATGGCTTAACATGCATAATTAAAAATATAAAGTGTCTAGGAGAAGAAAACTGCCAAAGTATTCTCTGCTCATTTATCTTCACTAAATCAAATGAGTTGAAACTGAGCATGCCTTTATTCTCTTTTGCAGGCCCAAATCCTCATAGTCCCTGAGCACTTCACAGTGATTAATGCTCTGATTCTCACCACGATGCTCTACACCCTGAGATGGGAAAATGCAAGGACTTGCATTCTTAACTGATGGGGGCCTGAAGCTGGTGCAATCTAACATCCAGGTGCTTCACTGCTGTACTGAAATCCCCCACACCTGTCTGTATGTTCTTATAAAGAGTCTGGAAAGGAGAAGTAATGCTTCTAGCAGAGAGCAGCCTGAGCACAGAGCACTGACTGGGAACCTGCCCAGGGTCACCCAGTGAAGTGCTGAAAGTAGGATATATCCTCTGTGTCACTGCTTCCCAGTGTGCCTCATGCAGTGTGGTACATGAGTACTTCCTACCACTTGAGATACTCATCTCTGAACTTGCTTACAGTTATGGCACGTCTTCTTTCTCTCTAAAGCAGAGCAAAACTGCTTTTTCAAACACTAAGTCTCCTGGACTATGCCACTGTTCCTATGCAACATTTTAGCACTTATTCAGAATGTGGCATCCTTATCTTTAATTCCCTCTTTTAACCAAGTAAATTCAGGCTTATTTTGTCCTTGCAAGCATCTTAATTTTAAGTTGTTCTCAAGTTATGACGCTCACTGCCTCTCCAGGTCTGTTCGTGCTGGGCAGTAACAATTCCCACTTCAAGGTGGGTTTGGTTCTCTTTTCCACCCCACACAGTGGGGCACAAGGAATTGAGCTGCAGCTACTTTGTGGCTCTGTTCCTACATAATTAAATGGCAGAAAGAACAGGCCCTATAATTCCATAAACTGTAATTCACCCACACTGTTTCCCAGCTTTGGTTTTTTGCTAATTGCAGTCCTCCATGTACAATGATAGGCCACACTATTTTATCAAGGCAGCACAATTTTCCATGAGCAATGATCTACGTGCAACTGAGAACTGCAGTTCTGAGCACCTTTGTGGGGTGTTGCTCCATTAACAATACGGCATGCAACCTGAAATTATGAAGTGCAGAAAAATCAGATAGGAGATCATTTTAGATCTTTAACTTGGGTGCCTGTGCTGGGACCCTGGAGTCTCTTTGTAGAAATTGAGGCCATTAAAGCAATAAAGAGCAGATACATTAGGAGCCTCCCTCCACTGCTCTTACAGCACACAGGCTCCCGCTTAGGCACAAAGTTAAATGCCTGAAGTAAGGAGATTGAACATTGCTGTTTTCATTAGGCTTAGCAGAAATGACAAAAAGGCCAAATTATTACATGCTGATGCCCTAGCAACCTTTCGATGCAGTGTTTTTTGTTGTAATGGCAGAGAATTTTGTCCCATAAGATTATTCTCACTGTTTGCCAAGAAAAAGGTTAGAAACAGATGAGTGTAAATATCCTGTGAAAACCTTTAGGGTTTTATGCTGGATTACTCTTCAACTAGTGAAAGATTGCACAGACGGATTCAAGCTAAATGTTTCAACTATTCACTTTGCTAGCACAAATTAATCCCTTCATGAAGAGAGTATCCCAAGATCCAACCATACGCTAAATGTGTATTTCTTGTCCTCAGATGTGGCCTTGAAGCAGCAGCTTTGCTGTCTTTTAAGACAGAGTGCTTGTTTTGGCAATGTTCTATAGCTACTTATTCCCTTTATAAGGCAGGGTGCTGAACTTCTGCTCTCAGTATCATTCTCCTAATTTTAAATTCTTCAGTTTCCTTCTTTTTCAGTGGCTGTAGACAATGAAGTGCACAAGTCACTTCTAAATTCTGCAGTTCATAAAATCATTGAATCATTAAATTTGGAAAGACCAATAAAACCATCTAGTCAAACTGTTAACCCATGCCTGTGACTACTCTAGACTGTTCTATTCTGTGTCATATCTACCTTTTTCTTGAAAACCTTCAGGGATGGTAAATCCACCACCTCCCTGAGTACCTCGTTCCAATACTTCACCACTCTTTACCAAGGGTTTGGAATTCTTTTTTTGAAAGTTAGTTTATAATCATACTATATGGGAACTGGAGCTAATGATGGATGTGTCTGTGGGAAATTGAAAGCTGTTTGTCCGTCCTGGAAGGGTACACTAGATTACATGAAGCTCAGTGATTAATTTTGGGAACAGATATGGTTCAGATTAGCTCAATGGATGTGTAGATGATTTTCCTTTGTGAAGTAAGTGCTTGATCAGGGGGTTGGACTAGATGACCTCCAGACACCTCTTTCAACCACAGCCATTCTCTGATCTCGTGTAGTTCAGATGGTACGTTGAATACTCATTCACAGTGTTCTCTTAAAACATGCACCCTTGTCTGCTGAGTATAATAGGTTGGCTTCTCTCATGGAGATCAAATGCAGGCAGTAGTTAATGAGGATGTTTACTCTTCTTCATGTAGTGATTTTGTTATTCGTGTTTTGTTTCAGTTTGGCTTGCTTATGTTCAGTATAACTTCATTCCATTAGAACTGCCACTTAAAGTTTTATTTAAGTCATATTTGGATAATGAGAGCAAGTTCTGGCTGAGAAGAACCATACTGACATTCAAAATGCAGGTAGCATCTGCATACATCTCTTGATTACTGCACAACAGAGTCATGTAGATATGACAGTTTTGTGTTGTAGGATGTGGTGGGAAAACTGTACCTCTGCAATACCCATAAATGTGGGCTCAAGATACTTATTCGCAAATTGCAAAAGCAACACATATTAGTTTGCAGTGAACAACATAGAAGTATCTCTCAAGAAGTCCCAGCTTTAATTAATGCATTCAGATTTCAAAGTTAATTCTTTTGTAAAATGGAAGAGGAAAAAATGACTGTTGATACAAATTTACATATGTAAATATATTTAAATCAGAAAATGCTTTCAATCTCAAAAAGTACTCAGGAAATTGTATCTAGCACTGTAAATTAGACAGTGGAAAGCATGGAATGTAACTCTTCTACAACAAATTGCCAAAAATGTGAACCATTCTTTGTCAAATAGAATCTTTAAATCATCTTTAAACCTATTTGAAGACATACGTAATTTAAGCATGAATAGCTAAGGTTGGTGTGAAAATCATGGAGTGAAAGACTGTGCCATGATTTACACAGAATAGGATATGGCATTAACAATAATGATTTTGAAGTTGATGAAAAGTGAACAGCTCTAGTAGCTAACTTGAATGTTTTCAGTAGAAAATAAGGTCTTGGAAGGTTATATTATTGATGCACAAATCTTTGTAGGCAATTTTTTGTGAACATAAAAACGTGATGTATTATACATTACAGCTCATTTCTTGTTCAAACAAGCATCTTAATTTCTGGTCTGTAGTACAAATAAATATTTCCATTCTCATTGAAAACAAATTCACTGTGTTGCATTTTAGGCAGCTTAAATATTGTTGAGAAGAGGAATAAAGCAAAGGAAGTACAGTTAAATCTAGATCTCTATATGAAAAATGATGTTTTGAATCTACTGACAGACTTTAAAAGGTCTGACAACATTGGAATATGTTTTTGTTTGTTTCTTCTTTGTGCTTCTATAAGGTTAGTAATGATCAGTATAATAGAATGAGCATGTTTTTAGTGTACATATCAAACTGTTGTTTTACGATTCAGGACTTCATCATTCATTCAAATAATGTAAAACAACAACATTTAGCCAGGACAGTCAATAATGAAGAAAAGTAAGGTTTTTTGACCTGTTACTGAACTATTATTCATACATTCTGAGACTGAAGTAGAAGTCAATTTATGGAGAGTGACACTGACTTTTCATCTGAGAATCATCTCAAGAATTCTCAGTTTTCTTGCTATGTACTTGCTTTTCTTGGTAATTTTTCTCACTGCTAGGTATTCATAGCACACAAATAAAATATATAGATGAATACTATCTAATTTAATGTCCAGATAACATAAACTAGCAGAAACACATGAATTACCTTAAAATAATTGCATACAGCATGAGATCAGAAATGGTGTTGCTAATCTGCATTTGCAACTACTGCAGTTTTTCAAGTGGCTCTGCTAACACACCAAGCTACGAGTCCCTTCATGGTTATAATTGCACATCAATCAGTGTATAGAATTTGAAAGAATGTGCACACATCTGGACAGTGAAAAGCAGCAGATGTGTCCCCTGACACAGAGCCTACTGCAAAGGACTGGCAGGCAAAAGGGCAAGCAAGGCTCAGGAACAACTGCAGGAGAGGAATGGAGGTGTGCATCAAGACAAGGATATGTGGAGTCTTTATCCCTCCACAAAAATAGTAATAAAAAAAATAAAAGTAAGAGGGAAAAGAAAGAAATGCTGATACTTTGTTCAAATGAACCTAAGAATTAACTAGATCATCCCCATCCCTGGAGATGTTTGTTCAAGGTCTCCTTGGATGGGGCCTTAGGCAGCATGACATAGTGGGTGACAACCCTGCCCACAGCAGGATGGTTGGAACTGGATGATCTTTTTAGGTTAAACGGTCCCTTCCAACCCAAGCCATTCTATGATTCTTTTTTTTTTTAAAGAAAATATTCTAGAGAACAATAAAATAACTAAAAATCTTCAGGAAATATTTGAAAGGGAAATTAGGTTCTGTTGTATGATTTAGACTAGTGATAGAAATCTAGACTTTATACTGTAGATAAACATTGGGTTATTGACTTTTATGGACCTATAACATTGGTGTGTCTTGTCCTTTGTGATGAGTTAACTTCATTTGCGTTCAGATGTCTATGGCTCTCTCATCACTCCTCCTCCTAAGCAGGACCATTTTTACTTCAAGCTAGGCACAGTTTTGTAATAATTGCTCAGTTCCTCTAAACAATAATAATAACATGTCTGCTAATTCTTCTGAAGATCTTGTGTGGCAAACGAGCAGAGTTTCCAAGTATGCTTTGGTACAGGGGACAGTGTTGTACAGCGCTGGCTTTTCCCCGGGGAGTTTAATTTTCACTTTTCAAATGTTATTTCAGACTTGGCCACTTTCATATTGATTTTCCCTGTTTTTAAGGAAAATTCTGTTCCTACAAGTGGATGAGAACACAAAATCTTAATTGTACCATTATCTACCAGATCTACAAGGTCCACTGGAAGACATTGTCTCGTTCAGGCCTGAAGAAGTTAATTTCTTTGTGTTTCAGTAGCTCTTTTCCAAAATATTTTAATGAAATAATTCTGTTAGAAATGACAGGGGCTCAAGGTGGGCACTCTCAGCTCTCTGAGCTCACAGCCCATCATCAGTCATTGGCCTGTCTGAGGTGCGATATGGCCATATGTCTGGGGAATAGAGTGACTATTCTACATAAACTGAACATGAGTTAAGCATCTTTGAAAGAGAAAAAAAACATTCAGGGTTAATATAAAATTATAATTTTCAGAGCTTTTAAAATGCTAAATATTCCCATTTTGGATCAACTTCGCTCATGCACTGATTTAGAGATATTATTCATACAGCTGTACAAGTTACTTGTATATTTAACAGCACACATACCATCATGGATTATAAAGTCTTCCGTCCCTAGTAGTTTCTAAATATGGTTTCATATTGTGTTTATTAAATCCAAACCAAGGAAAATTTCACTGTAGTTCTTCCAGACCAACATTTCAATTTATATAGAGTCATAGAATCACCAGGGCTGGAAAAGATCTCCAAAATCATCCAGTCCAACTGTCTATCTACCACCACCATTTCCCACAAGATCGTATTCCTCAGAATAACATTTAAATGTTTCTTGAACATCTCCAAGGATGGTGACTCCACCACCTCCTTGGTGGGCAACCCATTCCAGCACCTAACCACTCTATTGGAGAAGCTTTTCTAAAACCCTGGCAGTTGCTTTTGTTTTCCTTTACAGAGAAAAACTTTTTTGAAGGGCTCCATTTATTTTGCACATATTATGGCTGGCTCATTTCTACCCATGAGATGCATTTCAAACTGTCAGATGAAAAAGCATGATGTAGTAGAAACAAATTCAAATGTAATGGTGGTTCTGTCAGCTTGTGAAACATCTCCATTTGGAAATGTTTATATAAAAAGGAAATATTGTGTTTGAATTTTCTAAAATGCCATATGATTAACTGATACGAAATGTAGTCTGCTCCTCTTCCAAGGCATCACCACAACCATAGAAAGAAGGAGAGGTCTGCCAGAGACATTCCTACTTAATCATGGGTAAATCACAGCTCTTTGTTTTCTCCATTCTTGGTTATAGACTGAGATAATCTGGACTTCATGAATGTTTACCATGCTTAAAAATATTTCCTTCTAATCCTTTCTTAAAAGTGGATATAGAATAAAGATCAAATAAAGGCAGAAAATTATTTTACATTACATTTTCATGTACTGCCAAACTTTTAAAAAACAAAAACATACAAAAAAGAAACCATAAGCTTTTCCAAGATCTATTATTCTTTTTAAGAAATATCCCCAGTGTTGAGCATAAAAAATTACTGTAACTTTACCACAGAACTTTTTTTTTCTGAAATGCTGAGTGGGACACAAGTCAAAACCAAAATCAAGTTTGGGTTAATTTTGTATCTCAAAAGTTTTATGATGATCAATAAGTCTCACCTAATTTTTCAAGAAGCTTTACGTGTGTAAAATAATATAAACAATTGACAAATTGTAAGGATCAAACTTCTGGATTCTTTTTTTTTTTTTTTTTCTTTCCCAATAAAATGTTTCAACAGCAGAAAAAGTGTTCATTCTTCTAGCAAAACAATAAACATTTCAGACCAGAATCAGATCTGCAAAAACTGAAATAGAAATTATTCAAAAGCACTGAATGCTTCATCAAGTCAGAAAAAATGAGCAGAGAGAAAGAAAAATGTACTAAATCAGACTTCTATGAAATATTGTCATCAGAAAAGTAAATTGTTGCATAAAATCAATGGAAAGAAATGCGTTCTTATCACTGAATAATACCACTCAGTGCTTGAGCTGATCTTATATAGGGGCATAATCCCCAGGTCTGCAAACTAAAAAAAAAATGGAGTTGAGTTTCTGCATTAGCCAAGTCAGGAAGCTGTCTTCCCTCTTCCATAAAGACCATACACAGCTGTGACCAGTGCAGTCCTTTCTGACAGAGATGGGGCAGATAGTAAGGAAGCATTAAGGTATATCACCCTAAAGGACAAATAAATATGTTTGGAAGTGGGATTTCTCTTCTAAGAAGTAATTTCCATGCAAAGGAGGGTGTGCAGATACACAGTAACATCTGTGTCTGTCCCAAGTTCTGATGGTGACACCTTTCCAAACCCATAACATGAGGGGGCTTTGGGAAACCTGGTCTGGTGGAAGGTGTCCTGGTCCATGGCAGGGGAGTTGGAACCAAACGGTCTTAGAGTCCTTTCCAACCCAAACCATTCCATTACTATGTAATGGCAGTTAAGACAGCAAACAGTTGCTGTTGAGTTGGGATCTTTTCATCCAGCTAAACTACCTGTTCTGTGCAAGTTGTCTGGCCTCTTTGGAGTAAGTCTTAGGGATACATACTGCCAAGGGTGCTTCAAACTCCCTATCCACAGTCTACAAAAATGCAGCCTAGGAGCTTATGGTGGATGCATAACATATATAAATATTCCATTACAAAATCATTTGTATTCTATTATAATAATTTCTATTAATTTTTTGTCCACCTAGGTATCATTCTAGAAAAAAAAGGATTGCAATGGATTTATTTCCTCCTGACGTAAAAAGTTTGCCAGAAAATCAAGGAATAGATGTTGTTTCAGGTATTTTCTAGCAGCACCTACTATCCTTTATGCGGGGCAGCTGCTGGGTAGCTTCCCTGCAACCCTCTGCTGCCAAAACCTTGTTACAGAACACCAATACAAAATGCAGAAATATCTGAACAGAGTGAGCAGATAACTCATGCAAAGACCAACAATAGAACTCACCATTTTAATCAACATAGTGGAGAAGTTTACGTAGCATTATATCAACAACTATTTTAATGAATATTATTACTGCTATGATCATTATGACAGCTGTGATTATAAATATGACTATTAAGACTACTTACAATAAATATATTGATTACAGTTTTTACAAATTTGAATTGCAGATAGAATTGGAGATATGATTTAGCAGAGGGTTGTTAGAGTTAGGGTACTATGGTTAGGCTGCGGTTGGACTTGATGATCCTTGAGGTCCCTTCCAACTTGAGTATTTCTATGGTTCAATGATTCTATGATCAGTCCCTACAGCCCAGAAACCACTGAATTTTTAGAAATGAATAGAAGATAGAGTTTAATTTAAATTAACTGCCAGATGGTTTCCCTTACACCACTGTGGTCTATGGTGATACTGTTCAACCCCATCAGGCCCCTCATGAATGAGGACCAAGTTTCTCTTTATTAACTAGTCCAACCCCAGCTGAACCTTTTGGCATTTTGGAAGTTGGCGTCTTACTGGAAATCTTTCAGAAGAACCATAAAAATAAATTAAAAATAAAGAAATAGCTCTTCTCTATTTTTCCCGTGACTCTAGTAGGGAAGTAGGAATGATGAATTCTCCCATGGCCCATTTCAGACTAGTGATTTCAGAACATCCAGAGCCCTTGTGGTGGATTTGCATGTCTCTAGCAAGGTCAAAATGAAGCAAAGAGCAAAGAGCAACATGCTGGTTTATTCTCTGTTCCCTTTGCTTCAGATAATATTAATACTGTGAATTGTTTCACAGCAATCTGGGTATGGAATAAGGTGGAATATGAAACTCTGAATCAGCTTCAGAACTTGACTATCTCAGCTGGATTAATTATGAAGCTTTCATTTCAATAGGACATACATGGCCCTAAAAGAGTCAGTTCTTCATGACCAGATTTATACTATTCCTTAGCACTAAGCAGAGGAAGAGAAGAAGCTGATGGACTGATTAGCAAATTAATTAATTTTGAATGACTTCAACTTCATTGTTTTGTTTTAAGAAAGTTTCTTGTTTAAAATCTGAAAACAGATAGAATTTAATTACAAACCAGAGTAGATCTCCTGAATTGTACTGTGATAATTTTAAATAATTGTTCTCATCTAGGTGATTTAAAACAGATTGCATGTCTAAAGGATTTAAATGCATGTATGCAGACCACACTGTATACACTAGAGAATGCTTGTGTATAAGAATTTCCTTGGGTCCAGAGCCTAAATAATTGTAAAGGGGCAATTCCATATATCTTTTTCAGTATTATTGTTTAATTATTACTGTAATTAAGAATATATGTATTTTTTGTATACACATGACATATCTGTTTTTCATGGATTTCTTCTCTTTCAGATTTAGGGAAAATAGATTGGAAATTCACTGAAATGTGTTTATTATTTTAACTGGCATTGTTATATATGTGATTACAAGTATATACTATATGTATGTGATTAGGAGTATGTACTATTTGGAAACTTTCTGTGAGCCCTGATTACTGCACTGGAAAAGAAGCTCTCCATGCCCTTTTACCCTACGATTTGTGCAAACTTCAGAGGGAGCTTGAGTATGGGCTCAGAAATTATGTTGATACTTAGAGGAACTCCAGATAACATCAATAAAGACTGAAAAATATAGAAGCCAAAAGGCCGTTAAAGTGGCATGAAGCATAATTTATCTCATGACATGAAATCCAGATCTACATAGAAGTAATAATAGCCTTAGAAAGTTATCTATGTTCACAATATGACATGAATGTGT
>JAPSGF010000008.1:18422450-18434225 GCA_035772895.1 Perdix hodgsoniae
AATGTGTTGCCCTTGCAAGTTTTCATTCATGTTCATTAAAAGTACGTTTTGATTCCATATTTAGTTATCCTCACTAATCTGACTAACTGAACTTTGATGATGTATTTAGAATGTTTAGGATGTAAATGCTCTTTGCAGTCACCTTCACACTATTTTACACTGGTGGAGTGGAGTAAAGGGCTCTTCATTTGAGAATTGCATGTTTGTTAATATCTTGTTATGAATTAATCAAAAAGGATGTTATCATTAGGGTGATGTTAATGTTTCTGAAAGGCCAGCAGGATGATAGCTATGTATGGTTGGGGACTGATGCCTCTGAGAGGCTTTTCCAGCAAAGGCTTTTATGTTACAGGGAAGATTTTAATATTGCGTAGACAAAATAGTAAGCTGTGAAATGGAAGGAACTGGGAAAGAGAAAGCATTCAAACAGAGCAAATGTATTTGTCTGAGCAGCAAAGACAACCTGGAGACTTGATGGAGGCAGAATGATTCTCTTCATTTTGCTCTTTTATTGCTACTGAAATTCAGAAATCTAAATTCCCCGTGTCTTCATTTATCCATAACTCATGTCTGTCTCCCTAAATTGCTTCAGAGATTCATTAATTGATGTTCATGGAGTAATTGAAGTCCTTCGCTGAAGTAATTTGTGTACACTATCATGAAATAAAAAAATGCATATTGGACAACATACAAACTGAAGGGTGATACTGCATTTTGCCAGATATCTCAACAATGACAGTGGGCTGTTAGTGGATTCTGTTATTTGGATTCTATATGAATGGAGCTGTAAAGTACAAACACAAGGATACAAAATCAAGCGAGTAATTGTATGCAATAGAAGTTAAGTGTAATAGAAGGTTGTTTTTCCCAGATTAGTCATTTAACACAGATGGTTTAATAATTTGGATTTAACAGTATAAAACCATTCACAACAAAACTGAGTTTGTGTTGCCCAAGAAGTACTAAGTTTGACCAGGCTGCTCTTATAATGCCTTAGTGGCAATTAAGAATAAAGGCTTTAATGTGACAGCTTGAACGTGTGTATGTAAACTGATCCAGCAGTAAGTCAGTGTCATGAAATGCTGGAACAGAACCATAAAACACTGAATAATATGAGTGCATAATAACTGTTTGATACTGTGATGAGATGAGATAGCTTCAGAAACAGACTGTGTAATGATGAGCTGCTACTAAAGGATGATTAATCAGGAAGCTACATTGTCTTGTTTAAATGCCACATAACATCTACTCATTTAATTGGAGTTGTATAGGTTCACTGTCAACTGTATATCTGAAGGGAATTCTAATTACCTGGTGAAAAATGAGTCAATATGCGTGGTAAGCAGTACAATACCATGAAACACCAACAACATTTCTAAGATTCATCACAGTTTCAGAACTGAGGCTTCTGCTTAAATGATACAATGATGTAGCTAACAGTATTCAAAATTATTAAGGAATTTTACTCAGGTAACTTTAGTCCCTTTTTTTCTTTGAAAAAAACACCCACCCACACAACAGTTATCTTCTCCAGCTTGTGTTCTTGGCATGACTGAGAGTGTTATTTGTGTCGTACCAATGGGGAATTTAAGCCACAGAGAAGCAAACTGATTTAACATCACACAACAGTTAATGGAAGATTCAGAAATATCTCTCAAGTCACGTCCTGATGAGTCCCAAGCCAGTGTTTGGACCAGTAGCTGTTTTTCATCTGGTACAGAACTTCTCTTGTGAAGCCCAAATAAATAGGCTCTGAGGCACTGAAAATGAGGTCAGGAATCCCTTCTGTAACTCTCCTGAATGAAGATCTTGTAATCCTTCTGTGACTGTGGTGGTAAATGAATCCATGAAATAGAAGGATAAATGTGATAGTCTGAGATCCACGGGCAGATCCCTTTGTACTGAGCCAATTACCATAATCTTAATGTTGTAGAGAAAACCTTTCTTTTGGATTCAGCCTGTCACTACCCTGTCATGGCTTGTCATTCCCAAGCTGAGTGCATTACTTGCAGTCACAAGGCAAGAAGGTGTTGATGTTCAGATGAATCATATAAAACCCAACACTACCACCAACACAACTTGAAGAGCTGCCATACACCTGTTCAGCTCACCCTTTTCTTCGCGTAGAACTGCTACAAGAGAACTTCCAGGTAGAAGTTTCAATTCAAAATTGAAAATCTAGAAAATTCAATTCAAAATTTGATTTAAGGTAAAATTTTCAAAAGCAGAAAATTTCAAAAGGCACAGTTTCAAAAGCCACGCAGAAAGACAAATTGAGTAAGCAGCCTGTTACTGGTAGCTGAATTGACTAGCTTGCAGCTGATGCCTGCAGGCCTTCGTTACTGCCATTGAGGAGAAATCTTATCCGAGGATGTTCCTTAGAAAAGCATGTGCCTTCATGCATTTGTCTGTACAATGGAGCTTATCCCACTTTCAGTTTGATTTATGTTCAACAATGCCTACAACATGTTTGAAATTGTGTCTTGAATCCATAAGTCAGTTCATCATTTCTGAAAATCTGACCAAGGTCTTACATGTCAGGGAGTCAAGATGCTAAGGGGAATTCCTGATGTGTGCCATCCAACACCATGAATTTTGCATTGATTTTTATCACAAGGGGCAAACTTTTCATTGACACAGAGACTAGTAATGCATGAAATATAAATTGAAATGAGAAATGTAAATGAGGAGCAACAGGAGAAGATGGAAGGAATTGTAGCTAGAGTGGCTATAGGATCAGATTTAAAATAGAGAGAAAACAAATTTGAAATATGACAACAAAACAGCTTTATAAAATGCATCTATACTGCACCTGAGTTATGGGATCATATCAACTCATCTAGATTTAATCAAGCTAACATAAGAGATGATGATAATGACAAAACAAGATAATGGGTTTTCTGAATATTGATGATGGCTACATTGCCCGGAAGAGGCAGGACAAAAAGAGCATACCTCCTTTGAAATGAGAAAGTGAAACTGCATACAACATGTATGGAAAATGCTGAGGTACCAATTGACTTTTTTTTGCCACTGTCTTCACTAGCAGCCAGGATTCTTGTATTTCTCACATCCCTGAAGCTCGTGTTCCTGGGATGCTAGGTGGGAACTGGGAGAATCCCCCCCACTGTAAGGGCAAAGCAAGTCCAAGACTGCCTCTTGAGACCGAATATATACAAGTCTACAGGGCTGGATGACATACTTCTCAGGGTCCTAAAGGAGCTGGCTGATGTGGTTGCTGAGTCACTCTCCATCATATCTGAAAAGTCGTGGCTGTTGGGCAAAGTCCCTAGGGACTGGAAAAAAAGGCAATATCACTCCTATTTACAAGAAAGAGAGGAGAGAGGAACCAGGGAACTACAGGTCAGTGAGCCTCTCCTCTGTGCCTGGGAAGATCATGGAAAAGATCCTTCTAGAAGACATGTTAAGAAATATGAGGGATGAGAAGGTGATCCGAGACAGCCAGTATGGCTTTGCTAAGGGAATGTTGTGCCTGACAGATCTGGTGGCCTTCTATGATGGAGTGATGATATTGGTGGACAAAGGGAAGGTGACTGATGTCATCTACCTGGACTTCTGCTAGACCTTTGACATGGTCCCCCACTGCACCCTTATCTCTAAATTGAAGAGATATGGATTTTAGGGGTGGACTATTTGGTGGATAAAGGAATTGGTTGGAAGGCCATAGGCAGAGGGTTGTGTTGAATGACACTACGTCCAGGTGCAGGTCAGTGATGAGCAGTGTCTCCTAGGGGGTCTGTCTTGAGACCTGTGCTCTTTAGCATCTTCATTAATGAAACTGATGATGGGCTCAAGTGCCTCAGCAAGTTTGCTGATGACAGCAAGCTGTGTGGTGGACCTTAAAAAAACAAACGCCATCCAGAGGGATCTCAACAAATTCAATAGGTGGGCTTGTGTGAACCTCATCAACATAGCATTATGCAAGGTTTTGCACTAGGGTCGGACTAATCCCAGATAAGGATTCTCAAGAACTCCTTGAGAGTGGCTTCTTGGAGAAGGACCTGGGGGTCCTGGTGGACAAAGTTAATGAGTTAGTGCTCTAGATCTGTTGAAAGTTTTAAAGCTAAAGAAGGGGAGGTTTAGATTGTATATCAGGGAAGTTCTTCACAGAAAGTGTGGTGAGGTGCTGGAACAGGCTGCCCAGAAAGGTTGTGAATGCCCGTCCCTGGAGGGATTCAAGACCAAATTTGACGGGGCCCTGGGAAGCCTGGTCTAGTATTAACTGGGGAGGTTGGTGGCCCTGCCTGTGGTACTGGGGTTAGAACTTGATGATCCGCAGAGTATATTCCAACCGAAGCCATTCTATCACTCTATGATTCTACAACATAAGCTTACATCCACAGTCTATTCCAAAGCCTGAGTTGTTGCCTGGGCACTAAATCCCCATGCTGTTTCCCCCAGTCACTGTGTAGATGGCTGTGAAAATCCATCCAGATGTACTGATAACAAGATGCTCCTATCTTTTGTTTCTCTTTGTTCTCCAATTAGTAAACTTGTCATCTATTAGCTAAATGAACATCAATAGAAATAGATATTTCTTGTATATAATAACTGTAATGTGGGTAACAGATGGAATAATAATTATTTCCTTCGTATTGGGAAATGGCTAAGAAAAGAAAAGGATCAATAAGTAAACAAGTCCTGGTAATGTGCAAGAATGAATGAATACATGCTGCACATCTGTCAGATAAGATATTTTCTTAAAAAAAAATCAACACAAGTTAATTATTCTCCATCTTTGCCTTACAAACTTCCTGCTGCACCTGCCTCTTGATGCTACAATTTTGGCATTTGGAGTTTACTCAGCTATATTCAATTCTTTGAAAAAGAAAACAAAACAACCCTGAAAACTCATTTTACTTCAGCAGCGTGGGCATATTGTGATTATGATTCAGTTTTATAAAAATTCGTTACATAAGTTTGGAATATTTCAAATTCCTTTTTTATTTTATGAGCCACTGTTCATATTCTTTTCCACACAATGGGTAGATAGGAAGTAGTTTTCTGCTATCCGCGGACTTTCAAATTTTCCAACACTTTCTTATTTTCTTCAAAAAGAAATTTTAACTTTTTTCCACGAGAAAAAGTGAATGAAAGCAATCTTACACTATCTCTCACACCTCTTATTTAGAACAGGAACTTGCATTTGAGTCTTTCCCGTACAAATTCATATTTTTCTCCCATTTGTTTTCTCCTGTTTTTGAAAAGTCAAGAAAGCTAATGTAGATCTGATTGATAAAATTCTTTCTTTTCACCAAAAAAAGCTTCCCAGTCAACAGCACATCTAATTTTTGGCATTGTACTTTGTGATCTTGGAGACAGCAAAATACAGTATGGATTGTGGTATGCACAGGAATGATAGTGAGCAGCCAATGCAAACCCACAGGAAATTGAAACTGGAAATAAAATATGTTTCTAAACGAAGATCAAGAGTGTTGACAAGTCCTGGAGGAACAGTGCCATGTGCTGAATCACCTAGAAAGGACTTTGATTACTTGACAAACCTAATCAATTTTAAGATATGAAAAAATCCCAATTGTTTTTTCGTGTTATGAAATACTTTCTGAAAGACCATCCTGGCTGCCAGTTGCCAGATAGGACAGTAAACTTGCACACAACATACATCTTGAGAACTACTAAGTTCAGGGTAGAGATCTGGACATCCTGCAAAACCCCGAAGAGTAATTTTGAGAGGTAAGAGCACTGTATGAGTTTAATAGCAGTATTGCTAAGAATAGGATTTGGAACACATTAATCGTGGACTGATTGACATGGACATAAGGTATCCCCAACACAGTATTACAGTTAATATTATTCTTATGTTCACCATTTGCACCTTATGCAGTGTAGCAATACCTTGGCTTTCTGAAATTTACACTTTCCATTCCTTGACCAGATGTCACTTATTCACAGCAGAATGTTGCTTAATGTTCAATTTTAAACATAATTGCTTAATTTCACAGAAATAATCATATTTACTACTGAAAAACTGGAAAGATTTTCTAAATCTATTATGACTGAATGTCAGAAAACATATTTAAAACTTTTGAGTTCTACAAGTGGAAATCCAGCTTTCCTGATTTCAATCCTAAAACCTGTCATAGCAGCATTGCAGGTCTTCTCAGTTACAAGTTGCTTTGAATAAATATTCTCACTCTGAACAGCAGCCTTCGTAAGTGAGTGGAATTTAGTACTTACTTTAATCTATATAAGGAAAACAAAACAAAACAAAACAAAAATTACCTTTCTATGGATTACTGTGGAAACAGCTCAGAAAGGCTCTTCTATTACAGAAGCAGTGGATAAGAATTGAGTGGCACAGAGAACTTCCCACAGAAATTCTGCCTTCAGAATGGAGGACACTTTCCTTCTACTTTATTTTACTTCTAACTGGAACGGGTTGCGACTCTGTTTGAAATCAAAATTAATTTTAACACTAAAAACTGAAAATTAATTTTGACATTAATCCATATGGACAAAATCTATGTGGATTCATATTTTCATGTCTCTTTCTATCTTTGCAACTCAGAGCATGAGAACCTTTTCTCAGTGAGAACTCACAATCCCAAGAGATATTAAGTGAAGATAACAGATTCTGTTAAGATTCAAGACTCTTAATAGCAAGTTTTAGTATGCAACACTTTGCTCAGAGACAAACAGCAGCAGTCTTATGCTTCAGACCACAGTACCATGGGAGTTCTGACTATTTAATAAATCAGTTAAGCCACCACAACATATTATCTCTTGTGAAAATAAACTGCTAAAGCAATCTGTTTCCTGAAAAATCCTCTCAGAAATATCACTGTGGTGTTGGTAACCCCAGAGCTTTTAGCAATTTTCATTGTTTCACTCAAAAACTGAGGTGGACAGAACCTACACCCAAACCCAAGGATTCATCCTCACAGATTTCCCCTTCTGAACTCATATATCTTCCAATGGAAGAATAGACACTGAAATTAATGTATGGATATTTATCTACCATTTATAGTCCAGAAAAGAAGCTGCAGAATTTCAGATATTCCTAGGTACAAATCTCATGTCATTAGGTCCTCAGGAATGAGCTGGCTGGATTTTTGACTGATGTTTCTGAAAGCACCAATTGGACATTTACGATAGTACAGAAGACTACAAGTATTGCAAGCACAAATAATTAATGAATGCAACAGTATTCAAATAGTTTTTAACAATTCCCCGTAAGCAAGACCAAAACAATAACATCGAATTCCATTGCGCTGGATCAGCGCTGTGGGAGAGTTTTTGTTATTATTATGAAATATTAATAATGGAGGCATGCTGATCTAGCTGATACAGTCAGCTGAGATTTGTTTAAAGCTTTCATCCCAATACTGTCCATATGCAAGATAAACTCTTGGTTCTGTTGTTGTTCAATGATTGCACAATTTCCACAGATTCCAATGCGATCAGAATTTCACCAGCATTCCAGTGATCTGTCTACAGAAGCTGACAAATATTCATCTGTTTCTTTATTGAAACTTTCCAAGTTAACTGTCCCTGACAAAAGACAAAAATGTTCAATTGGTTAATTGACTGAAAAAAAAATCACCTTTTTTGGTTTATTTGAAATAATTTATTTTGAGAGCATTTAAGGTACTTCATTCTGATTTTAAGCATTCATATATTACTAAAATTGCTAAATTCTAAAAAGTGATATAAAATAATTACAAAAGAAAAATAAAAATCCAACCCAAATAAATCACTGGGATACTTTCTGAAGTGATCAAGAATATTTGTTTTTCTACTGTGGAGTTAATTGCTTTCCAGGAAAAGAAAATACCTATAAGCTGAACATTTTAGTGCCACTGGATCAGATGAAAATCATCAAGAAAACATTTTATGCAAAAAGCAGTGTCCATAGAAGACAAGTACCCTTTTATTTTTATTTTCATTTTTTTTTAATTGCAAATATATTCTATTTGGATCTCAGTAAAATCTAATTTGGTAAAAAACATCTCTGAAATAGGTGAACTGTACAGAACTGTGTTCCACATAACTGATGCATGTGCATGCAGTTTACATATATACATAAATTTGCAGGACCAGCAAGCTGTCAGGAACTGAGAACTGCAAAACCTGGGAAAAGACATTTTGCAACTGAACTTGTCTTGCAACCTCAGCTTGGTGAAGAAAACACCAAGACCAAACAATCACAGATCCGTTAACTTGACCTGGAAATACTGACTGAAAAAATATTCCTAGTTCCTTCGCAGGTCTGGTTTACTCAAAATCTTTTTATTTTAACCATTTTTATCTCTGCCTTTTTATTTTAGGAGAATTTTTTCAATGTACTGAACAAAAACATTATTTTCAACATGCAGCATACTCATAATCTTTTGATGCACTCTTGCCTTTCTACATACATACTTATCCATTCCTCATTAATTCTACTTGTCAGGAATGAACTTAACACCCCAAATTCCTTTTATGGAATTCGTGTAAATTGATATTTCTCAGAATCTCATTACATGTCGTACATCCGGTCTCAGGGGATTAAAGAAGATCCCTGTATGTTTATTGAAAAGGAAATGAGCAGAACGACTCAGTGCATCCTTCTTCACAGTTTATTTCTTTGCTAGCATTACTTAAAAATATACCTACCACGTGGTCATTTTGTGAAGCCTGAACAAAACATATTCAACTAGATTTTAATATTTCTGTTTTATTCACTGTCAATACCAAATGAAACAGATTTCTCATTAAATAACAGTTGTCATAATAGAATATTAAAAGACCAGTAGTAAAAATACAAAATAGTTAAAGACAACACACAAAGAAAACCAAAACTATAAACAAAAAATCCACACAAATCTCTAAAGAAGTACATTTTCTGGATTTTCCCCAATTCATAATGAAAACTTTAATCAGAAGAGAAAATTAGTGTTCCTTGTCACGCTTCTCTAGTTTAGCTAAACAAATGTGGCAGATTTTGCCATATGAAACTGTTGAGGCTCCTTCCTGGTTTTCCTAAATAAATGGCTGAGGAACAGGTATTATTTTTCCCTCCTGTGGTGTATTTAGTTGAGTTTGCTGAGTTTTCTTTACTAAAAATCTTTGGGTTGATGTCTTCAAGGAAGTTCTCTAGTACATGACATGTCAATCCATTTTGTCACTAATTGGGAAGTCTGACGGTGCACCTCAGAATGGAGTAAAGCCCATGGACTTCAGGTGGAACTTTTCACTGTGGCACACTCCTGCATGCAACACAACACTCTTTCCCTAACTCACTTTTCCCCAATTTCCAAAGAAATCTGATCAGGTCAATTATCTGCAGCAACACAGAAAGATGAAGGACATTGAATTGGTGGGGCAGGTGCAGAGGAGGGCCACAAAGATGATCATAGGGCTGGAGCACCTCCACATTCGGGAAGGTGGAATTGCCTCAAAATATTTAAGGATTAAAACCCTCTTTCTGCTCTGCTCCTGAAGTCACTGGGTAAGACAGTACAGCTAAGACGATCACAGCATCTACTTTTAGCCAAGAAAATAGAACATCAAAATGAAATAGAATTTCAAAGGGAATTATCTCATTTCTTAGCAAATTGCTAACAAGAGTTTTAGTGTAGAAACTGATTTACAATAAAGGAGCATACACAATTCAAAGAAAACATAAATAAGAGATCATTTGTTGTTAACTTAGAAAAGGTAGACATCTTTGACAAATAAAGTGTTCTGAGTTATTATTTTTAATACTGCAGGATGAAATCAGTGAGATTTCAAAGATTATAAATTCCATCCCAAAGGCAGCATTGCAACACTAATACTCATCATATTAGACTCTCTAAATAGCTCACTGCTTTTACCGAGCTGAGAGAGCAGTGAGACATATTCAGGAGGCACTCATTACAGCTAGTTTGGTTTTATATATGTATATATATTTATATATATATATCTCAAACAAAACAGATATTTTGTACTAACACACTTCTTTGCCAGAAAGGATTAAATGTTAGCAGAAGTCCATTGAATATTAAGAATCTCTTCTTCAGGTGTATTTTTTTGGTTTGGTTTGGTTTGGTAAAGCACTATTTATTCATCACTATTTATACTTATCCTGGCACTGGACGCCACTGACCACCACGTGCCTGCATCTTCCCCTAAGGTATTTATGGACACTGATGAGATCCCCCGGACCCTCCTCTTCTACAGGCTGAGCAGTTCCAGCTCCCTCATACTCTCCCCACAGGAGAGGTACTCCAGGCCCTTCAGCATCTCAGTGGCCTTCTGCTGCACTCTTTCCAGCACGTTCAGCTCTCTTCCTGGAGGGCCAGAACTGGACCCAGCACTCCAGATGCAGCCACACCAATCGCAGAATCACAGAATCACAGGGACTGAAGGGATCTCAAGAGATCATCAAGTCCAATCCCCCTGATAAAGCAGACTCCTTACAATATTAAGTAGAAAGGAAGGATCAACTCCTTTGACCTGATGGTGATACTTTGCCTGATGTGACCAAGAATGCTGTCAGCCTTCTTGTGGAAAGGGCATACTGCTGACTCATGTTCAGCCAGGTACCTACCAGGATCCCCAGGTATTTCTCTGCAGAGCTACTTTCCAGTTTGGGTGCCTCCTCAATACATACTGGTGCCTGGGGATGTTCCTCCCCAGGTACGGCACTCTGCATTTCTCTTGCTGAGATTCCTCTTGCATCTTTCTCTTTGTGAAATTATTGTCAGCCACTTCTCCAGCCAACACGTCTCTTTGGGTGGCAGCACAGCCCTCTGGTGAGTCAACCACTTCCTCCACCCAGTTCTGTAATATCTGCACATCTCTGTCAGGTTACTCCTGCTTTCACAGCATATACAAACTCTTGGCCAACATTCCTTTACGTATATACTCTTCCTGGAATAATACTCTAATACTTTTTCACTTTCTTGGAAACTGGGAAGATATTTTCCACTTAATTCTATCTAGTTTTGACTTCAAACATCCTCCTACTCACTTAGAGAAATAGAGTATCTTATTATCTCTAATGGTAATAGGAATTTGATGTCTAGCAGTGTTCTTCATCTTTGAGCAGCATGCATCAGACTACTGGGTTGGATGCATAGTGTTTGTGCAAACCCCACAGAATTACATGTAATAAAACTGCAATAGATGTAACAACAATATTTCAGTTGCACTGACTTTTATAATGTTAAAGATGTAATATCAGTGGGTGTCAGTGAGAGCTTCAAATTTTTAAAAGTAATTGACAATAATTAATTACATCAAGTAAATCAAGGCAAATGTAGCATGACAGACCTTGTTTAAAGGCACGTAGAGAAGAGCTGTTCATTTCTGACAGCAAAATACAGGATGATGCCTGAGTGGAATCCTTTAAGTTATGCATATGTGATTCCATAAATATCTGTATATGTGACAGAGAGAGGTGCAGATAAGCATGCTCCCAAGTGTCTGTTTACACTCAAACTGAAGCGCTCGCTATAATTGTACAAGTAGAAACAGATCTTTAGTAAATTCATTCCTTCTCATTCCTTTTTCACTGTGAAAAAGTTAATCAGTACCTCCTATACCTGAATACCTCCAAGTTTTCTTAGCTAAGATATTTTAGACAGTTCTTGAAGACATTTCTACTGCTTCCATGATACAGTGCTACTGCTTTCATTCAGGTACCAACAGCCACTAGCCACCAGAGGCCTCCTCCTCACTGAGCAATTCTAACGAAAGAAAAAGAAAAAGAAAAAGAAAAAAAAAGAAAAAGAAAAAGAAAAAGAAAAAGAAAAAGAAAAAGAAAAA
>JAPSGF010000008.1:18434235-18454162 GCA_035772895.1 Perdix hodgsoniae
AAAAGGCCAGGTGCCATTTCCGACAGTGATTATAATTTGTAAATAAATGAACAGCACCTCAGTTTCAGAAATACATCCAGACAGCAATCTCTGGGAAGAAAATGAGTGTGAAGTAATAGGCTGGATCATGGCCAGAAGAGACAACGCTATGGAAGTTTTTTTAGATACTAGTTTTCTATGTGGCACGTGCCTCATTCACATTTAATCAAAGACAGGGATTAACTGTGATTAGAATTAGCAGCTGACAATCATTATGACCTTTTTTTTTTTTTTGTCCTTTTTTTTCTTCTTTTTAACAGAGAGAACGAATGTGTAGTCATTGCTGGCCTTTTAAAAGCAAATTTTGAGTCCTATGCTATGCAGTAGGAAGGAACTCCAGCCAGCAGATTACACATCCTTCACACCTCAAAGAAACTAGCATTATTTTCCTGTTTAGCATACACTTTTTCTTTTCAGAAGATACTCTCATTCACAGCAGTAATGCTGATTAACCATGGCACAATTACACTGAATCACAGAGAACCCCTTTACAGGATATACAGACTTATCTGTGATAGTATTCCCAGTACGGAACAGAGACAGCCAAGAAACTATCTGGTGTGTGCTGGACTACTCCTGTGCAGTCTAGCCAGATCACATAACCAGATTTCAATTAAATACAAGCAAGTAGGTGTCACTCTATGAATCCTTAAAAGTGCCCTGTTTGCAAGTATAGATTGACGTAACTTCTGTTAGTCTGCAAGCAAGTGATATAACTGCACCTAAATTTTGCTGTATGGAGATAACCTTTACATGAATTTTTCAGTGAGGCTGAATCATGGTTCTATTCCACATGGGTTCTTTTGCAGCATTCATTGCCATGGTACCCAAGTGACTTTCTGTAGTGCAGCTAAGCAATGTGACTGTCACCTGTCATGTGGATTCACTCTGTCTCTCATCCTATCCCCTCTGGAGGGAATTGAAGCTTTCAGTTTCTGTTTTTCATCTTACTAAGTGAAATATCTCAGTCACTGTGCTTTATTGAGTGATTGATGAAGGAATAGTTTGTAACACGCTGTCTGTGATAAAATCAATCAATCCAGCTCTTGACTATGCTTCCATTTCACACTACATAAATCAGAATTTTTTATCTGATCGATATATTTTCAAATTCCATAATAAAAAGATGAACATAATTAAGTGGGGAAATATTGCATTTTTTGTGTAATTAATCAAAGTTATAGAATTTTTATTTTAAAGGAACAAAAAGTTAATATGTGTTCAAGTCAGATAAAGACTCAGAATAAATGGATTTTCTGCCTAGTTCCGCATTCACTGTGATTTAAAATATATATCAAGCTGAGAATGACTGCAGTGAAGGTCTGATAACTTTTTCTAGAACATTACAGCAATTCCATGGTAATTCAATTTGCAATTTGCTAAGGAACATAACTACAACATGACACATCACCTCTGGCCAGTGTTTCCATCATTTTGTGACTTTTATAACATGCACTGACCTCAGAATTTGTACACTTATCTAACTTCAAGTAAAAATACTTGAAGTACTCTCCCACAGTGTTGCATATTTTTGCTCTGTAAAAAGTCAATGTAGACAATTGTTAGAGTAAAGTGAAAGACACCATATTTTTGAATAAATCTGTGAAGATTCGGAGTTTTTGTTTGGCTCAAAATCCTCTTCTCTTTCAAAGACGATCATTGTTTGCTCTTGTGATTTGTTCTGGCCAACATTTCCAAAAATCATGACCTATCACACAACTGTTTAACTTAGAATCATAAAATTATAAAATGGATTAGATTGGATGGGACCTCAAGGATCATGTAGTTCCAAACCCTTGCTGTGAGCAGGGTTGTCTCCCACTAGATCAGGTTGCCCAGGTTCCCATCCAAACTGGCCTTCAATGCCTCCAGAGATGGGGCATCCACAACCTCCCTGAGTTGGCTGTGCCAGTGCCTCACTTAGCTAGCCTTTGACAAACTGAAATAAAACTGCACAATACTGAGGTGCTTTTCTAGAGGTGAAAAGCACATAGGGGTGGAAGAGTTACTGTTCCCCCCAAAATAGACACTTTCTCTGTTGTAGGGAAAAAAAAAAAGCATAGTCCAGGGCCTATTCTCATGTGCTGTTAATCTAAAATAATCATAATGCTTGTACTGAGGTGACTAACTGCTGGAAGAGTTCAAAATACTGAGCTATCATAAATTCAGCAACTGTTTGTGGTTAACTCTTGCTAAGCAGGCATAAAAAAATTGATGTAGTGGTCCCTGCTGAAGTTGGTTAATTTTCTTACATGCGTTGGTTCTGCAGCATGCACACCGCATCACTTCTATTGGGGTGATATGATCTGAAAGAAACCATGAAAGACATTAGTGCAACTCACAAGTGTGGCTTCAGAATTTGGGAAAGATCTGGGAGCAGTGAGAATGTAAGAGTGCCTGGGTGATACTAGGGCTTACAGGGCTGAAATGAGAATGAAGACTGAGGAAAGCTTGGGATCTAGGCACCAACTGAAAAAATGAGAAACGTGAGCTGGAGGCTGAGAGAGGTGCAAAAGTATCATGAGGAGGATGAGAAGTAGTCCTAGGGGCACTGATACAGTAAGCAGAAGTTAGAAGGAAGCAGCAGAAAGAAATGGAAAATGGTTCGATTAGGCTCTGAAATGAAAGGCTGTGATAAGAGAAGCAGTGGAACACACTGGAATCCCCCCACCAAAAAGCACTCTGTTACTGGCCACTAATTTTCTTAGTTAAAAAAATGTGAAGTATTATCAATAGCATATTTCTCAACTGCAGTGCCTGCCCATACCTCTGTGATATCTCTTTTTACAGTGATACAAAATAAGAATCAGTATGAGAACTAAAAAATACACATGGTAACATTGCTATCAAACCTTCTACTTAAGGTATTCTGAAGGGGAAGGGGAGAAAAGAAAAAAGAAAGGGAGAGAAAGGAAGAGGAGAGAAAGGGAGAGGAGAGAAAGGGAGAGGAGAGAAAGGGAGAGGAGAGAAAGGGAGAGGAGAGAAAGGGAGAGGAGAGGAGAGGAGAGGAGAGGAGAGGAGAGGAGAGGAGAAATATTTGGCAAAGGAATGAAGATTTGTAGAACTCATTAGATTATGACTTTAAGTGCAGTAGCTATGAGGAAAAAAACTTCAGAAACTTTGAGCAACTGCAGAATTACCTTTAACTGCAGGTACTTTGTAACCTGGTATGAAGACCATGGTAATGTCAGTCAGCTTTGGAGCTCTCCTTGCATCCCCTCTTGCAGCTCAGCAGGTGCGGTGAGTCTCGGTGGCTCAGGCAGTCACCAAACCCACGATCTGACGAGGACATTAGGCAGCATGGGCAACGTCAGCCAGTCTGTGTGTTTTGTTAAGGATGGTGCTGGTTGGCTTCTCAGCCTTCCACCAAATTAGGGGAAGGTGCGAGCTCTCGAGCGGTGCAGGGCTGTGTGATACCCAAATACAGATAGCAGCAATAGTTGTGAGATCAGAACACTGCCAGAAACGAAGGAAAAGTTTTATTTGAATACACTCATTTTGACTGTTATAAACATTACTGAACGAAACAGTGAGCTTATTATGTTTGATAACTGAAAGGTGCCTATAGATCAAATGTCCCTTCTTCACTACCTTTTTTTAGAAAGTTTTGTTTAGTATATTTCAGCTCTTACAATTTTCATTAGTAAAATCAGAACATCAAATCAACACAACTGAAAAAGGGTAAAGACAAGTGGCATGTAACAGCAGAACTCCTCTCTCCCTTTTCCTTCCTTTCCCTTTTTCTTCCTCTCCCTTTTCCTTCCTTTCCCCTTTTCTTACTCTCCCTTTTTCTTCCTTTCCCCTTTTCTTCCTTTCCCCTTTTCCTTTCTTTCCCCTTTCCTTCCTCTCCCCTTTACCTTCCTTTTCCCTTTTCTTCTCTCTTTTCCTCCCTCAGGACCCGACCGTCTCCCGCCCCCCCTCGTCTCCCACCCCCCCCCTCGGGCCGCCTGACGCGCCGCTAACTTTCCGTCCCCCGCACCGCCTCCCGGGGCAGCGGTTGACATAGTAACCCCTCGCCGGTCTCGGCGGGGCGCTCCGTACCGCCCTCCCTCCGCCGGGGGACGCGGAGCCGAGAGGAGCGAGAAGGGCGGCGGGGCGGAGCCGTCGAGCGCAGAGGGAGCCGCCGGGAGCCCGCGGCCCCGGGCACAGCCGCGGGACACCATGAGCCAAACGCAGCCCTACGGCCCGCGGAACGGCGGCTCCCCCGCCGCCGGCGCCCGGCGGAACGACAGCCAGGACTACCTGCTGCTGGACGCCGAGCCGAGCGAGGAGAGCGCGCTGCCGCCCTACGCCTTCTACCCCGTGTGAGTGCCGGCGGTCGCGGCGGGGGGGAGCGGGACCGCCGCTGAGCCGAGCGGGCTGCGGTCGCGTCGCTCCGGTTCGCAATTAGCGCTGCCCGGTGGGGCTGATGAACCGCGGAAATGTTAACTTCTGGGATCGGTGTTCCCGCATCGCGGCCGCGTTCGCGAAGCCGTCATCATCTCCTTAGCGCGTTTTGTCCCGGTCGTTCAGCCCCGGGGGATGGGGTTTCCTAAGTTTTGCTGGGTAGCTGATCTCGTGCGAAGTAAGTGCACGAGCGTACGCAGTGAGGACTGAATGGAACATAAATAACGAAGGTTCCGGCAACGGCAGCTGTTAAAATCCAGGTCAGCTGGCATTCAGCTTTCAGAGCCGCTCGGGTGCTGCCCGGCACCGCGGGGTTAACAGCAGTCCTTACAAGTTGTAAGGATTCTCTGCTGTGCCGCTCCGAGTGTCTCTGCTGCCGAGTGCTAAAGCCGTGTGATCATTAGCTATAATAGCGATCGTTACTGTACTGCGGGCTTAAACCCCACATCAAAATATATGAAAGCAGGTAATGAGTGGTTTCCTGAGAAAAATCGAATGGTGATTAATTAGTACAGGTCTGACTAGATGGATTTCATCTCTGAACTAACGTGACGATTGTCGCGTTCCTTGGCTGTGTGCTCGAATGGCTGTACAGCTGTGATGCATCTTTGGCAGGGTCTGTTGTGATAGAACAACTGGAAATGGTTCCAAACTAAAAGAGATTTAGACTGAATTTAAGGGGAGAAGTGCTTTATGATAAGGGTAGCAAAGCACTGGGACGGGTTGCTCACAGATGTGGTGGATGCCCCATCCCTGGAGATGTTGAAGGGCAGGTAGCAACCTGATCTAACTGTAGGTGTCCCAGTGCATTGCAGGGGACTTGGATTAAATGACCCTTAAAGGTCCCTTCCAACTCAAATGATTCTATGATTCTATGCTATGTGCTTCTATGTTTCCACAATCTTGCTTAAATGTTTTAAATAGTGTCTTAAAACAAGATCTGCAAGAGCTGTGGGCTGCAAGCATTTTCACTTCGCCAGTATCAACCCATGCCAGCAGCTCTTGGTCCAGCACACAAGTGTGGAGATCACCTCTCCTCATCTCTGAATGTCTTTGAGGGAAGCCTACATCCTAATCAAGTTGCTCTGTAGAGCTTCAGTAGCACTAAATGCATGCATCTGTCTCAGGTTATGTCATGTCAAGGTCTTAGTGATTGACTGTGCTTTGCAGGTAGGTTTTGGACCCTGGTGTTTCTCCCTCTCGGAAGTGTTTCCATCAGTCTTTGAGAGCAAACAGATGCTACCTTATCTAAAAGTGGATATAACTTTGAGGAGTGTGCCTCTTTCAAATTTGCATGTAATTGTTACCAAGAAGGATCCTTGAGAGAACCTTGATGTTGCTGCGCTTGTTTTTCAGTTGCACGGTGGGCATAGGGAAGCTGTCATTTGTGGGCTTCTCATCTTCTAAGAAGACAGGGCAGCTGTAGACAGTGTCTTCACAGGACCACGGGACCAAGGAGGACTTCTTAGGCTGGCAGGGATAAATGCAATGAGTGTGGGCTCTTGTAGGACATAGCAATTACTAAATGTAGGTACTTTAGGTTCTGCCTAAAGTAGCTACCTGTACTGAGTTGGACTTTATGATCTTTGTGGGTCCCTTCCAACTTTGGATATTCTAAGTTTTTCCTATGCTTTTTTTTTTCTTTTTTCTTTTTTTCTCTTTTCTTCTTTCCCCTTCCCCCTCTTCTCCCTTTTCCCCGCCACCCCCCCCGATTAAATACTTTTTGCATTTTTCTGTCTTGAGCCAGAACCACTTAGCTTTACCAGTGGCCTTCACATGGCTGAGAACAAGATCAGATGGACTGTGTTTATTATGTATGATTTATAACCTTTGTAATCTGTATGTGATAAGAATACTTCTCTTTGCTTTCTTTTTTTTTTGCTTCATTTTTCAAGTGAAGCAAATGATGTCATCATGTTGTTACGGTAAAGTATATTATATGAACACTACCTTGTATCCAGTAGAGTCATAAGGTATCTGGAGATCCTGAATGTACTACCAATGAAAAAAGGCTGTATTACACAGACAGATAAGGTGTGTAAAATCAGCACTTCACTTGCTGTGAAATGAGTTTAACTGTGCTCAATGTAAGTATCCTATTAACTCTGTCCATACATAGGTAATTGGTGCTTATTCTTTAGCTACTTTGCCAGACCTGTGCTGGCCTAGGAGCTGATCATGCAATGAGGTGCCAGATTTTTCTGTGAAAATGCTTGTAGGAATCTTTGGTGGTCATTGGGTTAGGTTTGATGGAGTCTGTCCATTGAGACAGAGCTGTATGTCACCTGAACGTGGATATTATGTCTATGCTTAAATGCGAGCACATGAAAATATCCCTTCAGATTACATCAGCTGGTGTTTTAAAATGTTTTAACTAAAGCTGCTTGCACTTCACTTCCATTATTTCTTGGTGCATCCAATTGCTATGGATATTTTTATCAAACAGTGGAAAACGATGGGCATCATTTGCACATGTAAAAATGCCCAAGGAATATCTTGTATGATGGTGATTAATGCAGAACAGGAATGCAGAGTACAGCTGAGATCCAGAAGATCTGCAGTGTGCCTCCTCTCCATTGTTATGAGAGGGTAACGCAAGTAGTGGTATAACATGGCATGATGTGGTTCGCACTTAAAGTGTGGGCTGATACCAAGGAGGAGTTTCCTGAAGTGGTCATTTAGTGTTTATGCTGACTTTACTGCATGCGTTGTTTCTAGAACATGTTTTTCATGCATCTCTTTGACAGTGCCTTGAATACTGTAGTTTCTGGATTTTAAAATTAATATTTTAAGAGAACCATTTCTTGTATTTGCAGCTAAAGCCCTAATCCATCAACTACTACTACTTTAGTTCAGTGATGTTACTCCTGAGCTTTCATACACAGTCCTTTTGTAAAAGGAAATGACTGTTTAATAAAACATGAAGTTTGCCTTTTTTTTTTGTGTTGTTGTTGTTGGAGAAGATTTTTTAGATGGTTCATTCATTTTAAAATTGTGTAGTTACATTAAAATAGGAATAATTGCCTGTGATCAACCTGATTGGCATGGTGTCAGTGAGTTCAACAGCATAGATTTATTGTTTTTGTTTACATTTAGATTGAGACAGTATAAATACTTTCATGTATTTGTGTGTATGTATACTTAAATACTTAATAATAAATGATTATTAATGTAATATTTAATTATTAAATTGCATATAAATTGGAAGAATATTTGAAATACTGACCTGTCACTGTTAACTGACTCTGTGAGTAGTAAGAGACCTGACAGAATTACTTACATATTTGAGGCTTTCTCTGAGTTTCTGTGCTTCTACATAACATCATAGGTCGTATTGAATGAATAGGGATCAGCACCACTCTTTCCAAAGAACAGCTTTACCATGTCTGGGTTAGCTGCTACTTTCCTGTGTACAAGACTTCATCAAGAGTCTCTAGTGGGAATTTGTGCTGAAATATCATGCTTTACAGAACCATGGTAGAAAAGACATTTCTCAAGCAATTTGCAGAATGGTTTCCAAAATAGGAGGTTACTTTCTTAGGAATGTAATAATTGTGTATTAAAAATGTTATGTAAGGAAACACTCTTTCTAGTAGACTTCTTCCATATAGTTATTAAACCTGGTCTCCAATTGTTGAAAAATGCATTACCGCATGTAAGTCAGAGGATCAACTGCTGAAGTACAAAAATGCCCATAAATTCTCCCTCTTTTGCAAATAGTTCATGGGTAAAATACCAGTTTTGTGCTTTAAAAGATGATGGAAAGTGCATTTTCAAGTCTTAGCCCAAATCTGAGCACTGATATGCAGCAGAATTTGAAAACTGACAGTATTTGTGTGAATTTCCGTTCTGGAAACACAGAATCATAGAATCATAGAATCACAAGGTTGGAAATGACCTATAAGATCCTGTAGTCCAACCGTCTTCACATGAATAATAATTAAATACTTAAAATTTAATAATAAATAAATCACAGAGGAGGGGAGGACCTGACCCATCACATCCCGACTCCTCGCTATCACCTAATACAACAATTTGGCAGCAGTAAAGTAGGTGCTGAATGTTTTTCAGCATCAATATATTTTGGCACCTATGAGGCATTTTGAAATTCTGGCATATTATTATGAACAGGAATAAATCACTCATTAACTCATTCTTCATTTGAAGTTTGAGAGAAAGGAAAAAACAAATTTTATTTTCTACTGTTTACAATATATTTGCTAAAAAATGGGGTGGGAGATGTGGATATAGTTTTCATTAAATTTAGCATAATAACAGTATTGATTTTCCATTTAAAAAAAAATTGAAATGAAAGAATCATAGAATAATAGAATCACAAGGTTGGAAACGACCTATAAGATCATCTAGTCCAACTGTCTTCACATTACCACTGCTACCACGAGCACTAAACCAGATCTCACAGCTCCTCATCCAGACGCCTCGTGAACACTGCCAGGGACGGCAACTCCACCACCTCCCTGGGCAGCCATTCCAGTGCCTGACCACTCTCTGAGAGAAAAAGTTTTTCCTTATGTCCAACCTAAACCTCCTCTGGTACAACTTGCAGCCATTTCCCTGGGTCCTGTTTGTTGCCTGGGAGAAGAGGCCAAACCCCTCTTCACCACAACCTCCCTCCAGGAAGTTGTAGAGTGCGATGAGGTCTCCCCTGAGCCTCCTCTTCTCCAGACTAAGCAATCCCAGCTCCCTCAGCCGCTCCTCATAGGACTTGTGCTCCAGACCCATCACCAGTTTTGTTGCCCTTCTTTGGACATGCTCCAGGGCCTCAATGTCTTTCCTGTAGTGAGGGGTCCAAAAACAACACAATACTCGAGGTGCGGTGTCACCAGAGCTGAGTACAGGGGGATGATCACCTCCCTGCTCCTGCTGGCCACACTATTTCTAATGCAGGCCAGCATGCTGTTGGCCCTCTTGGCCACCTGGGCACACTGTTGGCTCACGTTCAGCCGAGCATCAACCAACACCCCCAGGTCCCTTTCCTCTTCACAGTCATCCAGCCACTTGTCCCCAAGCCTATAACGCTGCATGGGGTTGTTGTGGCCTAAGTGCAGGACCCAACATTTGGCCTTGTTGAACCTCATCCCATTCACCTCAGCCCAGCAATCCAGCTTATCTAAATCCCTCTGAAGGGCCTCCCTACCCTGCAGATCGACACCACCTCCCAACTTGGTGTCATCTGCAAACTTACTGAGTGCACACTCAATCCCCTGATCTGGCTCATCAATAAAGATATTAAACAAGATGGGCCCCAGTGCCAACCCCTGGGGGACACCACATGAAACAGGTCACCAGCTGGACTTCACTCCATTAACCACCAGCCTTTGGTCATGGCCCTCTAGCCAGTTTTTTACCCAAAGGAGTGTGTACCTGTCCAGGCCATGGGCAGCCAGTTTCCCCAGAAGAAGCCTGTGAGAGACCGTGTCAAAGGCTTTGGTGAAATCTAGGTAGACTACATCAACAGCCTTTCCTTCATCTACCAGTCCGGTCACCCAGATGAGGTTGGTCAATCGTGACCTGCCTTTCATGAACCCGTGCTGGCTGGGCCTGATCACCTGGGCACCATGCACGTGCTGTGCAATCTCACCGAAGATGATTTGCTCCATTACTTTCCCTGGTACTGAGGTCAGGCTGACCGGCCTATAGTTCCCTGGATCCTCCTTACAGCCCTTCTTGAAGATGGGAGTCCCATCAGCAAGCCTCCAATCCTCTGGGACCTCTTCAGTTAACCAGGAGCGGTAGTAGATAATTATGGTGTTGAAGAACAAGTTGCTGGCATACAGAGGTAGTCAGAATGCACTGATGCACTCGGACATCTGATTGTATTACTTATTTGTATTTTGAAATATTTTGTGTTGTGAAAAGAAATATATTTTTTCATACATGTGAAGAACGACAGTTAGGCATTAAAATGTCGGTTGTAAATTAAACAAGGCACACAAATTATTGAATGAAAGTAGGGAAGAAAAAGATTCTGATATTCATAACTGCCTTGAGGTGCAGATTATTTCTCAGCTTCCGTGGTTTTAAAATCAAATGTTTCTTGATATTATTAAGGCCAATGTATGCTTTAATCCACTTCCTCTGTTAAATAATGCACTATGTAATTTATTTTCTGCCTGCAATATGAGGATTTCTGCTGTTGACATAGCATCGTTTTTGTCTGCAGCCTCAACTCTCTAACTTGAAATGACCTGTAAAATTATCTTCCAGACTCTTCATTAGACATAATCTCTTTGGGGAGCAGTGTGCAGTGTGGCAGCTGCATTTCAGAACTAGTCTCTTTGCTGAGATTCTACATCCTCTCAAAATCTGTTGCAAGAGTTTCACTCACAGTATGAAGATACGGATGTGAGTTCTGTTGATAGTGGGTAATGCTGTAGCTTAACTATGCAGCTTAATCCATAAAGCGATCAAAGCTGGCCAGGGTTGGGGAACAGGTTCGTTGTCTTCAAAATGCTCTCTTCAAGTACGTCCCTGGAGCACACTCTGTATTCAGTAGATGGAGGTTTCTCATGGGGTTGTTTTACACTTTCAAGCTACCATAAATACAGTAAGCTTATGCTGAAACTGGTACAAGGCCTGAAAATTGCTTCTCAAAGGTGAGCTGAAGCACGTGTTCATTTTTTGGTGAAGACTTAAGTGATTTGTAGGTTTAGTTGCTAGGTGCTTGTGTATTCACGGTGTATGATCACTTATGTAGCAGTGAACTTCCTTCCATCAACTGCACTGCCAGAGCAATGATCTGCGACGACTTTTTCATCAGTTTCGCATGACCTGTGGTAATGTTTCTGCAGGCTTATTCATAATGCCAATTTGATGAGTAAGATCACCAATCTCTGGTGTGTGCCCCTTTTCTTCAGCAATGTAAAGGGAAAAAAAATTACTGTTGGACTGCATTCCTGCACCATGACCTGTAACCAAGGCCATTTCCTGGGGTTCTGTTAGTAGAAGTCCTGTTTGGGTCTTGGCCCTTGTGGGTCTTGCTGGGTGGTTGCCC
Source organism: Perdix hodgsoniae (assembly GCA_035772895.1). NCBI lineage: Eukaryota > Metazoa > Chordata > Aves > Galliformes > Phasianidae > Perdix > Perdix hodgsoniae. The sequence continues at coordinate 18,445,676 of JAPSGF010000008.1, forward strand.
ACAAATCTGTGACAATTCAGTGTATTCCTGTGAATCATCAACTCCTCTGATCCAAATCAGATTGTAAATAAATGAATAAATATTTCATGAATCAAGCATCTTGCATTTCAGTGAGGTCTAACTGCATTTATTGAACTCTGAAACCAGGAGCGAGAAAGCTATAGCCTTACAACAACCCTGGAGCTACAGACCCAGCACTCACTGAACACTTCTGTGAATATCAGAAACCTTTCACAGGCTTTCTGAGGTCTACTTTTGGCTTCTTTGGTGAGAAGTCTAGGAACTTTATAATCCGTGGATTGGATGCTTTGTCCCTGGAAACACTAAGGGTCAGGCTGAATGGGGCTCTGAGCACCTGACTGACCTGTAAGTGTTCCTATTCCTTTCAGGGGACTTGAACTAGATGATCTTTAAAGGTCTCTCCCACCTCAAACAATTCTATGATTCTCTGGTACTCATCAGAAAGAAAAAGGTAGATTTGTGGTCACTATGATGAAGTTACTGAAAAAGTAATAGTTACCTCCCCATGGGACCTAATTAATGAAACTGGAAACTCTCCATTTCATCTGTTTAATTAATTTCCCTCCAAGTCACTCGTTGGACTTGTATGAGGAAGGTGGGATAGTGGTAAAACAGCATGTTTGATGTGTACAACACACTTTCATTGCCAACACTAGTAACAAGTGTGCTCTTATTGTAACATCCTCCAGCAGCATTTGCTACTGCGGGAGCTGTGGGTTATAGAAACTGGCTCCTGCAAATGATCAGTATCTCCAAGTACCAGTGAATTTGCATGGTGAGTCTACCTCATCAAGCCAAGTTTAGATGTTTGAGCTCAGCAAACATGGGCAAAAGAAAATTTTGGCAGTTAAACTGTATTCATCACTTTCTATGGTTTCTTACATCAAACTGACGCAGTATGTGGCAGTGACTTAGCAATTTGAAAGTGCATAGCTGGAATTTGAAAGTGCATAACATTAGACTTGTATACGTGTTTGCATGCATACAGACATACTTGTGAGCGTAGACATGCACATGACATTTGCTCAACAGGAGGCTTAAAGCATTTGGTTTGATAAGATGCATTTAAATGGTAGTTTTGATACTGAAATGTGAGCAAAAAGCTTAGTGATAATTAAATTGCATTCAGTGTACTCTGGGATAGATTTAAGTTTTTATCTTAGGGTAGAATAATTATTTGCTAAGCAATGACAATTTAAATTCACAGTCAAATTATTTTTACCAAAATAGAAGTCATGGAATACTATATGAAGGTAAGTATTGCAAATTGGGGTTTATTTTCTGTAGCCATTTCTCCACAGCTACACTTTTCTGTACCATTTTCATAAAAGTGACAGCACAGCTTTTTTGTCTCACCAGCGTGATATGTGTAAACAGGCATTTGTCAGTATTAAAGAAAATAAGCTTTTTGAGGTGTGAGGTTGGGTACAAAACCCACAAGCAAGTGGAACAAAAATGGAGCTGCATGCACATCAAGAATTGTCAGTTTGGGTGTGTTCTCCAATTGGGGGAGGGGGGGTGGGGGTGGGTTTAGTGTGGGTGGCTTGCTTTCTGCAGCAGTGGGATGTAATTTTGGTAAAGAAATAAAAAATCACCTAATTTGAACAAAGCAACAGTGTTGCAGATGTGGATTTACAGGGTGAAACCTTTCTTGTAGGTGGCCTGCTTTCTTTTAATGTGGGATTGTAGTCATGAAATACAAGTGACAAATAGTAATAATAACAGTAGCTGTGAATCAGTGAGAAGTAGATGTGATATCTGCCTCTTTGCTCAAACATTCCTTCAGTCATGCCATTAGTCATACCACTGTTAACATCAACACATAGTTAATGAAATTTATTAAACCAAAACCAACCTGAGTTAAGAAGAATGTGACCTGAGTTATTCTTTTTTATCCTTTGAAGTTAAGTTACGGTTTTGATGTCAATGTTTGCCATAGTGAAAAAAAATTAAAGAACTGAAGTTTTTAAATTATTTGTTATGTTGGTTTTTCCCGTGCAGGTGAAAAGAAGGATGATGAGCCAAAGAATAATGCTGTATGCAAATTGCATGGAAAAAAAGACCAATAAAACAGAATACAGATTGCAAAGTTTGATGATGCAGCATTGTTTGTTTCAAAGAATATTCAGACTGGGAAATTATTATGAAACTCGTCTGCTGCTTTGGTACTAAATTTTGAATAAAGCAGTGCCTCTTAAAAATGACATCAATAATTTATTTAAGCCCTGATCTCACTGAAGGTAGTGGGAGTTTTGCTGGGTAGCCCAAATGTTTAGCAGGCTCATGTTGAGGATCAGCTGCTAGAACAGATTTACACTTTTCTATAACCTCTGAGGTGCATGGGAGACTTCCTGATCAGGCTTTGGTCAGTCACTGCTGTGAGGGCAAACTTATGCTGTTGAGCCCATTGAGTCATTCTTTTGAAAGAAGATCCTTGCTTTACCCATGTGCCCAGCTGCCTGATAGTCTGGACTGCAGCGCTGATCTGTTGCCTCTCATCTCCTTTTGGTACTAATTCAGATGGATGCTCAGTGGCTCTGATGACTGATTTCCTCTAGGCCCATACTGGGTTTCATCACATTCTGGCTATTATGACTGACTGCCTTAGAAGTCTTTCAGAATGGAAGATTCTCACATCTTTAAGAAGTGATTTATGTTCTTCCTCTTTTGTAAGATTTTTGTTTGTGGCGTATATATTACATATGTTCTATACATGATTTTTCTCTCCTTCTTTAGAACAGGTAGCTGCATCTGATTGCTCAGCTTTGTTAGTCCTACCCTCTGTACACGTCCTCTCCCTGCCAAGTGGTAGCAGCTCATGGCTCAGCACTTCTTGTGAGGCTGCCTTAGCCTGTTACAGACACAGCGCATGCAGTCCAGCTGTCAGCCTGCCAAACGCTGTGCAGTTGGCAGCTGCGAGAGATTCTTAGGACAACAGCATTTTAAATCATGACCTGTGTCAATTATTAACACTTTTTCAGCACCCATCCTATTGCAGGATCAAGTAACAGTAGTAGTAGCTGTGTGCGCATGCGAATAAAGAGCCTCCTTCTCTGGAAATGTTCAAGACCCATCTGGATACTTTCCTACATGGCCTGCTGTAGAGAACCTGCTTTAGCAGGGAGATTGGACTTAATTATGTCTAGAGGTCCCTTCCTATGCCTGTAAGTCTGTGGATATGTGTGATGCTGTGGAACCAGAGAATAATTTTAACAGAGGTGCAGTTTGTAGAAGGATGCTTTGGAACCTGGCATCACAAAGCTCAGGAACTCTGTGCTGCTGAGATTCTCCAAAATCTTTCCTCTGCTCATCACAAGGTGGGAAGGTGCCCTGCCTTCTGATTTGCCTGAGCCCTTCACACCTCTGATCTTGCAGTGGGGAAGGTGCCTGATTGTCTGACCTCTTAGCATCTGTCCCATGTAGCAATACAAGCAGCTCTGAGAGCCAGCAAGAGCAGTTTTAACTCCCAAACCGTACCAAGTACAGAACCTAGTACCGATCATAAACAGGGGACTGCATTTTTTTTTTCCTAACCATTTGCAGTGGTGCCTCATTATTCATGTGCCAATATTTATTGTCAAATTCCATGAATTTCTGATCGTGTTTAGTGATTTATATAGGATCAGATCCATCGTACTGTTCTTTTCATGTTGATAATCATTTCCGAAAACACAACAAACCTTGTTCACAGTGGAAATTACTCTTAACCAGATGCTTTTAATGTTCAAAGACTACAAAGAAATTTTCCCTTCCATTTAACAATGCAATAGTTGATTTTCTGTATTAGTTTAGTTCTGCTCTACTGATCTTTGTTTTTATGCATTATTTCCTTAAGCTAATTTAAAATTACTTTCAGTTTGAAAGTATTTTCTCAAGTTTATTAATGAAATGTCATAAGTACCATGAGTTTACTGTTGATTATCTGTACTTGTGAGGTTGGTTGGAGCTGAAGACATACATCAGTTGAAGATACAATTCTGTTCTTTTTTCCTGCTAGATTTATTGATCAATAGTTAATTGCAATAAACCTAATATTAACCAAATGTATTAAATAGAAAAAGATTTTGAAATTGTAATTTAAAGCTTGTGGAAATTTTATGACAGGCACAATGAAGGAGATAACATTTTTATAAGTTTGCATAAACATCTAGTGTACTCGTTGCACTTACTGAAAGGGAAATCCAGTGCACCAAGAACTCCTGAGCCTCTTTTAGCTCTGAAATGAAGGGTAAATATGTACCTTCATGGATGGTGATGAGGCGCTGGCACAGGCTGCCCAGAGAAGCTGTGGATGCCTCATCCCCCCCAGAGGTGTTCAAGCTCAGATTGGCAGTGTGACCTGGTAGGTGGCAGCCCTTCCTATGGCAGGGGGGCGGTAACTAGATAATCTTTGAGGTCTGTTCCAACCCAAGCCATTCAGTGATTCTGTGATTTCCCAGTGGCATGCCCACTTCTTCTCTTTTGCATTCTTCTGTGCATCTGGGTCTGGATTTGTCATGCCAGGAGCACCTAGGCTAGGACGTGCTCAGAGAGTTCTAGCTCTGGATAGGAACAAAATGTACCATGGAGGTGAAATTAAATCAGTTCTAGTGCAGCAGGATACTTGAAGATACTCGCAGTAAAACTTTCAAAATTTCCACTGAGACATTTAAGTCCTGTTCTGACTAAGTTATCTGACAGATCAGATGTAAAGAGCATGCTGCTGGTTGGCAGCAATTACTCTTCCTCTCTGTAGCCCTTGTTTTCTTCCATCTCTTAGAACAAAATTTCCTATTAATTTATCAAAACTGCTTGGGAAGACTGCCGTCTTCTTCGCTTTCTCAAGTGAACCTTGGAGTCTTATTCTCCCCTTGCAGTGTTCTATTTAATTTTCCTTTCTATCTCTGCATGTAGAAACCTGAATTAAAGAATGCAGTGGCCATTAACAAAAATTGCATGTAAGAGTGATAATGCTAATGAGAGTTAGTTAGTATAACTTCATTTTTAGGAGATGGAATGAAATTTTCCCTGACATTTTATATGGTTTCACTTCAGTATTTTCACTTCAGAATCTTAAAAAACCGCATAACATCAAAGCCATTGGGAAGTTTGACCACAGCCCATGGTACTGCTTTGAGTCACAGCAAAGCCAGCAAAGCTGTGAGGGTCTGTAACAGTCTCTAACTGCCCAGGACAGATGAAGGAAGTACAGCAAGATGGAAGAAGGAAGAATAGCAAGTGTCTTGGACTGGCATCTCATAACAAGGAAGATTAGACTGGGAGAGAAATGTAAGTATTTGAAGGAAAGGTCTATATTACGTAAAATATTTTGGAGAGAGCTACTAACAAAGGAGACTGCAAGAACTGAGCCAGGGTCTGCAGACAAAAGTTGGGGTCTCAGAATGAACACTCCTTGCTGTATAAAGCAGTAGAAGTGAATGTTTATGCTTCAGAAACGAATTTTAGTGGATTAGGTCAGAAAGTTACGTAATCCATTAGCAGCATATGATAGGGTAGATAAACAGAAATAGATGTGACAGTGAAATTTTGGCACTGCTTTGTATGATAAAATAATAATGCTCTTACCTAACAGGTTGATATATAAAATATATGCTGGGATTTCTTACCCCGCAGGCACTTCCAGCCTAAAATCAGCAACAGAGTTGAAAAGCAGAACTTGAGGGGAAGGGAAGCTGAAAAAAGAATCTGTACAAAGATTAAATGGACAGCAGGGCTAATGACTCTGGTCATACAAAGCTGTCTGAGGATCTTTAATGACCTGAGGTTTCTATGTTATTTATTTTTTGCATCTCATCAGCAAAACAGCTGAAATCTCCATATCTGTCACTGGGAGCACTTGATAATATCTTATAGGAGATTAACCAGGTTCAGCCTCTGCAGGATTTCTGCTTGCAGGAATTGATGGGGAAATCATTGGTGCAGGGATGGTAGCACTATTGTGTGTATGTGCCTGTCATTGGATTTGGCTCCTACTGGAATGCAAACCTCAGTACGTTCAGAGGGCTGGAAGTTGCATGGATGTACATGCAGAAGAGGAGGGCTCACCAGTAGGAAATATGGTGCAGTGTCTATCTGGATTTTGTCCTTATTGAAGCTTGAAGAGAATGTGGGAGGGCTGGTGCATGTGTAGGTATTGCCCCAAGGACAACATATGTGCAGGACCTTATAAGCACTACTGGTGCTAATAATGTGGGAACAAATTCTGATTGTTTTGTGTTCCTGAGCTTTACCTCTCTTGGAAGCAGATTTCATGAGTTTTGAAATTCTAGATTAGCTTCTACATATTGCATATTGTGGATCAAACATAACATAATTAACAGAAATTCCACACTTACACGTGGTTTGTTTTCAAATCCTATATCAGTTAGTAACAATGTCAGGAACACTAGCATTTCATTTTCTTTTGATTTATACATGGAGTTTGGGTTAGAATGTGGAAATCCTGCTGGTACCTCCTTTCATCTCTGTGGCAGTCTTTGATATTTTCTCTTAGTTTAAGACTGCTGCTTGGGTGACAGAAAGGCAGCAGATGTAGGAGAGGCTGAGGAGTTTGTCTGAGACTAAGCAGCCAGCTTCATCGTGTGAGCTCCTTCCACTCTGCATGGAAGACATAGGCCTCTCCAGAGGATGGCTCCTCAGGTCTGCGCCACAATGGGGTGAATCACACTGGTGGCTAAAGTATTGTAAAATTATTGTTGATGAATGGAGATCTGTAAGTCACAATGTGTAGATGTACTACTGCTGACTTGATGAGTTTTGTATGTGTGGAGAATATTATCCTCGGTTTCTGTTATCTGTGAATGTGCATTTTATCCTCTTTTTGTATGCTTTGTAGTGTAGCTCAGGGATGAGAAGTTAAATATGGAAGATGATGTAGATTTCAGAAATGATAAATAAATCCTATGCAGTGAAAAACTGCACATAATGCTTTGACTGAAGCTAAACTGACATATATGTATATATATGTATGTACAATGGATTTTCTTGTTCTTGGCTACTGAACTATAGAACATTTAGACTGACTTATTTTTGGAGGGAGAAGTGAGAATTACAAGGGATATTTTTCATATTAATTGCCTGCACTTCATTAGAGAACAGAAGCAGGAAGAACAGATACTAATAGCTTTATCCTTTCAGAGAAGTAATTTTGCCTATAATCTTAAATTCAAATATGAGCCAAGCAATTAAGAGCATGGACTTTCATTTTCATTAGTTAAACTTCCAATATACAAAAGTCTTAAATGTGATGAATTTTTAAAACACAACATATTCACACAACATCACAGAAGATTTTGCAGAATTTCACCCGACTTTCCCCTTGGTCAGCATGGATGAAGTAGAAATGGTAGTAGTAATATAACTGTCTCAGAATAGAATTTCTTACAATTCAGGTTGTTTGCCAACATTCTGTGATGTCACATCATGTTCTCCCCTCTGAATTATACTCATGGCTCACTGACATCACCTTTATTTAATTTAATGCTTCTGTAGTCAGCGTGCAGCCTAGCACAGGGTAAATTTGGGAATGTTCCTCAGTTGATATGAGGATTTTTCTCTGCCATTTTTTTAGGTGATAAAATAGAAACTATATAAAATTCACATAATGGTTACACAGGAGACAGGAACATTGACTGAGAAAAAAATGAAAATCTGAATTTTCAATATCATGATGATCTGAAAATTCATCCAAAATTATTGTCCTCCATCCAGAAACAATTTACACAAGAAGTTTTTTTTTTTAATTCAAGTGGCCTGTGGCTGCCCTGGGAATTTAAGGAAGGATGCTGCCATGCTGCCCACTGTAGATTGTAGGAAAGCATGCTATTTTATCCTCGAGGCTGAAAGGCACCTGAGATAAATGTCTCTCTTACAGACATGAAGGCAGTTTTAGGGAGACTTGCATGAGATATGCAGCAGTTTTTTTGGTTGAGAAATAACTTCTGAATATTTATACCTTTTGGAGGTAAATAAGTCTTTTTTAAATATATCAGTATAATACTAGGAGAGGGCAATATTGTCCCAGGTAGGAATTTCTGGCCAGACAGCCTTGGGACAGCAGCACATCGTGGCTGGTTGCCTTTCCTCATAAGAAAAATGGTGCAAGATTTGGAGCTTTGAATGTGCCTGAACATTCAGGTGTATCCTTTGTCTTGAGCATTCAGGCTGGCTCAGCAGCAGGCTGCTACCTCCTGGGTTGTAAGGGACATAGCAATGACTTACTCTGATGTGTGTTGTGGAGAGTCTGGATCTGGTCCTGAGTTTGTATTGCTCTACTGTATGACGACAGCAAGCAGTTTGTTGCAACTTTATCAGTATAGTATGTTCCACTCATTAGTAAGCACGTTTCTTTCTCTACCAATCCTTGGGCATGTTCGTATGTGGCTGTACTAACAGTCTTTAACCCGAGTACAGGCACTGGATAGAATAGAATAGAATAGAATAGAATAGAATAGAATAGAATAGAAT
>JAPSGF010000008.1:18454172-18528760 GCA_035772895.1 Perdix hodgsoniae
TAGAATAGAATAGAATAGAATAGAATAGAATAGAATAGAATAGAATATATTCAGTGAAACACTTTGCAGTATTTTCAGTGATGGGATGATACAGTTTAGCAGTATAATTGACCAGACTTTCTCCTTGAGAATGATTTGTTACCTTCCCAATTGTGGAGTGGTTTTAACTTGTCTTAGAAGGTGTGATTTTTTTTTTTAAACTTGTGAATTAAGTATAGAATGCTGTAATTTAATCTTATGGGAAATTGGAACTTAGAGGTGCCACTAAAGTTCTGAACAGGTTAGAGTGATTCCATTTGGCACAATCTGGAAATCTCTTTACAGCCTTGGCTGAAGAGTCAGATTATGCCTTGCTAAGTAACCCCTGACCTCAAGACTGGAACACAAAATAGAAGGGAACTAGAGAGCATTTACTGCTCTCTGTGTTACTAAAAATTATCAGTTATGAGAATATAAGAGAAAGTAAACATCAGAGCACCAAATTATGACTACTAATTACCTTATTAAAAAAAAAAAAAGGATGCAAAAAGTGATGCAATTCAAAGGAGTATAGAAAATTAGGGATTTAGAATAAGAAAAGTGACTTTTATTACAACCTGTCTACAATCATCAGTCAACATCATTCTAAAAATTCAAAATAAATTTCAGAATGCAACAAAGCCAGCTGAGGGGATGCATCTTCTTCACCATGGAACTTTAGTTTGCCCAGGTACTTAACTCTGCACAGTGGAGAATAGGGATGGGGAAAGTATTTACGTGATATTTCTTGTGCACAGCATCTAGATAAGTGATATACTGACTAAGCTTCTTTCATATTCAAGAGATAACTTCTACAAGGGAGTGACTCACTGTTCTCAACTCTTCTACACTAACTATTACACTAGAGAGTAGGTTTACCACTCGCAAGAGGATCAAGGGAAGAAAAAACTTGTAGGTAAACAAAAATTTCAAGTAAAGCACTGCAAATCCTTTTTTTTAAATTTTATTTTTTTATTTTTTTGTTTTGTTTTGTTTTGTTTTCCTTCTTTTTTTCCTCTCATTTGGGATTATCACCTTGTGGAACTGGCAAAACAGAAAAAAAAAATCATTTTTTTTAGTACAGAATATATGTGAATTCTGGTTTTCCATTTTTCCAGATCCTGTGTAAAAGTGAAAGTTAAATAAGTCTGGGATTTTTATTCACCTGAGAAATTATTGTTTTCATATTTGTTTTTATACTAGAGCAGTTATAAAGTTAAAAATTCCTTTTTTTCCTCCTCCAAAATACTCTAGAAAAATCTACTCTCAGAAATATTCACCATTTATTATTTGATCAGATTGTTTCAATATGTCTGAAATAAAAATATTTGGTTTTGCTTTGTTGAAGGCACCTGCAAATCATGAGTGAGTCAATTCAATATAATTTGCTTTGCTTCTTTCCCCATAGCAGATTGTAGAGAGGAAGGTTTCAGCTCTCCTATAGCACATGTGTAGCGTGTCTCCCAGGACATAAGGCAGAATTCAGAGCATATCTGTGCTCGTGCATGGCGAGGGTTCCTTGGGGAGACCAGCCCCTGTGAGATGGTGGTGGCTGAGGCTGTGGTTTGATCTCCTTTCATCGTTAAAATGCAGTCAAATGCTCTGTGAAAAAGGCCACTTTAATTCTCATTACTGCTGGATTAGTTTTATCCTAACAAAGATCTATCCATGCCAAGAAACTGATGTCTTAGGGTCTTAATTCTGCTGCTATATGTGGAATGTCATGTGTGAAATGAATGATTCAAACTCTTTATTCTGGTTTGAATAATCAAATTCTCTGCATGTTCATGTTAAGTGATGAAGGTTAAGGTTTCTATGTAACGGAAAGGTTTTAATTATATTATGATTGTTATTAGAGTATGTTGCAAAAGTAGAAATAGAAATTCTCTTGATGGAAATGAGAAGGAGGCAAGAAATACATTCAGTGGGTATTTGCTGTTGTGCAGTGTTAGTTCTCCAAAACCTGTGTGTTAATATGTCAATTCAAATAAATGCCTCTCTAGGAAATTTACTATATATACTTTTTTTCAGCTTAGAGAATTATTCAGTGGTAAGGTGCATGATTGGAGTGTCCAAGACTGAGTTGCAGGACCTGTTTCAATTCAGGCAGAAGAGAAATCTCAATTCAGTGGTGACTGAGTTTGCTCAGCAGAAGCTTCTTTAAATTTTACAGATCTTGAGAAAATATTCAGCAGTTATGAAGTTACAGTAACTGCTAAAGGTATCAATTTATACCATTTATATCTCAAATTAGGTTTCCTTATCACACTTCAGGTCTGAGAAGGGCAAACAGTCTTCCCACACTGGAATTTCTTGCATGACTTGCTTCCAGTTCTGTTTTTACAAAGGTTAGGATAGCAAGTAAATTCTTTACATGTAGAAGAGAACAGTAAACATGATTATTATTTACTTATTATTACAAAATATTTTTTCTAATAGCAGTGATTACAATGATTATAAGTCAATCAAAGACATTGCCTTTTTTCCCCACATTTTTATGTGAGCATGCATTGAAATGATCAGACTTTATCCTGAAGCAACACTATGCTGTTTTCATAGTAGAATTCTTTTAAATAAATAAATAAATAAATAAAAGGTTTCTTCAACCTACTTTGCAGCAGATAACGGGTAACATCTACAGAAATAACCATTCCATCCTTGTTTTCATAGAATTCAGTTTCCTCCTATTTATCTATTTTTGTTTTTCTCCTGGGTAACACCAATCTGTTCTTTCTGTTGGATATCACTTTGTTTTCTAAATACATACTGCCTTGCTTCTTACTTTAATTAACTACACATCATATCTGCGTAATAAAAATGCATACTTCCTGGCACACATTCTCATTCAGTTCATCACTTTGTTTTCTCTAATACCTTCATCGGTACTGTAAGTGGAAATACTAGGATCACTGTATCCAACATACTGTTACCTGTTGTCATGGATGTAGGCTAAAGCACTGCATGCCTCACTCATAAAAGGAAGGCAGAGAGATATTTATTGATGTAAAATAGATAAAATATTTCAATTTGAACATTATGACAGCAACTTAACAAGATTTGAAATGGCCAGATATCCTTGACTGTTTGCTACACAGAAGGTTGGGGGTGCACAATGAATCCAAGATCAAACCTTAACAAAGTCAGTATAGCTTAAAATAATAAATCACTTGTCAGCGTTCTGTCAGCAAGGAGTCACCACGTTAATCCAAGTGAATCTCTCTGCAGGTGTTAATTAACCTCTAGGGGTGTCCCTACTCAAGGAGAGATTCTAGCATGCAGCCAACTGCATGCAAAAAGGACTTGCAAAGGGGTTCTTAGGCTGCTTACTTGTTTTTAAAGATGACTGACTCACAGTCATACAACTTAGTTTGGATCTATTGAACTAGGTATCATCAGTTTTCTGAGCACCCAGTTTGAGACAATATGGTGATCATTAACTGTCTTTCATGAAACCTGCATTGTTATCAGTCCCAAGGAGAAGTCTTTTGCACCTCACTGTATGTACTAGGTCTTGGGTGGGGGGACATGGAGTGCACTGTCACACCTGTCTGTAATTCATACTTTGCCATGTGATTCTTTTTTATGGTCAGTTTTGTGCTGTAGAATATGAGGATTATTATACCACAGACCCTAACTTTTATGCATACTTTCCTTAAAATATGACCAGACCGGGAAAAGCAATAAAAAGATGCTAATAGCTGAAATTAATACTTTTACAAAAATAAGATGAAAGTATCTGATTTAGTTTGCTTACCTTTCACAGCCTGTCTCTGACCAAGGAAGGAGGACAGGAAGGAGCAAGTAAGAATACTGGACTTGTCATGTTTTTCCTCTCATGGGCTTCTCTTATTAGAGCATTTTATGTTAGTTTTAGCATCCTTTTTGTAATTCTCTCTAGCTTTTCCCTTGGAGACTAAACAACTCTGTTTAAAGTAACGGTGAAAATTTGCTCTGATTCATGCCAGAAGTAATTCGCACCTTTAGGAGACAGGGAAAAGGAGAATGAGACAACCTTGTGAGGTAGGTCTGAATTTGTGTTTTACCCTAAAATTTTACCCTAAAATCTGTGTTTAACCCTGTGCTCTGATCTTCCCATGCACTTATTGAGCTGTGCAACAGTTAGGTTTAGATACATTCAAAAACTGGAATGAACTCATTAAACTGTACTCTGTGATTTATGTTTGTTTTCCTTTCATTTATAAATATATATAAATTCATATTTGCATACATATTCATAGACATTCCCATCCCCTTCCCTCTCTCTGTTCTGAAAATGCATGGAATAAATGGAATTAAAGGGAATTGCTCCTTTTCATTAAACAACAAAGGCAGTGAGAGCTCAGCAGACCTCTTGGCATCACCAGCCAGTGCTTGAGTTATTCTGTCAACATAGTGTCATTTCCCTTCTTATATGCAGAGAGGTTTGGGTCCTGATTGTGGCTACTTTTATATAGGTGTGGACGGTGGGATAAGAATCAGGAGTTGCTTCTCTCTCCCTGTCACTCAACCTAATTGAGGAGAGTTACAACTTTTGAGTGGTACAGCACTTGCAATGGTACGGCTAAGTGCCATGCTCCAGCATATGGAAAACAATTGCAAGCATAAACAGAGCAGTTGAGTCAGAGAATGGTGTTTTCAAACAGAACTGAATACGCAAATATTTACTGCTTCAGCATATGTCCACCATCTAGAAAGGGAAGAAGACTTTCTAGCATTGATAGCCAGGCAAGGGAAGGGATTGTCCTATTGCTCTGTGCTGTTGCCGCCTCACCTCGAGCACTGTGTGCAAGTTTGGGCTCACAGTATTAGTACATAAAGCTATCAGCATCCAGAGGAAGGCTACAAAGATGCTGAAGAGTGTGGAGGACCAGGTATGTGAGGAGTGGCTGAGGTCCCTTGGTTTTTTCAGCCCAGAGGAGTGTGAGGGGAGGCCTCATGGCAGACTGCAGCTCTTCACAGGGAGCAGGAAATAAACATACGCTGATGAGGTTGACAACTGAAGTATAAGGGGTGCAGCATATGAAATTTTTAAGACAAATGTACTGAACATGGACCTAATGAAGATGCAATCCAGTAGAATGCTACAAAATCCAGTTTTACAAAAGCAACAGTATGTTTAATAACATAAATGTTAAAAACAGAGAGTGACACAGTTGGCCATCTGTCTTGGCTGTTTTCTGCCCTGTCACAGGTGCTAGCCAGAGGTGAGAGGAACCCTGGACTGGAAAGCAGACTGGCAGAGCTAGAGCAGCTTCTGCCTCTTTTTTGTACAGGGGTTTCTTACAGACAAAATATAGCTTCACGCATGACTAGAAAAATGTGAAAGAATTGTTAGTAATTTAAAAACATGAAAGTATTACAATATACTTATTTTTTGAAACATTGATCTGAGGTTTAAGACAGCTATTCAATTCAGAAAGCACTTGAGGAGGTGATTTAGTCTTAAGTGTTTTAATGGAGCTAAATCGTATTCTTAAGTGAAAACCACAAAGTTCTTACACTCAACATGCTTTAAATACAGTTGAAGAAATGAAAATATGCCTTCTTTATTTATGCTCCTGCAAATACATCTTTTTTCCTAGTTTCACATCTAAGTGAAAAAAACATGAATGGTATACACTGTTCAACAAACCTGATTTTGTTCTGTGAAAGGTGACTCGCTTAGTGAATGAAGGCTGTTGATGTGGTCTACCTGGACTTCAGTAAGGCCTTTGACACTATCCCCCACAACATCCTCGTGGTGAAACTGGCTGCCCGTGGTTTGGATGGGCTTATGCTCTGCTGGGTGAAACACTGGCTGGATGGCTGGGCCCAAAGAGTTGTGATCAATAGAGTTAAATCCAGTTGGCTGCCGGTCACAAGCGGTGTCCCCCAGGGCTTGATACTGGGGCCACTTCTATTAACATCTTTATTAATGAACTTGATGAGGGGATTGAGTGCACATCAGTTAGTTTGCAGACGACACCAAGGTGGGAGGGAGTGTTGATCTGTCTGAGGGCAGAAAGGCACTACAGAGGGACCTGGATAGACTGGTTCGATGGGCCAAGGCAAACTGTATGAAGGCCAAGTGACAGGTCCAGCATTTTGGTCACAACAACCCCAGGCAACCCTACAGGCTTAGGGAGGAGTAGCTGGAAAGCTGTCTGATGGAAAGAGACCTTGGTGTACTGATGGACAGTCAAGATTCTTAATTTATTGTCAAGATTCTAAATTTTTCCAGTCAGACAATTTGTTCTGAAATACTTAAACTTAATTTCCTGTTGCTTTTCAGTTATTTTATGAACAACAAAAAATGACAGATGATTGAAATAAATTTATGATTTAAAAAAGTAACATATATTTCAGTCTGATACATGCTTAGCAGAAGAGTTGTAAGACAATCTCTTAAAATGAAATTTCATGTAGGTGTAGGTGATTTAAAACATTATAAAAGTAATAGGAAAAATATTAGAGACTAACAGAAGCTTTCGGTTTCTAAAGGCATCTTTCATTTTCTATTTCAGGTTTTAATAGGTCTATCAAATAGGAATGATATTTCATATCTAATGAATGATAGATGTACTAAGCATGTTTTAATAAAAAAATGCAGTGGAAATGTACACAGTTTTCAAAAAATTGTTGAAGGAAAAACTTAAAGAAATCGAAATGCATTGCAGGCTAGCACAAGACTATATGAATATGAAAGACAATTGACTTAATTTATCAGAATTCAATAAAGTATTTGTTTTAATGCCACATGACAAATTATTTGTTAAGTTGAAAAAGATTGGTGTAATTGAATGAATTGGTTTAATGGAAGGCAATTGCTTGCTGAGATTTTGTTACCAAGTGTCTAACATTTACAATTTTTCTTGATGAATCTTTTTCTTGCCTAGGGAATAGTTATTCTTTTCCTCTCAGATGCATTACCTATGTGAAAATATTTTGTACATGAGAAGTCTTCCCAAAATTGAGAATTAACAGTTTAGTTCCTTCAATCTTTTCTCAAGAGCTCTTTTCTTGAACTGTAAATAACTTATTGCCACATTTGCCCATGATGATTTGGTACTTTTGCAAAAAAAAGTTCTTTGCAAAAAAATTTCTCTCTCATAGTTTCTGCTTCTTATGTTCCAGTGTTTTCAAAACATACTAATCTGTTTATTTCCTTGGTGGAAATGTTTGGCTACTTCTATAATGGTAAACAAAAACCAGACAGTTCCTGGCATTGTTCCTTGGTATTGAAATGCAATAATCTAAATTATTAACTTGTTCATGGAGTCACCAATCATGGAACAACATGGGTTAAGAGGAACCTCCAGAGGTCATTTAAGCCAAATCCATGCTCAGCTTCAAGTCTAAGTAGTGCAAGTTGCTCATGGCATTATTCAGATGAATTTGAATGTCTCCCACCGGTGGCGACTGCACAGATTCTCTGTCCAGCCTGTGGAAAAATGAGGAGTTCTTTCTTTATACTCTTAATTTCCTCTGAGGCAACTTCTGCCTGTTGCATCTTGTCTTTTCATTGTGCATTTCTGAGATAAATTTGGCTCACTTATCTTCATATCCTCTCAGTAGGTTGTGTAGAAGGCAAGAAGATCTTCACCTCAAGCTTCTCTTCTCCAGACTGACCAAGCCCACTTTCTTGGTTTTCATTTCCTGTGCTCTTATGTATCTGCAGTGTCTGCTGGACTTGTCTCAGGACATACCTGTCTTTTAGTCCTAAGGAGTCAAGAATTGGATACGGCACTCCAAATGTGCTCAGTAGAGTCTCATCAGTGCCCAGCAGAGGGGAAGGATCGCTTTACTTGAACTGTTGGTAACATTCCTGTTGAAGCAGTGTGTACATGGTTGGTTGCCTTTGCCACAAAGACACACTGAAACTTCTCTTCAGCTTGTGCATCTCCAGATCCTTTCATGAAAGCTGCTTTCTATCCCGTTTGTCCCCAGTCTGTGGCATGGGGTTAATCCATCCCAGATGCGAGACTTTACAATTTACAATTTGTCCAATTTCTCCAGTCTACCTTCCAGTGTATCAAATAATCCCACCATTTTTGTATCATTCAGGGACTTGTCAGAGCTGTGCTCTGTCTCTTAGTCCAAGTCATACATTAAACACTGTTGATGTCAGCATCATTCCCTAATGGTAACCAGCAGCAGGTGGACTTTCTGGTGTTTGTAGCTAACCTTTGCACCCAAAAGTCCTGTCAATTTTCTGCTCACTTTATCATGTTCATGGTCACACTATATCATGGCAATTTATCTATGAGATTGTATTGAAAGCCTTCCTAAAGTTAATGTAATTGGCAGCTATTGCTCTCCCTTCAGTGTGACATTATCTTGTCACAGAATGCAATCAAATTGATGTGAGTATTGCCAGTCACTTTGTCCTTTATGTACTGAAAAAGCCTTTCAGAAGAATTTGCTGTCTAACTTTCCCAGGATCTGAGTTTGGGTTCATTGACCTACAGCTCCACATATCCTACTTCTAGGGAAGCCCTGCTTTGAAAATGGATATTACATGTGCTTCCTTTTTGTCATCAAGAATCAGGAACCTTTCCTAGTTTCCAAAATGTTTCAAAGACAGTAGAGGACAAGCTTGTGATAATATTAGCAAGCTCCCTCGTCAACTTTGGATGTATCTGATCAATTTGAATTGTATATCTGATTGACTTAAATATTGCCCAACTTAATCTTGTAATGTAGATAATGCCTTACTCTCCCAGACTGATAGCTAGCTTTGGGATCTGAGGGGTTGTATGACAAACCTTATTGGTAAAGGTGGAGTCAAAGAAAGTGCTGAGTACCTCATATATGTCCTCGGTCACTAGTTTCCCTGCCCCACTGAGTAATAGACCTGTGTGCTCCATTTTGCCACCAATATATTTATAAAATCACTTCCTGTTGCCTTTCACAGCCTTTGCTAATTTCAAATTTACCTGAACTTTGGACTCCATCCCTGACTGGTTGAGTACTGTCTTTGTATTGCACTCAAATAATCTCTTCTACTATCCCTTTGCTTCCTTTTTGCACCTGTGGTCAGCCAGGACTTTGTTATTTATCCATGACTTCCTTTTGCCATACTTGCTTGATGTTCTGCACATCTCAAAGGACTGCTTTCGTACTGTTGAAGAGGGTTAACCTAAGATCAGCCATCTTTCCTTGTCTTGTTTGTCTTTCTACAGGATCCTGCCAAGCAAGTCTTTGAACAAGCTCTAATCTTTGCTCTGATCATGCTGTTTGCCTTCCTTATCTTCTCTCAGTGTATTAAGCTGCATAACCTCATAGTCCCTGCAGACAAGGGTGTTGCTGACTTTTGTATCTTCAACTGATTCTTTGCTTGTGAGTAACAAGTTGAAAACTTCCCTGGCACGCTTTTTCCCTAAACCATCTAGAGTTTCCCAAACAATTCCCAAACAGTTTGGGAATTAAGTGTTGTTGGATATGTTCCCGGCAGTTGGTTTTCATGCACCCATTGTTCTCAGCAATGACTTTACTGGAATTGAGTATAGCAGCTGTGGCTGTAGGCCCCTAGATGCCAGCAGGCACTAGTGACCCGAAGCATGACAGAACATTTTTACTAGGTGTAGGCTAGGTGCTGAGGAGCAGTCTCACAGGCCGGTAATGTAAACTATTGCCTAAAGCTGTGAAATATTCTGTACCAGTTAGTGCCAATGGAAAGAGCTCATCTCTTTGTTGTGAAAAATAAAAAAACCAAACCAAACCCAAACTTTTCTTAGCTCTAAGAATTGGAGCAAAAAGAAAGATAGAGGCATTTGTTTACGTGCATATCTACATGTTCCCCCAGATAGCCCAAACCTAGGAATGCTGTAAATACAGAGTCTGTTGCTGGGAACAGACAAGTTGTATGATTCCTCTGTACCACATTGCATTGGTTTGCCTTGCTCCAAAAGTTTTCTGTTGAGCCTCAGTTTGCTCAGTGCTTGTTCCAGAAGAAAAGCCTGAAGAAGTGGTGACACTCTTTAATTGTGTCTAAAGTGATTAATGAACACTTCCGAAATCCTGCTTCCTGGATCATGGTGTTCAATCTATGCCTTTCCTATCCCTTCTGCCTCCATTTAGTTTTATAGAAAAGAAACTCTTATATGAAGTTTGAAAGGAACCATTAATCTCCTGAGTTTACTCAGTGCTGAATTTTGAGTTAGGCTTAATAAATACATCTCTTCTGACAGTTTCATTTAGCTGTATATTACAGCAACAGCACAACCATTAAAAAATTGTCTCTGACAATACACTGAAAGGGAATGTATTTATAGTTGTATGATAGAAGTGTAAATATGTTCTAGAATTTTTCTAATAAAATCAAGGTGTTTCATGGCAATGAAAAAGAGAAATTGGCCTGAGAATTTAGCGTACAGTATTTTATTGAAAGGTTATTTGCAGTGTTTGATGTAGAATATTTTTGTGGTAGTATATTTTGTATGGGTATTTTTGTGTTTTTTGTTGATGTTGTTGTTGTTTTGTTTTTGTTTTTGTTTTTACTGTTTGCAGAGTCTCTGGTAGATACTGTACTTCTGTTAACTCCTCTATATGATACTTCTTAAACAGTACAAAGTACTCTTCAGTATGTTTCATATGAAGATTTTTGCATGTCACAACCTGATTATTTTATTACTGTTATGTGGTATAGATATTCCCCTTGTTAGAAACAAGTGTAACTGAAAATATTCTGATAGGGGACATCAAGACAGGACACAGCTTACATCTGCAAATTTTAACAAAAACAAGACTAATCAGTCTAAAGTTAGTCGATCCTAGATAAATACCGGTGTCTCTTGGGGAGCCCCTTGAAAGCACCAAATTAAGTCAACTAAAACACAAAAGTTCCCCAGATCATTTAATCTGAAAAGTAAAGGATTTACAGCCATAACTACAAACAGAGAACTGTTGCAGTGAAAGTCATCACCTTCCCTAATCAAGGACTTCCAATGTCGCTATCAAAATTCAGACCAGTATCAGAAGCATAAAAGATGGAAAACACAGAGCATAAATTGAAGCCTTTTCTGAAGAAAATAGGTGAAGATAAATTAAAAAATAACACAATAATTTGTAATAACTAATAAAAGCTATAGAGCAGGTAAACAGTATTTTATAGAAGGAAAGACCATAATGTACCCCCAATGCAAGATGATATTCTTCTTGCGCTCCTTTCAGAATGGTATTGAAGATAAAGAGGATGATCTTGAGGCTCATCCATGGCTTTCATAGAATCATAGAGTGGCTTGGGTTGGAAGGGACCTCAAAGATCGTCAAGTTTCAATTCCTCTGCCACAGTCAGGGTTGCCTGCTGCTAGATCAAGTACTAGATCAGATTGTCCAGAGACCCATCTGACCTGGCCTTTAACATCTCCAGGAATGAGGCATCCACAGCCTCTCTGGGCAACCGTTCTAGTACTTCACCACTCTCTCAGTGAAAAACTTCCACCTAAAGTCTAACCTAAATCACCCCTCCTTTAGTTTAAAACCATTCCTCCTTGTTCTATCACTATCAAGCTGTGTAAAAAGTTTATTTCCCTCATGTTTATAAACTTATTTTAAATATTGGAAGGGTGCAAGTATGTATGTATGTATAAATATGTAAGTATGTGAATACTGCAAGGATGCAGTATTCTAGCTGAAGCCTCACAAGGGGCAGACTTGAGGGGGAAAATCACCTCCCTGTTCCTGCTGGCTACCCCTCTTCTGATTGAACCCAGGATACCACTGACCTTCCAGGCTTCAAGCACACACTGCTGGCTCATGTTCATTTTTTTATCAGCCAGGACTCCTAAGTCCTTCTCAGCAGGGCTACTCTCAAGCAGTTCTTCTCCTTTGCAAAGATGCAAAGCCTTTCTTACTGCCATACTGTTTTATTCCTTTACTCTTCTTGATCCCATATGCCAGGTGCAGTGAGTTGCTGGATCACAGGTGAAATAACCAGATGCCTCTGGTGTGCTGGGTTCTGAAGAGAAGGTTGGGATGTGAGTGCTTGCAATACAATTACATTGTAAAGAAGATGCAGATTCCTCTCTCCTTTTGTTGAAAACAGGAGTTGAAGTAATTATTTCATGCTTAGAAAAAGACTTGTTGTTATGTAAATTTGTACAGAAAAAGAATGGTAGGTGCTTTCTGCTGCATGCTTCATTGTTCTGGCCCTGTTGCTGTCCAGACTGAGCACCCTTCTGTAGCATGCTATGTTTGCCTCCCAGCCAGCACAGTCTCACTCTGGAAGCCTAAAGATGTTGGAGTAAAATTGCATTGTGTTTTTCTGGATCTTGTTCTGAAGTGGAGCTGGTATCTTCATGGGACGCATATCTGGGAAGTGTGAAGAGCTCTTAGGCTGTGTTTATGCTAAAAAATGAAGTGTGCAACCAAAGTGAATTGGCACTGAACAACCCATGAGCATTTATTAAAATTTCAATTACCAAAACAGGATGACAGCATGCTGACTACCTAATTGAAATTTTCTATGGCCTAGGTTAACTCATAAGCACAAAATGGGAATATTTGGGAGTGTTAGTTGCTGAGTCCAAATACATGCCTGTGTCTATGATAACAAATTAGCCATGCAGACTGAGGACCACTACCCAGGAACATTCCCTGGTACTTATTCATTTATTACTACAGACAACCTAAGAATTCACTGAACATAAGCCCCGTGTGTGATATGCTGTCCAGACACTTAAGAAAACATAGTGCCTTTGTGATCAACAGGTTTACAAGGGAGACTTAAAAATACAAATTTTGTTTTGATACCCAGTACCTATTAATTCTTTTTGCAGGTGTCTTGTGAAACTTCTGGGTACTCGCAGAAAGTTGAAAAAGGCACACTGGGTCCTGAAGGAAAACGTGGAGAGAACAGATGTCCAAGAATAACCCTAATAAGGCTTCCGTGTTTCCAAAACAAATAATAAACCTTTCATATCCCAGGAAACAGGTCTAGCTGAATGCCATTTTTTTTTTTTTCTCCATATATTTCCAAAGACAAGCAATGAAACAGAACAAAGAGGAGGGAAGAATGCTCTGGTGCTATTGATGCATTTGAGAGGGAGACAAAAAAGCCTGAGGTCTCAAAGTCATTATGAGTGTATAATGTTCTTTGTTCATTCTACAAGAAGTATTAGACACATTTTTTTCCCCAGTCTTCTTGAATTTTCTTTCAATCAATCCAGATTTACATTTATTAGGAAAAAACAATTTTTTTTTTCTGTATATGCTGTTTGTAATGCAAAAATGTAAGTATTGGTTTAGAATTAATGTTAATTTGTGACCTAGTAAAAAGAAGGTGTGACTCTGCACTAGTGTGTACGTGAAACACCTACAGTCTGTAAACAAGAGGGAATTTGAGAAATGGAAAATTGAAACACTTGGAAGAAGTTGAGACTTTGGTTAAAAATGGTATGTCTACACTGAGTTGTTAAATTATATGTTAAGAAACATTATAGAAAATGAAACAGAAAGTGAGGAAGGCTTCATCCAAGGAGAAGAGCACAACAATTTAATCCTATTTGATGGGCCTTATCAAGGTCCTTTGGGTCTTTAAAATCCTCTTATGTAATTAATTTGCAGTCTTTTATCTGAAGCAGTAGAGTAAGTGGAAAAATAGTGTGATAAAAAAAAAATACTTGGAAAATGTTCTTCAATATGAAATAAAAACAAAACTGTAAGGAAGGGAATTTTTTGATGGGGTCAAAATTCTGTAATCAATATAAGACATCACTTCTATGTCTTAATTATAATTGAGGTGATAGAAGAAAAATAGATCATATGCCTTAAATCACTGAGTTGCTAGTTAAAGTCATCTTTGCAGTCACAGAGATTTTTCTGTTATTCATGTAGTAGAAACAGAGACATCAAAATTCCTGGGAAGACACGTTAATGGAAATAAAAAACAACACTGCAGCATCTGTATAATCTTTGCCTGCAGGCGTGCATTCATTCTGTTGAGTTTCTGAGCTGACCCAGTGCAAACTTCCTGCTGCAGAGCTGAGTAATCACAATTAACTCAATGTTGAGTCTAAGCCCTCAGCCTCCCAGCTGGCTTTGTAACCCAGCACTGCACCATGCCAGTGGTGCAGCTAAGAGCTGCTAAGAGCATGTACAGCATCTGCAGGCCAAGCTCACATCCACATGGAAAGGACATAACCACCCAGGAGTTTGCTGTGGGAGCAATAAGCCATCTAATCTGTGCATAGGAAATGTCTGATTTTGTAGACCACCACCAAAAGAAAAAGCATTGTCATAGTTATAGCTGACAGACCTGCAGAATTACAATGAGAATGCCAATTAATTTATTATCAATACAGAGCAAGAGGCTGACACTAATTTTGAAGTTAAATCCTTGAAATTCCATGAAATGTGATATTTTTACAAGACAAGAATCTTTCCTTCATTTTTTGATATATTTGAATTTGTTATACAGATATTATACATTAGATTGCAGTTACACTGATTCTTATGTCACCATGGAACATTCTGAATTGGACGTACTTGTTCAAATCCAGCCTTCTGTTACATCAGCTACTTAAGGTAAAAATGATTCTTGAACAACTTTCTGACTAGACTTATGTCCTTTATACTTTTCTGCTTAAACTATTACCCTAAGATAGTCAATCAAAAATATCTATGAACATTACAGCTTAAGAAAACTGCACTTCAAAGAGAAAAGAAAAAAAATAGTATGAGAGTATTTCATAGACTATTTGAAAACCTTTCCTACGGGGCTTGGAAAAGAGCATTAGGCGGCTTCTCATGTCGGTGGTGATAGAACAGTCATGGAATGTGATTATCCTACTGCTTCAAAAGATGTACAAAGTAATTGCTTCATTGAAAAAGTTTGTTCTCTTGCTCTAATTTTCATTAATAATTTTATTTTATCTTTTGCTTCAGGAATTCACTTTGAATTTATCTGTTGTCTTTGTCTCCTGCAGAAATCTAGTGAAATATATGCCAGGGAGGTGTTTTAAACTCGTAAAACTGTTAAAGCTTGAATTCAGTATTGAAGTCAAGCAGGCACCTCTACTATAAAGGCAACACGTAGGATTTTTCTAAATTTACGCAAATGAATTTGTTTTGCATAGTGCAGCAAAGCAGAACACATCTCTCTTGAGAGCTGTGATTTTGATAATTGCAAATCATACAGTGAATTCAATGGACTGAGCAGCAAAACTTTTATTGTCTTTGATGGAGTAAGAGTTTTATCCCTGATTTTTTTATTTGTCTTCATTTTGATATTCTAATACAAAGTGCTAACTAAAGTAAGGTGGCTGCTTATTTTGATAGCGATTCATCTCTTCCAAATAGAAGAGATCTCATCACAAGATTTTTCAGTCCCTTTTTGACCATTAAAGGTCCAGAGCAGTTCCCACACAAGTCAGTAACACTTGGATCTAATCCAGAGAGATGTTTGGCTTTAACTAGCTTCTGCTGACATGGTACAAATGCAACTGCCTGGGGAATTTTCACAGCATTATTTGACCTTTTGCCAGAGCTTAGACTGAATGTCAGAAAACTATGTTCTTAAGAGAGCATTTGTTCACATATAAACCTTTGGGATTCATGCTTTTACTCTGATTTTGCATACAACTTCAAGCATAGTTTTCAGTGTCTTCCTTCATAGACGGATGTACAATTTAAATAATGAATATTGAGATTCCAGAGGCAATTTTACTATAGTCAGAGTGATTTAAGGACATTATCAAGATAAAGTTTGTGGATAAAAAAGGGGTCTTTTTTGCACCAATTAATATGGACTGGAGTAGGAGCATGAAAGAGTCTGTAATCATATAAGGTAACTTTAGTGGTGTAGATATGATATCTACATCTCAGCTAGGCATGCTTAACTCATTTTATAACTGATGGAGGTAAAAAGACACTTCTAGTGTGCAATGCAATTTACACACTTGCTTAGGACATCAAATCTTGCTGTGAAAGGGCTTATTTGGGTCTATCAGCTGGTGAAGATTTGGGGTACTTAGCTCAGTTGCAGATATCTACATTGTGTACATCTATAGGATGTAGGATAAATCTCATCTGATTGTGTCACATATAAAGGGTATGATTAGACATTATTTCATTTCCCAAGTCAGTTCTGGTGTCAACATGAGTGTATCTTCAGTCTCCAGTCCGTTAAAAGCCAGATTATTTTCCTTGTGCTGATGTTTAATTTTTTTTTTTTAAATAAAACTACACCATACTAACACTAATACATACATTGTACTTCTTATTAGTGCTTATTCTTATTAGATATTTTGTGCATCAAAATAGAAAATTTATTGCCCAGTGCCTGGACTTCGGTGTAGGGGAAAATTGGCCTTCTATAAGCTGTGCTGTAAATTGAGCTGCTTACTTGAGAAACTGAGATTGTAGGATATTATCACAGGAAAGCCTTTCAAAATGAAACCCATGGAAAGGTGAGATGATGGACGATCATATAAAACTTCTATTTCCATACGCATTCTTTCTTAGTCTTGCAGCAAAATAAAGCAGAGTATTGAGGCACATCTAGAGAACCCTGTGACAGCTGGGATAGCTGGTGGCAGTGTTCAATTGCCAGTTTGTCTTCTTTAAAAAAATGTTCTCATGACAGATGGCGATCATAGAGATATAGATCAAGATTCTCCTGCAAGCTCTTCCATGAGGCTTCCTGGGTGTCTACTGAGCAGCCAGCAGAGAAAGAATTAGGAGGCTTTACATGCTGCATAGATGAATAATGCATGAAGGGAAAATATTTCTCATAAAATGAGGGAAATTTATTTAGTTATATGTAGTATTTTCGAATAACTTCTATTGTGTCATTGCATTCAGTGCATATGAAACCGATACAAGTTTTTATTCTGGAAGGGATTTCAGCACACAGAGTTGAAACTGAGTGCACCTGCTTCATGCAAAGAGCTATGGTTCCCCACCAGAAAGCTGATTTCAGAAACCGTGTGTTAATAAAGGAAGTAGAACATGAAAAATGTTGTTTTACATAACATACGGGACTTATTACTTCTTTGCCAAGTACAGCACTTGGTACGTACTTCTTTTCTCCTGGCAAAACAGGCACTTTAGGAACATTGGACATTAACAACTTCTGACATTGTGTTCTATACAGAGCTGCCCTAGACATAGCAATGCCCACTGCCACATGGGCCACAAAGTGTTACATTTTTTGCCATATTTATTTATTTCACTTTATTAATTATTCAATCTGTAGTAGTGTTGCTTTTGCAAAGCCTGAAGAAAGACATGCTGTTCTGCAGGGGTCTGGTGACATAGTATTTTCCAAAGTGAAAGCAGACAAAAATCGATGGGTGCCTCTCAGCGTGCCTGACATCAAGCGTGAGATGCTAACACAAGACTTATTTTTCCTTTTAAGGCACAAAAATGGCAATTGGGAAACCAGCTTCTGGCTTTGAAGATGGGGATTTAAATGATCCTTTTGACCCCAAGAAAACCATTTAAGACTTTTTTAGACTTTGCACTTCTAGGCCTGCAGAGAAGCCCAAGATAGTGTTCTGGCTTTTCTCCATACATGCAGTCACTGAAACTCTTCAGTTCCTCACTAGTGAACTTCAGGAAAATAAACTACTTCACCCTTTATCTTTACCTTCTTTGATCCCATCTGAAGTATGTTTATAATGGAATTTTTTTTCATTTAATATCTGTATATTTTGAATTTGAATTTCTGCTATTACAGGGGAAGCAGCATCATCTTAGCTTGTTACAGTTTTGACAGAAACATAATTAGCTGACAGATATAAACCCAAATAAATTATGGACGTCCAGGTCAGTTCCAGCTAGTGATATTTGCAAGTTTCTTTCCTACTTATTTACTTCCTTATTTTGCTGAAGGACTTGCTCATCTGGAAGGTCAGCTTGTGGGTTTTCAGTGCTTTTGTCAAAGTGCCAGTCGGTCTAAGAAGCTTTTCCTGGGTACAGGGTAACATGAGTTTGGGGAATCCAACAAAACAACATGTTCAGACTGTTTCCCCATGGATTATAGATATCACCCACGATTTTTTGGGAATATAATTTTTAGTTTTGCTGTGTGCTATTTTATCTGCTATTTTGTGCTATACAGAGACCCAGGATGGTGTTGATACAGCTGTGAGTTGGAGCTGGCGCATTTCTATTATGCGAGAGGGAGGACAGAAGTTTCAGAGAGGAGCTGTATTTTCACTCATTTTACTACATTCCATTCACACAGAAGGATTGCTGCTTACAGGCCTTGCAGCATGGCTGCTGGGGAGTGGCATTTCAAAGATGTACATCTACGTAAACCTTTCATTGCTCTGGAGAAGCACATTTAGACCACTTCCCGAATATTTCCAGAAACAGAGACTGTAGAAGATTATTTTTTTCTTTGTAACTCTGAATCTGCTTGGTTGTACAGCATGAGAATTCCCAGCACTTGGAGTATGCAGATTAGGAGTTCGGGCGGGGTATTTTCTCTGGCATTTAAATCCAGCAAAATATTTTGTAGGGCACAAGAATTCTTAAAGTAGCACAAGAAACATAAAGTCTGAACAGAGCAGGCCATGATGTTTTTATTTCTACTTTTTTTTTCTTTGTTGAAAAATGCTGATTCGGTGATGCAAAAGAAGAATGCAGACATGCAGCCAGAAAGGGCTAGACAGTGTTCTCTTCTGCAATGTGCATGACCCAAATTCAAGCTCTCTCTGACTCTGATGGACGTTAGTTTTGCAGAGAAAGATCCAAGATCTTATAATGCTTCAGGAAACTGAGTTTGTATTCTTGAATAATTTCCTGACCTGAGGTCCTGGTTGTTAACTTTTCACTGAATTTTCTCATGCTCTCCCCTATTTAGAGAACATTTTCCCCCTTTGCCTTAACTTGTCATTTTTTAAGTGCCTTAAATAATCCAGGTGCCAGCATGAGAAGCTTGTTTATACATCAGATTTCTTACATTGTTTTCCTTCTTGTCAACGGTGCTTCCTGATACAGCTGTGGAATGATAACACAACCCCTTTAGGTCATCCAACTGATTTTTTTTGTGGGCCACTGTGACAGTTCCTTCTCAGAGGAATCAGACTTCATTCAACATTTTGTTTGTTTGTTTGTTTTTGTTTCCCCCTAAGGAAGAGCCTCTTATCAAGACTGAATTTGTTGAACTTGTTTCAGTGGTATATATTTTTTATATTTGCTATTGTTTATTTTGATAATTTATTCTAAATTATTCTTAGAAATAATTTCTTCACTTATTTTGATGTTTTCTTCTTCCTTTTGAATTTCTTTTTTTTTTTAAATTTTAATTGAAATACGATAATCCAAAACTGTAAAAATTACAACCCATGGGCAGCAGAAATATAAAGAGATATGCAGTCTCTGTCTTGGGACTGTTTTTCTTCTCTTTTGTGTTTGAAATACACTTAACATCCTTTCAGCAAGTTCATTATTGCTATTTTCAGTCTGTCTTCATTGCTCTGGCAATTACAGTAAGCAACAATTTCAACACAGGTCCAGCATACACGTAACTCTGAAGAGTTAGACCATGATAGACTTGGTTATGAATGATGATGCAGAGAAAGGACATGTACCGTGCAAAACTTGTTTTCAGCCTGCTGTAGTTAAGGTTGACACAGAAAATAAGCATGCTTTCCTTACTACTGACCTGTCATAGAATGAAATAAACTCAAAATGAAAAAAATTCAGTTGAAGTCTCTGGCCTGAAGTTCAGGTTTATAGGACTCTTGGTTAGAGACTGATGTAAAAAAGATACATAGAAAGCAGGAACAAATAGTACAACTTGTTCATAAAAGCCTGAGAGCAAGGTCCCTACGTTTTGTATTTGTGAATAATTTTCCAGCATTGTGCTGTTCTCCATACAAATACATCAATCAGGAGGAAGATAAAATTCAATAAGTTTTTATGAGGAATACTGAAGATTCATTTATATATGTTTATTACTTTCACTATTTCAAGTGTATTTTATCATTTCTTTTTGTTTGGTCTTGAACTTATTTTTGTGTTTAATTCTTTAACTGTTAGTGGAAAATTTATTATAATGGACAATAGAAGTCTCTTCTGCATGCTTCTTCTCTGACTCTCATAATACCTGTTCTTTATTTTTTCCCGGTCCTCTTTTCCATAATCAGTTTGAAAAACAAAAAATACAATATCCTAAAGCATGCAGACCCTATAAAAAGAACTGTTTTTATAGAATCACAGAATTCTTTGAGATGGAAGGGACCCTTAAAGGTCACCTAATCCAACTCCCCTGAAATGAACAGGGACACCTACAGCTTGGCCAATTTGCTCAGAGCCCTGCCCAGCCTGATCTGGAGTGTCTCCAAGGATGGGGCATCCACCACATCTCTGGGTAACCTGTTCTAGTGCCTCATCAACCTTACTGTAAAAAGTTTCTTCCTTATATCCAATCTAAATCTACCCTCTTTTAGCTGGAATCATTTCCCCTTGTCCTCTCACAACACACCCTGCTTCCCTTTAGATGCTGAGAGGCTGCAATCAGGTCTCCCCAGAGCTCTCTTTTCTCCAGACTGAACAGCCCTGGCCTCGTAGGAGAGGTGTTCCATCCTTAGGATCATTTCTATGACCCTCCTCTGTTCTGCACCACACAGCTCAGCATTATCTTCAGACTTGATGAGAGTGCACTTGATCCCATTGTTGATGTCATTGATTAAGGCATTAAAGAGCACTGGTCCCAGTACTGACCCCTGAAGGACACTGCTTGTCACTTGATCACTACCTAGAGATTGAGCCTTCACGTGTGGGTGAAATCTTGCAACCAGTTCCTCGTCCATTGAACAGTCCACCCATCAAATCCATATCTTTCTAATTTAGAGAGAAGGACGTTAAAGGGGACCATGTCAAAGGCCTTACTGAAGTCCAGATTGATGACATCAATGTCTCTTTCCTTGTCCTCTGGCACAGTCACAGTCAGCAGCAAAAGCATTGTTGAGTACTTCAGCCCTCTTCTTGTCTGTTGTTACCAACCTGCCTGTGTTGCTCACAAGGGAGGATACTCCCTTCTGGTCTTTCCATTTTTGGCTGATGTACCTGATGTGCCTTTCTTATCCTTTACACCTTTTGCCAACTCCAGTTCCATTTGGGCCTTGGCCTTCCTGACCCCGTGTCTGCACAGTCTAGCAATATCCCTATACTCCTCCCAGGTTACCTGTTCCTGCTTCCACTGCCTGTGCATTTTCTTCTTGCTCTCCAGTTTGACCAGTGGGTACTTGTTCAGCCATGCTGGTCTCTTGCCTTCCTTTCCTGACTTTCTACACCTGGGAATGGAGAGCTCTTGTGCCCTGAGAAAAGCTTCCTTAAAAATCTGCCCTCTCTGCTCTGCTCCCTTGTCCCTGAGGACAGTTTCCCAGGGGTTTTTGTTGACTGACTCCCTGAAGAGCTGGAAGTTGTCTTTCCTGAAATTAAGTCCCCCAGTTTTACTCTTTGCTTGTCCAGTAGCCCTCAAGAGTTTGCACTCCATCACTGCATGGTGACTGTAGCCCAGATGGCCTCCAATCCTGATGTCACCAACCAGTTCACTTGCCCTGATGAGCAAAGGCTCAAGCAGTGCATCCCCCCTGGTGGGACTGTCTGTTACCTGGCTTAGGAAATTATCTTTCATACATTCCAGGAGCCTCCTGCATTGCCTGCAACTCACTGTGCTACTTTTCCAATACATGTCAGGGTGATTGAAGTCCCCCAGCAGGACAACAGCCTGCCATCGTCATGATCTACCTTATTCATCCATCTTCCTCACCTTGTTCATCCACCTTCGCTTACATTAGTGCTGGGAATTGCACATTTTTAAGGAAACACAAAATGTGCTTAGGTAAGAAATTTATCTATTCTGAAACTAAGGGTACCATTACATGAATCTATTCACTGTTTTGGATAGCTGAATGAATTTTTATACACTGAACTTGGTCCAGATGCTTCATATCACTATTACTTATTTATAGGTAAAATGTGAAGTGTTTTTAGAACACTTTAAAAGAAAAAGCTCATTCTTTGCTTACAGGAGTTCTTTATTTAGGTTACATAAAAGGAAGGAAATGGCAATTTTATACAATATACATGAAATGCAGATATGTGGTTCTGGCCATGTTTCCAAAGATACCACTCCAGATTCAAGCTGCAGTGGCATTTGTAGCAAAGCAGGGAGAGGATAACAGTTACACCAAAAGCTGTCTTCTTTTATCTAAATTTTGCAAAGCTTTGGGGTGATATGGATTACTTTTTCTACTTCCACAAATTAAGTCACTCTTGTATAGGGAGATACCAGCCCTCTCCATATAATGGTTTTCTTTATTACTGAAACATAACAAGATGTCTGCTATCCCTTGAATTTTTAGCACGAGTTAAACTAATGGAAGCTGTAGCTCTGTGCTCAGCACGCAGGGTTCTCCAGCTTTTGCTCCAGCCAAGAGGAAGGGGGTGGACCTGTGTTGCTCTTCTTCTTAAGGGAAGGTATCTAAATATTGAAGCCCCTGTTTCATTAAAGCTTTGATGAACATAATTACGTTACTTCATCTCAGTCTCTTATATTGATACGATGCAAGGTAATGGTCTTAAGTTGCACCAGGGGAGGTTCAGGTTGGATATTACGAAACACTTTGTTCCTGGGAGTTTGAAACTCATGTAGATTTTAGGTGAATTTATTATTTCTATTTTGAGACAGATTTTTGGTGTACTATAGAATGAAATCTCCTAGAAGCAGAACAGAGCTGAAGATAGACAAGAATGGTTTAATTATTCTCAGTTTAACCTTGTCACAACCTGGAGTATATCAAAGCGTGTGCACAACATGGAGTACATCATAAAGTGTGTTCTTGGTGAAAGGTAAGCTTAAGAAGATCCTAAAAGGGAACTATCATCTTCTTGGAAAGCTCAGGCACAAAAAGCAAGGAAATTGAATGTTTTACAAGGAAAAGGAGCAGATGTCCTTTTTTTAATAAATGTTACTAGTTCTGAGGAATATTTAATTACTTAAAATGATTAGTAAACCTGATAACAACTAATGACTGTGGTTCTTTTTTACCACATTTTACTCTGCAGAGAAGATAATAATTGTCTGTCTCTTTAATATTATTACTCATGTTATTATGTAAAAAATAGGGTTTTTTTTTTTTTGTGCAAAAAGATTACCTCTTTTAGTGGGTTTAGCAAAACCTATAAAACCAATGAATGTAAATTTAGCATTCTTTAGGAATCCCATCTATATATATACTTTCTGTTCCTTCTATGCTACTTCCAGTTCCTATATTTCATGGCTATCTTTCATTCTGTTTCTAGTTTATTCAAAAGAAAAGAATGTGAAAAAGTAATTCTACAAAATTCTACAAAAAGTACCACGTATATTACATATAGTTATAGTGTTACAATTTGACAAAGTATTTTTGTATGAGAACTCTAAGGTTTATGTGGTTTGAGGAATTGGAATACCCCTGAAAATGAATGATTTATTCATCAATGGCCAAGGGACTTTGAAAACAAGACAACAAGGCTGGTTAATTTTCTAAAGTCCTTTTTAAGTACCATAAAAATGTTGCATCAGTTAAGTGACATTCACTGGAGTATTTATACTTTCTAAAATCATTTGACAAGATTCTTTGCTGGAGATTGTAAACTGAAGTGGTGTCAAGTGAAAGATGAAGTAGGATATTGGCTAATTCCCAGGAACCAAAGAACAACCATAGATGGATCGTTGCATAATGGGAAGGGACTAAGAATGGAGTAATCCAGCAGCCTATTCATGTGAGAAGAGAAATTTATTATACTGCTGGCTTCTTGTCTTGGAGGTGAGAGACAGCTGGAAGAGCAGTAATAGCACAGAAAGGAGACGCAAATAGTCTCCAGCATCCTGAAAAAAAAATCATACCATATGTTCTGGGAATGTAAACATACCCTCTATATTCTAAGAATCAGAAATTGAAATGGTAGGTGGTCTTTTTTTTTTTTTGTAAACCAAAAATTCAGTCTGGTTAGGATTATCCTCTCATTTCGGATAAATCCCCTACATTTCATTCTTATAATAAAAAGAGATCCAGATTACCTGGAAATGTAAGTTGTCTATCTGCCAGAATTTGGAGCACCTCCTTGCATTTTGTGGATCCTTTTCCCTGTACATATTCCACATGGAAGATCAAACGAGTCTGTCCTTGCAGTATGTTCTAACCCAGCTGTTATCAACATCCATCTTTTAAGCTCAGACTCTGTAAAGTGCAGCCAATTTCTGTCCAAGAGTGCTTTCATTTTGCAGACAGCAAACAGACAACCCAGAGGATTGGGAAGAATGATTGCATTATCTTTCATTTTCTATTCCAGTATTTAAATTTTATTGTATATTATTATTTCCAGGCACTTTATAAATATCTGCTGGCAAGTTTTCAATACAGAGATAGGCAACTGTTCCCTCTAAAGAGGGTTAATTTAAAAATTAATGAAGGAGAAGTTAAGAAGGTCCTTGGGGAGAAGCGTTTCAAAAATGAGGTTAGTGATCACATATGTCAGTAAGCTGAGTTTGGTTTATTAGAAAAATCAAAGCAAAATGAACACAAATTATGATAAGAGGTAAAAGGTACAATCAAACTAAAGCGGAGCAATATTAGCAACAGTGTGAAGTTTTAAAATATTTTCTTGAACGTACCAGCTTTACAAGCTAAAGCAGAATTAATCTTAAAGTGACAAATTCCACTGTTATCATAAGACTAATACCCGAGGACCATAGTAGGACATCTCTTCATATCTGAGGCAAAATTTAAATACATTCTTCCCTGGCGCTGCTTTAATTTTCTGCACTTTCACCTTTCCATTTTTTGTTGATGATATTCAACAAGGACTGTTTCTTGTCCCTCTGTGCAGTCTCCCACAAATCTGCTTATTCTAGCAAGCAAACAGAAATACTATATGAGATGCTGTTACTAAAGGCTGGTCAGTAACCATCATTTTGTCCATCATTTCACAGATTTGCTACCTATAGTGTCCAGCTATGGTCATCTACTGTCATGTCCCCTGCACTAGCATTTTGCTGGCGCTCATAATTGCATAACTCAACTTCAGGAAACTCTTTATTTTGCCCATACTCTTTGCTTTAGTAATACAGAATATGAACTAGTCAGTACTGATAGTGTTGCTCCTCTTACTGTAGACAGCCTGGAACTACAAGAAAGATTTGAGTTTTCCCACCTTTACTTCGAAGTCAACCAATCCCAGCAGTATTAAGACTTATAAGTAGTAAAGAGCTATTAAAGAGGATTAAATGTACCTATGGAGATGGATCTTGTAGATTTGTTTTGTTTTGTTGCTAAGGTCAAAATATGCTTTGTAAAGTATGCTTTATACAATATTATGTATGCAATTCAGAAGATGCTAACTAGTTGTAGAAAAGGGTTCTGACATATGACTCCTGATACTTTAAAGGACTTGAATTCCAATCTGGACTCCTTGGAGAGCAGACTGGAAAATGTTCTTCAACAGTATTTCTTACCGTTAATGACTTTTATAGATACTGTTATAGATCATCAGATCTATAATCATCAGTCTTATGTTAATGTTTTTCTCCAGATATGGTTTTGCAAAAGCAAGAAGGGTAAGATGTGGAGAATGGCAAGAAAGTGAATCAGTATTGCTTTACAGCTTGTAGGCTGTTGTTGACACTTCAAGAGCTAATACCACTGAGCTTTTATATTTCCACTGAGGAATTTGCTAACAAAGAATACTGTGCTGCTACAGAGCTAATCAATTAGGGGCTGATTTCCCTATCTTTCTGATACGTTGTACTCAGATGTTAATGTCTATTGAAGCTCCTGTTTAATTTCAGGCATTAGAAAGGAGCATAAATCAAGATCAGCCGTATGAACACCATAGTCCTTGCATCTCAGTCCAGCTTCCAGTCTTTATACTTATTTGCACTAATTTCTTCACTGTTCATTTCCTTTAGACGTGAAATTGTTTTAGAAACATCAATATAATAACTATAAATTGCCACTACACTAAATTTTATTCCATTTATCTATAATAGATTGTGGCTTTACACAGAGAAGCATTGCAAATATAATTTTGTCTCTAATATATATGCATACATTTAGTTGCCTAATTTAATCATCTTTATCCATACACAAGCCTTTAAAATGTCCATTCAGAAAGGGTTTTTTATTAATTTATGCTGTTACAGCATGCACACATCTATGTGATATTTACAAATATTAAAATTAGTGAGCTAAATCCCAAGCTATGCTAAATCCTGGTCAGAGAACAAGAAAATAAACGGTCCTTTAAAGAGATCCTTGTGCTTTTCATGCCTGTGAGGCATCCAAATGAAAGTTGCTTACCTCTTAAGGTAAAGGATTCAAAAGACAGACTCTTTCATTCTACCTGTGGTTCAAGAAAACCTTGTGAATCAACTAATTATGATTATAAATGTGTTCATATATATGTATGTATACACATGCTGTTTATGTTACAGACCTCACAGTATCTTGTCTCCAACTGGGGCCAAAAGCATATGCCAAGGGAAGATGATGACAGTAGTGAACACAATAAGACATATTTTCATCATTTCCTGCTGTTTACTGCTGAAAAGCTCCAAAAGCAGTATGCTTAATAACAGTGGTGGATTTCTGTTCTTTGCATTTGCCTAGTTGCCCCTTGAGCCTATTGTAAACTTAGCATCCTTAGTTTTATGTGGTGGGTTCCACATGCTAACTATACAATGTGCATCCTTTTGCTTGTTTTCCACCAATTATCTGCTAATTTCACTTACTGCTCAATTTTCTTCAATTTACTTTGTAGGGGAGAGTTACAGTCTCAGCTTGTACTTGGAAAATAAGTATGCAGTATAAGTCATCATCAGCTGTCTCTCCAATGCTATTTAAAAACATGCCTACAGTGTGGTCAAAATAAAAGCAGACACGACAGAAGGAAAATACATACTATGGAACTGCACTGTTGAGTTGCCAGACAGTTTAAATCTGTTTTTTGTGTCAGTTCAACAGCATATGCTCTCTGGAGAGAAGGTTTGTCTGTAAATGGGGCTTTGCTCTTTCCAGTCTCGTGATCATTCTCGTGGATTCTCAGTAGCAGAATTCTGTAGTTGCCTTATGCTGAAGCAGGGATCTAAGCAAAAGCAGTCCTTGGGGTAGGAAATCAGCTAAGGGAATTGCTCTGCATTTGCAGACTGTAGAAAATAAGCTGATAGTAAACAATTTGACACTGAGAAAAATCCTTGTCCTTCTGGACTTATAGATTTCAACCTGTTTTCTGCTACATGAATCAGAACACTAAACTTGAGATATAATTCCTTTCAAGTTTCAATGTAGATTTTAATGAG
Organism: Perdix hodgsoniae; assembly: GCA_035772895.1. Classification (NCBI taxonomy): domain Eukaryota; kingdom Metazoa; phylum Chordata; class Aves; order Galliformes; family Phasianidae; genus Perdix; species Perdix hodgsoniae. The sequence goes on from JAPSGF010000008.1 coordinate 18,481,468, forward strand.
ATTGCTCTTATTTATATATATCCAGGTTTGGTTTATACAGCTGTGATGTGGGCAACTACAGAACTTGATAGAAAATATCCATAAGAGATTACATTATCTATTCTGCTTTTTGTCTGTCTTCTAGATAATTTTCTTTTAATTTCACTATATTCATAGATAGATCATCATTGATTAATGAATGTAAAATATTGCTTTTGTGCGTATGTGTGTGTGTGTGCGTGTGCTCATGTCAACAAATAGAGCACACAGTCTGGATACAGTGCAAAGCAAAACAGGCTGTTGCAGTGAATTAAGCAATGTGACAGACAGTAATTTTTGAGGCACAGACCAGTATAACTGTAGATCTTTGTATTCATAGTATATTGCAGCATGACTTTCATAGAATGGCTTAGGTTGGAAGGGACCTTGAAGATCATCTAGCCCCTGCTGTGGGCTGGTTGCTCTCTACCAGATCAGGCAGCCCAGAGCCCCATCCAGCCTGACTTTTAAAAACTTCCAGGGATGGGGCATCACAGGTTCTCTGGGCAGCCTGGCCAGTGCTTCCGAGTAAGGAATTTTTCTTTACTATCCATCTTAAATCTTACCATCTAACCTAAATTTCTGCTCTTTTTGTTTAAAGCCATTCCTCCTTGCCCTAACACTAACAGTCAAGTAAAAGTCGGTTGCACTCCTGCTTATGAGCTCTCTTCAAGTAATGGAAAGCTGCATAGAGTTCTCCCCAGAGCCCTCTTGATCTGAGGGATCAAGCCTCCCTCTCTGCTTGCTCCACATCCCCTATTCCTTGTCCTCCCATCACCTCTTACTGTGGGCCAACACAAGTGTTTCCATCTATATGATAAATTGGTTTGAGGAGCCGGGCTTAAAGTAAGCATTTTATTCAGAAATACCATCCTTTGGTTAAGCTCCTTGGTTCAGGTCAGCCTGGACTTGTTCCAGCACTTACATCACCATAACAAATGACACGGTACTGAGCAGCAGTGAGCAGAGGAGGGAGTGTTTCTGCAAGAATGTGCACGAAACAACATCCTGACCTAATCCACTAGGCAGCAAAACTGCTGCATCGAATAGATTATAATGGTGTAGGAATTAATCTGTTTCACTGAATAGAATAGAAATCAGTTTTAACCTTTTAAAACAAACAAATAAATAAAACCATTGTATTTGTCCCTTTGTCTTTGTGGGATCAATATCTAATGTTAACCAGGTTTCTGAAACACAGAACCTTGTCAGTAATTTATATTTTGAAAGTCGGTTTCTCTTTAAGAATCTTCGAGGTTCCATCAGGGGAGTGCCATGATCAACTTGGTTGTGTAAAATAGAAGTTTGCTTCATTTGTACCCAGTTTTAACATTGGTACAAGTATCCATGCTCTATTTTAAGTGCTTTTATTTATAACCAGTGGGACATTTATCTCAGACTCATACTCCTTGGTAGCACAACATTCCAGAGAGCTGTATGAGGGATATCTTGTTGATGTCCACTGCTTCATTACTAATGTAATAATGTTTTGTTTATAAAGGCATGTTTGTCACAGAGAGCAGCTGTGTTTGTGTTACAGCCATTCTATTAATTGCCATCATTCTAACTGAACAATGCTTAAGCTTCATTTTAAAAAGCAACGTGAACCATTACCATAAGTGAATTTAGTGCCTAAGTCTACAATTCATCAAGAATAATATTATGATAGTAATAATAAAATGATAGTAATAGGAAAAAATGACATTAGGGGTGTTTGGGGAATTTCAGTGCTGGACCTAATTGGTGAACTAATCAGTGGTCTCATATCTAGGTAAACAAATGGATCCTGAATAACCATCCCAGATAAAGTCAGATACTGGGTTTTTAGACTGCTAACTTCAGTAGCTTATTAACACAGGAATTCCAGTGATAACTGGGGAAAAGAACAGAGAAGCTTGCTTGAATTGGCAAATCATGTAGCAATTGTTATCTAAAATAGTCTTCTGCAATAACAGCTACTGATAGTCTACTCCTAATGAGGTGAGTAATGAAAACTGATAACTCACCAGAGGCAGCACAACTGGCTGCTTCCCTAACCTGTGTACTGTACAACACTAGTAGTTCCATAAAATGCACTTCTTGAGGTGGGCAGCAAGCACATGCCCAGACCAGGGCACTAAATTTCTCAAAGGATAAATAGTTTTTCAGTGCTTACACAGTGACCCTCAGAAAGAACCATCAGCCTCAGTGACGAAACTAGGCATCACCTGGCTAACTGAGAGAAAACAAGACACAAGATGTTTACAAGCATACAAGCTCAGATAGACCTATGGAGATTGTTTAAGGCCCAACTCCAAAGCATATAAGTACCTTTAGAATCACAGTTTCTTACTTACTCTGAGGATAGCCATGGATAAGACTGTAGAAATTAGATAAAGAATTTAAACTATTCCTTGAAATAAGTTTATAGTGGGTTAGTTCTATAAAACATATGGCAGTGAAGTCTGTGAAACACCCATACCTTAGTGTTTTATGTAAGAAACACAAACCAATTAGCAATATAGCCAGTTGTGAAATTTATTTTAAAGTCATACTTTATATTTAATTGACTTTTAACCTCTTCTTTCCACTCTTTTAGCTAAAGTACTAGTTGCAATTTGAATGACTATTTGATCATAGTTTTACTGTTGTCTAGTATTGCTGAAACCAAACAGTTTTGGACTGCCTCCCCCAGGGAGGTAGGAGATTTTAAAAAATTATGTGGTGAAGCTTCAAATGCTGCTTCCAAGGAAACATATAAGGAACTTGGTGCTGTGGAATTTTTATTGAGAAGCTGAGAATGTTGGGGACTGATGCTACCAAGTTCCAGGCTTAGTAAGGAGTTCCCTCTGGTGGGCACATACCCTCTGCAAGAAAGTTTTCTAAAAAAAACCACTTCCTAGCAACTATCACAGTGATACTAAGCAATTACACTTAAAGTGTATTTTGAAGTTTGAATGCATTCTGCATTCTGCAAAAATATTTCCATAGAAATGTGTAAGTGTAAAGGATGCACTTTAGCAGAAAAAAAAATACAATTCTGAGCAAGATCATCAAGTACTGGTTGATAACAGTTCCGATTTTCAGCAGTGACCTTAAAATTAAACTTCAAATCTTATATACAATGTCCAGTCTTATTGTCATAAGTTTCCACCAGCCAGTATGAAAGTATTTGTGTCCTCAGGTACAACAGTATCTTCAGACCTACAAAACCAGTTCTATGGTAGTCTTCTGAAGCTTAAAATTACACTCATCCTAAAATGAAAGAGGGATAAAAGGCACTCCACACTAAGCACTCTCAACTCCATTCTAGGTGTCATCTGTCATGTTATACCAGCTTACACTGTTATAATCTGTTGTTTTCTTTGCCTTGCAAGTATAGTATACAGCAGGCTCTGGGATGGTAAAGGACTTGTTTATCTCCTTTTCTTTTCTTAGGAAGGAATATGAATCCCATTCCTTCATCTGAAATCTACAGGCAAGCAAAGTTCTATAACCATTTATTTGTTGTTTCTGATAAAATTCTTTCAAGCAGATTCAGTTGCAGTTTTCCAGATTGCTTTTCCTCTTTGGACCATTTTTTTTCTGCAGACACTATTTTCTTACTTATTTCCTTAAGCTTTTCTATTCGTTTGCCATTCTCTTTTCAGTGATGAGTAGCTGCTTCATTATTGAATAAGCCACCAGTTTTATTGCTGAAGAATGACAAATGAAATGAGGAGCCTAGGAAATGGTTGCTTGGCCTATGCTGTGTGCATTCTCTCCATCAGACAAATAAGTAGTCATTGAACTACTTTCAGGGGGAGAGAGGAATATCTCCTGCTGTTCCCTGAAGAAAATGTTAGTCAGATCATTACCCTTCCAGCTTCACAGCAACAGATGAACTTTTAACCAGGCTGTGGACAACAGAATCCTCTCCAGAATCAGATTGTTTTTAACCACTTCTGTGTAAAAGTATTTGCATGACGTAATAAATCAGCTTGGAGAAAACACTTTTCAGTTCTGCTTAAGCAAAAAGCTGTGGCAGTGCGGGTCCCAGAAATACCAGGGCAGTCCCAGAGGATGCATCAATTTCTCCTGTAACTTCAGAAAACACTTCTAAAGGTAAAGGTGACATAATTCATATTTGGAGTTGGATGTGTATCTTCTGATTTAAAAAAAAAAAAAGTTTGTCCAAGACTTAGAAATAAATCTTATTTGTACCCTTCAAGTGCTGCAGAATGAAATACTTAAGGGATGATCACTGTGAGCTTTTCCCACTTCTACTCTTTTCTGCTACAGTCACTGTCATTGGTTATTTGGAATATTTTCTATAAATCTCCACAGACAATTTTGAATTGTTATTTACAGAGCACTTCAGCTCTACCCACTTATATTTTAGCACCAGCTTCAAAGGCACATGGGGGAACTTTGAGTCTTTATACCAGTGAGTATGTAAAAATTATATATTACCTTACATAACAGATTTTTAATGTATGTTATATATGTATATATATAATTAAGAAATATTAAAGACTAGAATATCCAAGTAATCCTCTTTTCTATAAATAAGCTTGTTCCTTCTTACCAACAAGTTTTAGGGTCTTCAGAGCTGCAGGACACTTAACAATCCTAGATCTGAATAGATATCCCCTTCTTTTACACTGTAATTTGAACATTATCTTCCTGCAGTCCTTTCTAGACCAAACAAAGCCTGCTCATCCTTCATTTCACATCTTCCAGATTTTGATCAGTTCTGTTGTCATCTGCTAGACCAATTCCACTTGGTCTGTGTTGTTTTTGAAGTGTAGGGCCTACTCATTACTACAAGATCGTGTAATCCCAATGTAATTTCATATCTGTTCCTTTCAGGCTAACCTAGGCCAATTCCATAGTTTAGTGTATGATTGCTTATTCTTAGGGATAAAAATTTTTACTTAAAGTCAAATTGCATAGCATTATTTTTGACCATTTCTTTTCAGGTACATTCATAACCCTAACCTTGCTTTCCTCCTGTTTTTGATTTCTCCCAGTATGAATATTTGAAATATGGACTTTCTACTCTATCATACACAAAACTTAGTGAAAATAACTAAATAAGATCTAAGAGTTTCTGAGCAACTTGTCTTTATAACCGTGGATTGATAACTACAATTTTCCAACTGGTTCAGCTCCTTCTTCAAGTTTCATTCAGTCTCTTTCTTTAGTTTGTATTTAAAATATTATGGGTGACAACAACAACAAAAGTCTTACTAAAAACTTGTAGTGTATGTATGGATCCTGTTTGATTCAAGTTTTTTTAAACCTTCCCCAGATAGGTGGATGGGAGTTGATATCTATGTCTTGAACATTGTTTCAGCCAGCGACTTGAGCTACAACAAGCAGTGTGTACTATTCTCAGGTTTAGTAATTGGCCATTTTTCAAAATTCTTGAACTAAAAGATGTAGAGTAACCTGTGGTTAAGCCAGAGTGACAACATGCTGTACTGTCTCCTTTCTTTTTCTTTTAGAGTATTTATTACTTCAGTATATCTCTTTAGGACGCTGCTGGCAGTTGTAACTCCTTTTATTCCTCAGCCATGCTTCAAGGCTGTATTACACAAGAACACTTTTATTTTCTCTTAATGAAAACTACAGCCATTATGTCTGCTTATGCATGAGTGTACTTAGGTTAATGGCTTCACTACAGCCTCTCTTACTAAAGCTTAGCTATAAGACAAAAGCATAAAGGGACAATGACTCCACCACTTCCCTGGGCAGTCTGTTCCAGTGCCTTCCCACTCTTTTGGAGAAGAAATTTTTCCTATTTTTTCCTTAACCTCCCCTGGTGCAAATTGAGGCCATTCCTTCCATTCCGACCACTACTTATGCAGGAGAAGAGGGCAACCGCCACCTCCTTTCAGGTAGTTGTAGATAGCAATCAAGTTTCCCCTGAGCCTCATCTTCTCTAGGAGGAGACTAGGACTAAACAATCTCAATTCCCTCAGCTACTCCCCATAAGACTTTTGCTCCAGACCCCTCAGCAGCTTTTTTACCCTTCCCTGTGCATGCTCCAGGGCCTCAATGTCTTTCCTGTAATGAGGGACCCTAAACTGAACACAGCACTTGAGTACAGCCTCACCAGTGCTGAGTACGGAGGGATGATCACCTTCCTGCTCCTGCTGGCTGCACTTTTTCTGATATGTCAGGATGTCATTGACTTTCTTGGCTACCTGGGCATGCTGCTGGCTCGTGTTTAGCTGAATGGTGAATCTAACACCTCCAGGTCCATTTGTTCCACACAGTCTTCCAGCCACTCTGCCCCAAGACTGTAGCATTGCCTGGGGTTGTTGTGGCCAAAGTGCAGAACTTGGCTTTCCTGAGAAGCTATATACTATTCCTCCACAGCTAATACATTTTTGAAAGTAAAGCCAAACCACAAGCTTAAATGAGTTAACAGAGTACTCTTAAACAGTACCTAGTGCAAAAGAAAAAGAGGAGTCTATACTCTAACCACTCAAGCTCGTGCAGCCTTTATTTACTATTACAGATTCTCCTAAAATCCTTTTTCCTTTGGATTAGGGTGCTGGATGTGCTCAAAAGTTTTTCCATTCCCAAACTTTCCCATCTCCACTGCTCTTCATTGTGAAGTCAGTGTCCTTGGAGAGAGCTGAGGTTTGAAATAGGATCTTTCAACACAGTTCTTTAAGTTCATAAATCAGACTCTCACTTCCCGACAGCTGATTAAGGAAAACCTGCAAAGGCAGGAGACTTATCTCTGGCACCAGAAGAGTCATTAATGCCCGGGTGGTGTCTGGGATATAAATGCACCAGTGAGATAACTAATGATGTACATTTTAACACAAAATGGTTGCTAATTGTTTTACTATGAACACTGACAAATCGCGTTACTGTAGTTTTGCTCTGTAGCAGGTGTAATGTATGGATGTAGCAGGAAATGAGATTAGCTTGATTTAGCTGAACAAAATAAAGATTGAATGCATGCATGATTGCTATGAATTTGAGTGTTGCAAGTAAACATTGTCAGGGGAAAGTGCTACTTAATTTGAAAGACAATTCTGATTTCCAAAGTAAATCAGATAAATTTAAGGTCCCCAATTATTCAACTTAAATGGAATATCTAAGAACAATCAAATTTTGTATTAGTTTTTCATTGGGATTAGTGATAGAAAAGAAAATACCAGCAATAAATTGGCTGCCTTTAAGTCAGAGCCTGATATATTTACAGGAAGCATTCAAGATGATATCTATGCTTGTAAGGGGCTTGCCTCCATGATCCTTTGGTGGTCCATGTTCCTACTGAATTGAAGAAGACCTTAACTTCATCTAATCTAATTTTCTCTCTATATGTAGAGAATAAATCCACATGACTGATTTATAGGAGTTGCTACAGTAGAAGTTAGATGATTTGAATGTGATCCAATATCACTTTAAATCTACTTTATTATGCTCTAAGTGGAAAATGCAGTAGAGACTATATGACCTCTACTGCTCTCTTGTGTTTTATTTCTTATCTTGTGGAACTTCTTCTTGTAATGTGGTATCCAAAATGGTGCAAGTATTCCACTTTGGCCTTGCTGGCTCTTAGTAGTATGAAAGTATATTCATTTTGACTACATTGCTGGCGAAGTGCATTAATTATATGTTGCAGCCAGCAGTTACTCAGTAGTTTGTAAAGGCTGAGATTTCATGCTACTTTAAGAATAATGTGGCTAATGGGTCCTAACACAGGTATCTTTTTGTTTTCTTTTGATTGAATGAGAAGATGCTAGTAATGATAAAATAAATATACTATTCTGGGTCAAGTTCCCCTCCTTGCCTTTGGAGGCAACCAAGTATTATATACCTTTTTTAACAAACTCCCCAATTAATATTTATGGTGTGTATCTAATTAAACAGAAATTAATTAAACAGTAGAATTATTTGCTTCATCTGTTGCAATTAAACATATTTATAGTGTTGTACTACAAAAAACAGTTTTAATTATAGAGCCTTAATTTTAATTAACTGTAATTGCAAATGAGCAAAATGGGAATTTTGTTTCATATGTATAAAATATAGTGGTTGAGTGAAAAACTACTGAAAATGTATTACACTGAAATTCTAGAGCTCAGCATCAAAATATGCTACAGCAAACAGTACCGTATTTTATTTCAGTCTATAGTAAGTCCTATGCCAGAAGATGAGCTTCTCCCTAGGGAATGTATGTGCTAATTTTTCCATTTAAGCAGAGATTTTCTTATATATTCAGGCAAGGAAATAGGAAATTATACTGGACAAAAAACCTAATTCTGAGTGTTTTTGATGGGCAATGATTACTCTTTGTTTTGATAAATCATACTGACTATGTTGCTGGAATACAAATATAATCAGTTTCTATTATTTAAAAAATGAAAGAGAAAGTCACTTAACAAACTATACTTTTTGCCACTTAACTGAGGTTCAGTTAGCCAATCAGGAAACAAACAAATGCTAATCTTGTTGAATGCAAGGGTTTTTCTTCTGACTTTACACAGTTCCAAAGTCGTCAAAATCATTTTATTATATTGGATTAGTGCTACAGAGCAGGTAAAAATACATGTTTCAAATTGTTATGGTGATTTTCATTTAGTTTAAGTAAGGTGATAATATACACTGGAGCCAATGGGGAGCTAAAAACTTGGGCACATCTGTTTCTCATGGATAAAAATTTCCTTAGTAACTGTGCACAGTAAGAGCTGACAGAGAACCTGCTAGTGGTGATGTCTGCCAGCTCTGGATGCAATGTTTCAGGACTGTAGATCCAGCTGGTTTATTTGCAGTCTAGGTCAATCTTCCTCAAACGTAGGAATGCTTCACTTTGCAACTTGGTTTATGACCCCTTGGGGTCTGAGGTCAGAACAGTAAAAAGTGGAGCAGAAAAAGCATCATCTACCTGCCTTACCTGTGACATCCTCAGTCACTAGGTCCATCACCCCATTGAAAAGTGGCTGTATGTGAATTCTCTAGTCCTCCTTTTGCTGCAGGTTTATTCTCAGAAGCTGTTTGTGCTGCTTTTTCCATACTCGATATACTGTACTCCTGTAATCTGTGAAGAGATGAAGTCTCTGAATCCTTGTGTAATGGTGTCTGTTTGCCTTTACTGGTTGTAGGAGCTGATGAGATTAGTGTCATTAAACTGAACTTAGTCTTTGTAAACACTTAGCTTGATAGAGAGGCATTGTGGCTTTTTGGAAAGCAGATTCATGTGTGCACTTGCAGCACATATGGAATGAATGGGAAGAAAACTGACGGAGGAAGGATTGAGGAAGATACCATGATATGATTTGGAGGAAAACAAGTGCTCACTAAAAGAGAGTTTGGATCTTCAGAATGAATTGAAGTAAAATAAGGTAGAAGAAATGTGATTGCTCTGGGAATTCGAAGGTGAGAGGTGTCGCAGAGTATTTGTCAGAAGATGGTCATCTCATCTTAGGGACTGCAGAGGCCATGGAGAGAGAAATTGCAGCAGAGTTAGTGTAGGCACACACTGTATACATAACAAAATGTAGTAGTTGATGTGCTTATTAAAGTATGTCAAATTTTTTCCTTTGCTAAACATATGTAGTTGATGTGCTTATTAAAGTATGTCAAATTTTTTCCTTTGCTAAACATAAGAAATAGATTAAAGATCAGTTCATGACACCTGTTACCTTACTCATTGCTCGCTTCTGCTGCCTGTTGATTTGGGCAAAACTAATGCTGAGAAAACACCTGCAATGTCTTTTACTGAAAAGAACAAAGAAGTGCTCAAGGAGTTAAAACACTGCATAGTTTCAGAACTGATTAGAGAATTTTTATTTTGAATTCATTAACTGGTTTAGAAACTCAAACTTCTGTAATATGTAATTCTGTAAACGTGCCTTGCTGTTGCATTTCAGTTGGAGTTTTGACTCCTTAGCAAGCATTATGAAGAAGTACATTTAATCTGAGTAATAAAACTTTCATTTATTATTGTGAAAATATTTGCATTTGTCACCTAACAACTAAGTAGAAGAGAAACTGAGCAACTGGTACTTTCTGTTAGAAAAATGAGTAAACTGTTTATTTAAGTCAAGAGCTAAATTGCCCAGTGATATCTCAGATCTAGATGGAAGTTTTCACTATTTGCTACCCTGTGTCATTGGAAAAAGGCAAAGAATTTTGTCAGAAAATACATCTCCCTCTGTGCCCCTTTGCATTCCAGCTTGCATTCAGATATTGGAGGGGCTGGAGGTGGCTGAGCTTGGCTTCTGAGTGATGTCCAGTTCAGCATTATAATACTAGAATCATTCAAAATACGAACTATCACAATTACAAATAGCACACTGTCCAGTTAATCTGGTTGTGTTCAAATTGGCTCTCGCAACCACCCTTAAGAAATATGGCTGTGCCCAATGAGAACTCTCATGGCTAGATTAGTGAATAGTGCAATTTATTAAAGCAACAGATTGCAGATTCTTTTGAATTGCCAGTGATAAACGTCCTGCCTACATAACATGTGAGGTTTACCGAGAGGTTCAGTAATATAGTCAAATGTGTTAAATGATGGAATAACTCTATAGAGATTTCTAAGTTTCCTGGGGAAGAACTCAGTGTAGCGTAGTGTGCGTATCTCTTCCAATAGGTGTCCCTATGCGGGAGGAAGAGAGGCTCATCCTGTTGACTGGCCCCAGAAGCCAGCGGTGTCCTTCTGACTTGTCTGTACTTTCCCTAAAATTACTTCTGGCTAAGGTCATTTTAATACTATTATCTTACAGTGAAGTGCAGCTTGAGTGACTATAGTCAAACATGTAGTAGACACCTGAGGTCTCATGTCATGTAGCTTTCCTTGGAAGTTTACCTTCTCACAAGAGGTGGGCCTTTCAGTAAGCCACCACCTGTAAATATTCCACGTAATCTACCCTGAGACTATAGTTGTTCAAGCTTCACAATATTGAGAAGGAGCTGGGGAGCTCACACACAGCTCTGTCGTTAGGATTAGAGCTCTAAGGGCTCTTAAGCTGTTCATTATTTATGGGGTAAGATGGTTGACTCACTGTACTGAGCAAGACTGTATTACCAGTCCTGAGCAAGGTCTTAGGCATAACAGCCAGGCCAAAGGAGGATAAAACAGGAAAATGAAGTGTAAGTCAAATGAGTGATTGACTGCATAATATCAAAGCAATTTAAAAGAGCAAGCACAGTTATAGCTATTGTAAGTAGCGCTCTCTCTCTCTCTCTCTCTCTCTCTAAAAAAAATGTAACTGTAAGATAATATGTTTAAATATTTGCTATTTTGTAATAAGTGGCTTTTCCAACTTTTTTTTTTTTTTAATTTTACAGGACGGTATTTAGTTCTATGTGTAAATTAATTTTGAAAGCAAGCTCTTTTATTTTTAATGTATATACAAGTATTATGAACTGTAGAACTGTTGCTCAGGAAAAAGTTATAGGCTCTTTATTTTTACAGTTATCCTACTTTTCCCATCTTAAACTCTGTAAGCTTCCTATATTTTTCTAAATCAGTATTAAAGCTATTCCTTTTTAAAAGAATCACCTTGAAACAATTTTTTTTCTTTTTTTTTTTTTCTGTATTTTATCTAGAACTGCAGGTTTTGACTGAATAATACTTTATTCTTTCTGCTTGTTTAAGATTTCCTCCATGATTTTAATAACTTCTTGCATTTATAAATCATTCAACTACAGAATAAAAAAAGGGCAAATCAGTATGCATCAGAAAAAGAATACTTTCATTCATTAAAGTGCGGTAGAAGAAGAAAAGAATAATTCAAAAAAAGCATATAATATATCCTTCTGACAACAATCTGACACAGTGATACTTGCTTTTCTAAATATCTCTTAAGAAAGAATGGCAATTCACAATTCAGTGAACTGGCATGGCAATCACATTATGAAATGTCTTAAAAGCAGGACAGCTAAGGTTTTTGTATCTGCTTTTTGGAAATTTGTTTTCTTTCATTAGTAAAACTTACTTTTTATTAGTTAAATTCTAAAACCAGCTGATGCTAAAGTAAATTGGGTGGAACCATTTGTGTACAAGATACATAACTACACTCTGTATTGGTTTTCTTGTCTCTAGCTCCAGTTGATTTCACCACAAAAATGTATTTTTTTTCCAAGCATTGCACAATTCTGATCATTTGATAAGAATTAACTATAATTGTATTGTTCAAAATTGTATTATTATTTCACAAAGCCTTTTTTCCAGAAAGATTCAAGACTCATAAACCCTGGTTAAAGCCCTCAACTATAACTCTGCAGAGGACATGTGTGTTCTGGTGGACAACAGGTTAATCATGAGCCAGCAGTGTGCCCTTGTGGCCAGGATGGCCAATGGTATCCTGGGGGTCATTAAAAAGTGTGGCCAACATGTGAGGGAGGTGATCTTCCCCCTCTATTCTGCCTCTGTTGAGGCCACATCTGGAATGCTGTGTTCAGTTCTGGGCTCCTCAGTTCAAGACAGACAGGGAAAAATGGAGAGAGTCCAGGCAAGGGGCACAAAGGTGCTTAGAGGCCTGGAGCATCTCTGTTCAGCTCTGTTTCAGGGGAAAAGAAAGCTGGGAGGCGATCTTATAAATGCTTATATACATTTCTAAAGGATAGATGGATGTTCCATCCCTTAGATCATTTTTGTGGCCCAGCTCTGGATGCTCTCCCACAGATCCACATATTTCCTGTACTGAGGACTCCACATCTGGACGCAGTACTCCAGGTGAAATCTCACCAATGCAGAGATGGGGGGCAGGATCACTTCCCCACTCAGGACTTGGTGGCCATGTAACTTTTCATGCAGCTGAGGTTGGCTTCTTGGCTGTCAAAGCACACTACCGGTTCCTGTCGAGTTTGCCATCCACCAATACCCCCAGGTCCTTTTCTGCAGGGCTGTGCTCTATCTTTTTGTCCCCCAGTTTGCAAGGGTTTACTGATTGCAAGGGTTGCCAAAGTCAAGGTGCAAGATGTTGCGCTTGGATTTGTTGAACCTCATGTGATTCACCCGGGCCCACTGTTCAAGATTGCCTAGGTCTCTCTGAATGGCATTCTGTCCCTTAGGCGTATCAACTCCACCACTGTGCTTGGTGTCCTCCATAAACTTAGTGAGGATGCACTTGATCCCACCATCTATGATCCTGTTATGTTCATGCAGTGCATGAACCCTAAATGTCATCAAATTTCCAGTCTTCTCCCCCCCCCCCCCTTTTTTTTTTCCATTTTTTTTTCCCATACTTGTCTTTTGTCTTTTCAGCCTACCAGCAGACTTTTATACTTCATGTTTGAACTTTTCAGGATCAGTCCTTTAAAGCATACTTTCAAATCTGAGGACTCTGGCACCTATTTCACCTATTTTCTCCTCCTAAAATGCTTGCAAGCAGGTAAAAAAACCAACTGACTTCTATTTAATGAATTTCAGTTTTGGGCACCAGCATTTTTGCCAATGCCAATAACATTATCATCATTTAGTTTTTATGTTGTTGTTGTTTTTTTTTTTTTAATGAAACCTCCAGAGGAGGACTTCTGAACAAATATATATTTTATTGTAAGATTTCTGAAAGTATGGATGGAAAATTTTATACCAACAATGTAACATATCCACCTGTAAGACATCAGCATATCTATCCATGGTCTCTTGTATGCTTTGAAATGACAGGAACTGAGACAGCCCTCAAGAGTGATCTCAAGGAGTAGAAGATGAGTTGTGTTTTTGTTCTATATTGTGACATAGTCCCAGCTAAGGCATTGGGACCTTAAACCTTACCATTGTTGTATATTATTAGTGCTGTCTGCATATTGAACAATGTTATAGTTATCAATTTTGAGACATCCCACTTTCCTTACCTCTAAATATCTTGCAAAGAATTGTCTTGTTCAGTTTAAGACATTGTCAATTTGATGCTTTTCCAGTGCTGCAGAGGACTGTATCTCTGAGCAGAAAAGGCAAAAAGCAGGAAGGAAATTTGTAGTGAGGTTAAATGTAAAAAGTCTAGAAGATTATTCTTAGGAGATACTTTGTAATGCTACTTTTTGTGAAGAAGTTTTGAGTCAGATTCAAATGATGATTTTACTTTGTTGTTTAAATACTCAAATTCATATTAATTGGTACATATTTAACAAATAAAATATTGCTTGCAATTATTATTTTATGAGAAATACTGAAAATGCTGAAGGGTATGTAAGCATATGTATGTAAAGAATCATTAAGCTACTATTCAAAAAGGAAAAAAGATGAAGTTGCAGTGAATATTGAGTAGTTTAACAGTAATTTTAGGAGAGAAAATGATTTGCAGTTGAATTTCTGTTGAGGATTAGGATCTTAGTTGGCAGAGATAGCAGTGTCATGAATTAGATTTTCTTCTTGCTAGAGAGAATGTAGGATATTTTGCACTGAAAAAAAAACCCAACAACACAGCAGAGAATTCAGCATTCCCCAGCAAGCTTAGTTTTGAAATAGCTCAATTTATGTTGTAATAATTAAATGTTTCATGAGTAAGACAAGTTAAGTGAGGGATGGATTACAGTTTCAGTAGTAGAACTACCTGTATTTCTGAGCTGATGTAATGCTAGAATAATTTGGTAGCAAGCCACTAAATGAAAGAATTATTAGGAGGATATCAATGTTCTGAACTGTAATAATGAAAAGGATGAGGAGATGGGGAGGAACAGATGTCATACAGCATAGTAAGTGTGCTTTTATCTCATAGAGTTCCAATTCATGAATGAGCAGTTATTTCTAGATATTAGAAAAGGATCAGCAAGTCAGAGGAGAAGCTTAAACGTAGGTTAGATGTTGCCAGTGTAGTAATGGCAGTAAGGATAATAAAAGCAAGTGTAGTGTGCCTGCGTGCTTTTCTGAGGCAGATGGGGTTTTGGAAAAATTCTCTCTCCTATCCTGCTTTGATATGCAATCCCACATCTCATGGCTGCTGACTCCTTTCACACTGCGACTTAGCTTCACTCGGAGCTGTGACTTAGCACCAAAGTCGACCCAGCGAAGAGCTATGCGTGAAGGATTGCCTGAGGTCACACAGGTTCATGTGGTGTCACTGGGACTCCTGCCAGCTGAGTAGACATGGCCTATTCTCTTTACTATGTGCTGTTGTTATCATCTGTTTCTGGATTGAAGGCAGTCATTGCACCTAAATAATATTCTTCAGGTCATCTTTGTATTTAAAATATACATTTAAGCAATGAATTTCAGATCTGATGATAGCCAGCTGTTGCAGTGAAGTCCTTCAAAATATCTCTGCTAGAGCAAGAGTAGATGTCAGAAAGAGGTAAATTCATCCAGCAAAATGTAATTTTGCTCTTCTTGAAGCAGTTCTCATACTTAGCTGAATGTTTTCTAGTGAAAATATTCTTCTAACCAGAAAGTGGAATTAACGTGTACAAATGTTATTGAAATGAGTCTTTTTGAGTTTTTTTAAGATTGAAACAAAAAGCATAAAGTTACTGTGCACATTGGAGTGAAGGGTGGAATATGAAGCAATGATGAGAAGATGAGAAGTTCAAATAGATAGAGGAGTACTAGAAAAACAGAGGAGGGTTTCCATGTCAACTTGAAAAAGAACCTTACCTTAAAAAATGTTACACTACCTCTGTAATGAAAGCAGAATTCAGCTTTGTCAGAAGTTGCAGAAATAAGAAAAGTATAGTTTTAAATGATGATTGAATACTATTTTTTCTTGTTCAAAGAATGTGTGCTCACTACTGATTCCAGAGCTGTGTAGTGATAGTAGTTACAAAACACATCAAAGTCAGGGTTTATAATCTCCATACTGCATTAAAAATACGCCACAGATAAATGATTAAAAATATTTCATTTATTATTATTTAAGGTTGATGTGCTCGGTCATACAGCAGAATTAATACTTTCTCTGTTTCCACACAGCCGAGGCAATGAGAACAGACTAGCACTACGACGACAGACCATTCTCCGGGAGAAGGGGAGGAGACAGGCCAGTCGAGGGCCAGCATATATGTTTAATGACCACTCAACAAGTCTTTCTCTTGAGGAAGAGCGCTTCTTGGATGCAGCAGAATATGGAAATATCCCAGTGATTCGCAAAATGCTGGAAGAATGTCCCTCGCTCAATGTAAATTGTGTGGACTACATGGGGCAGAATGCCTTGCAGTTAGCAGTTGCTAATGAGCACCTGGAGATCACAGAACTTTTGCTGAAAAAGGACAACCTATCTCGGGTTGGGGATGCCTTGCTTTTGGCTATTAGTAAAGGTTATGTTCGGATAGTAGAAGCTATCCTAAACCATCCTGCATTTGCTGAGGGCAAGAGGCTTGCATTAAGTCCTAGCCAGTCAGAGCTCCAGCACGATGACTTCTATGCATATGATGAAGATGGAACACGGTTTTCTCATGATGTTACACCAATCATTCTGGCTGCTCACTGCCATGAGTATGAGATTGTCTACACTCTACTGAGAAAAGGGGCTCGGATTGATAGACCACATGACTATTTCTGCAAGTGTAGTGAATGCAACCAGAAACAAAAGCATGACTCTTTCAGCCATTCTAGGTCCAGAATCAATGCTTACAAAGGTCTGGCCAGCCCTGCTTATTTGTCTTTATCCAGTGAAGACCCTGTAATGACTGCCTTAGAGCTAAGCAATGAGCTGGCTGTGCTTGCCAACATTGAAAAAGAGTTTAAGGTGAGTAGAAGGATACCTGATCTGACAGACACAGTATTACAAACTTCAATCAAAGGTGTTTCTTCTGAACAGGAAAAGGTTGGAACCATCTTCATAAATCAGTAGGATAATATGAGAGGTGGGATGTTTTTGTCACTTGTGCAAGCCAGATGAAACAGTTCTACTCATACACTCAATATTTTCTCATGGTTGGACTGAAAAATTTTGTTCACTTTCACAATATTTTACAGTTATTTACTAAAAGGATTCTAAATATTGTCCTTTTTTAATATGCTGATTTTCTTTTTTGTTTCTATATGTCTTAATCTTTTTTATTCAGTTATACTTATCATAGAATCATAAAATCATAGAATGGTTTGCGTTGGAATGGATCTTTAAGATCATCTAGTTCCAGCCCCCTGCTACAGCAGGAACACCTCCCTTTGTATCAAGTTGCTCAAAGCCCCATCCAGACTGGCCTTGAATGCTCCCTGGGAGCACAATCCACAATCTATCTGGGCAACCTGTTCCAATGTCTCACCACCATCACAATAAAGAATTTCTTCCTAGCATCTAGTCTAAATCTACCTTCTTCCAGTGGTGGTTTCGCACTGATGGGCAACATTTAGTTGTATTATTTCAGACAGTAATAGTCTCACAAATTAAGCTTTTTGCTCTGAGTAGCTGAAAAGTCAGACCTTGTGAAAACACAGGCAGTGTTAATGGTGGATTGCAGTTGTGGTTTAACCCTGCAAACCCTGCAGCTATGAGAACCCTAGCTTCTCACACCTGCTTATTGCCCCCCCAGTGAGATGGGGGAGAGAAATGGAAAAGGTACAAGTGTGAGAACTTGTGCTGATAAAAAGGCAGTTCAGTACAAAGGCACAGATTCTGGTAAGAGCAAAATTAATTCAGCTTAATTCAGAGGATGAATGTCTGTCCCATGAGGTTTCTGGCGGAAATCCTTGGGATGTCAGCGGACTGATATTTCATCCAGTGCTTGCACTTACAGTTTAGAGAAGAGTATTTAAACCACATTCTCTTGTATCTTTCACTTCAGCAGCTGCTGGAGATGGGAACAAAAGGACTTGATTAACTTAAAAGGGAGTAAATTTAGAACAGAACAGATAAACATTTTTATACATCATAAGTGTGGCCTGATAAGTGGCATGTCTGATTTGTAGGGGCTGTATAGCTCAATTTAGTGCACTTCGAGTGACACAAGTTAAGACTGATAGAAATAAATAACATCATCATCTCAAACTATCAGCAAGGATTGTTCTTCAAATGTGTGATGCACAAGGGAGCCAGAATTTGGCCCTGATGCTACTGGGAAGGAAATAGAGCTCACAAGTTAGGAAAGATGGACTGGTTCAGTGAATGGGTTTCTGCAGCCTGCACTGCCACACCATACAGAGCACCTTGCTCAGTGTGACTACTCAGCCCTGCATGACCTTTCTTTAGAGTTCCTCTTTTTGCCACAGTTGTCTTCTCTGAAATTAGAACTCTACTTCCAGGATAGTATTGTGAGAGAGCTGCAAATCAGATTTTGAAATAGTGTCACTCAGCAGAAGCAGGAGAGCAGGAGGCTGCAGACAAAGTAGAGCTGTTGTATATCAGCCAGTCTCTGCTTAGAACATTCATATGCTTTAGGGCAGGAATGTAAGTGGATAGGAACGGTGAGGAGCAGGAGCACAAGACAGTGAAGGAGTTTAAGTCACCATTAATTTAATGTTTTACCAGGAACAGATAGCTGGCAGCATAAGGTTTGGTATATTTTTGCAAGTACTAAAACCACATGGTAATTCTGGATAAATATCAAAGACTAGAGAATATATTTATATGTGCATTTACAAGTGATAACATTTACACTATTAACAAGTGATAACATTTACAGTATCAAGACAGGATGGAGGCTTGACTGAGGGCTACCAGGCTTTGGTTCAGTGCAGACAGCATAAAGGTTATGTTTACAGAGCTGCAGGAAATGGACACTGGGATCCTTGCTGAGCCTGGGCTTCTCTGGGTTCCTGCCAGCCAGTATCCCTACTCATTTCCCAGCAATTTTTACAAAAAATCATCCCCTCACTTTATTTTAGGACTTCAGTACAATTTGCTGGCTAGTGTAGAATGTGGAAAAATGTGGATTTGGTTAAAATGTGCTACACGTCTTAGTGTAATCAATGCAAGAATATTTCTTGTGCATAGATTAGCTGGACATGATAAATCTTTAGCTCCACCTAGAGTTTACCTAAGCCATTTAAAGCATTCAAAAACTTGCCTAACTGAAAATAGAATTTACTGGTAATGCATCATTGTAAAATTCACTTGTTTTACACTGCTCACGGAATATTTTTTTAAGGTAAAATTGAACATGAATCTATGCTATAAACAGCAAGAAGCAGTGCTCTCTGGCATAAATTCCTTTCTTTCATACCTTTTCATAGTGTTATCTAGCACTACGTGCATGTTGCGTTTGGTTACAGGCATTGTTCTCTTAAGTGTTTTGCAGAATCATTCTTTATTAGGAGTAAATACAGAAAAAAATTAGAGGACGACTTCTGAAGGAAGAGGGCTTGGACAGATGCGTGCAGTATTTCTGTATCAAGTGAGCAGTTAATTTAAGCTTCCTGGGTAATTTGGAAATTTGCTAGATTTTCTGAAAGCCATTTAATTTAGCTTTGGACAACATAGCCAAGCATGCAGCTTTAAAGCATACAGAACACTGGGGGATTGTTATTGTATTGTTATTATTATTATTTAATCTAAATGATTTGCTCACCCTCAAGCTAATATCTGTCTGTAAGGATGAAGATGTTATCTGACGAATGCTGTCCTGCAGAGACGTGGCCTGGAGTTTTGAGAGGAACAGCTGTGGCCCAGTGCTGTTCAAAGTGGATAAGATTCGTATTTAGTGCAAAGTCCTCTGCAGCTCTGATGGCAACACACTGTTTTATTGTGTAATGAGATGGAGTAGAAAACTGCATTTTTATCAATAAATGTCTGGTGTATATAATACCCCTAAAAAAGCCTTCTGAGTTTGTTTTTCTGATAAGAAACAAAATCCAAATTACAATCTCGAAGCCTGATTTTCTGTCTGTTTTCAATTTTACACACCAACAGAAATCAGGTTGCAGTCTTCATCATGAGTGTTCTCAGCTCTCTTACAGAGAAGTTAACAGTACCTTTTAGAGATGAAGAACTGAGGCATGGGAGGAATAAGGACTGTATTTGTAAGGGAAATAATGCATTTGTCTGCCTTTGTAAATGCCTGTCCCCTCAGCCTTGGGGTGCCAAAATTTGGCAAAAGAGATTTTTCTGAGCTGCTGAGGAGGCCTAAACCAGCTGTGTCACATTCATAGAATGAAGCACACACCTCCCTGGTTGCAGAGCTAAGGGCTGATTCTTTTTAGCGACTCCAAATGTAAATTAATTGTAAACTGCCTTCTCAGTTCTTGAGGGCTGCTTTTTTAATTGAATATGTTTACAATTTGCTGTAGAAGAAAACTTGTGGAATTCTCTGTGTGCCATTGGCCATTCTGAAAAAAATGAGTTAAACAGAACATTATCCCTTGGGTCATATTAATGTCAGGAGACAGGAGACAGGAGACAGGCGGAAATATCTGCATCTGTGACAGGGACAGTGAGATGGAGGGAAGCGGGTGCTGAAGTGAACCATTTTGTCTGCTACCATGCATTTAAGTGGATGGAGAAAACAATGGGCCCAAGGCAGCCATGCATTTGAACAGACTTGATTTGTTAGTGATGAAGTTCTCTGAGTGAAGGCACCTTACCTGTGCTCAGCCCCTGACAAATCATTCTGCAGCAATTTAAGATATGTATGTTGCTCCAAAAGTAATGCCTCCTATTTCTTTTCATGGAAACTACAGTTAATGCAAAGAGCACAATAACACTGTTTGATAGAGAGAATTCTGAGCTACAAAATACTATTTTTCAGCACAGTTACCACAATTAGCTATGTGCGTTTGCTAGTGATGAACTCATAAAAATCTGCCCCAGGTGTGGTGACACATTGCAATTGTTGCCACTGCTGAAATGCACTGCCCATTTGTCAGACTGCCCCCCTGCTGCCACCCGTCACACAGCAACAAAATGTAATGGAATGCTGGTGAGAAGGTTCAGCCTCTACTACCATACCACCAACATATGCTTCTGACGAAGACAGCCAACATAATAAAATAGGAGGCATTATTTTCAGAGCAGCCTTCATGTTATCATCCTTCCTGTCCTCCATAACCTTCCCTAAAACAGTAAGTTCTTCATAGATGAATATACCTCAGAAGCAAACTGTGAACAGGAGCAGGATCATACATTTCCTTTGACTACCTCTACTGTGCAGTGGCCTTCCTGCGCCATTGGAGGGGCAGTGTGGACAACTGAATATAATATATAATTGAATACTAAGTCTTATCTTACATGCTGTTTCAAAAATGAAAGCCAGAGAGAAGGTGATATTTTACTCACAAAAAATATCTTCCTGTACTGCTAAGAATTTAGGATTTTGGTTAATCTCTAGTTATTCTTCTGAAGAAAGGCAATTTAGATAATACAATAATAAAATACACAACTTGTCACAGAAAGGTTCGTTTTATTATTAAAGCTTCTTACTTCTGTGTAGATAAATGACATTAAAGTTCTCTTGTCTGATAGATCTGAGCTATCTGATTCACATTACTTTATTAAAAATATAAATCACAAACATGTAGTTATACAGTGGTGTGTATAAGTACTTGTCTATGAATTTTTGCATCCATCTAAGGGAAGTGAAATGTAAAATTCTGGTGCAGTTCTTTAGTTTCTCCAAGTAAAACTGCTGTTGTTTTGTGGTTAATAAAGGACAAACGTGTACGAAGCACACCCTCAGCAAACAAATTAGGGTGTTCTGTGTTAAATAACGTTTTGTCTTCTTGGGTTGTGCATTAAATGGGAGTTGGTATGAAGAAGTAGTTAAAAAGAAAGGACTAAGCAGGCAGAAGGAACCAGAGAAGAGAGAATGCTATTGAGATCAAATCAGAAGAGGTAGAAATGTGTTCCTGTAATAACAGTATTCATAGAAATTTACTTTGAACATGAAATTAGGGAATACGTGACTGTATTGTAGTGTTTTGTTTTGTTACTTGTGGGGTTTTTTTTTTGCATTCTCTCTTTTGGGAAAAATCATATGTTAATACAATAATTACAGCTTCAAAATAATTCAAAATTAGTAAAAATTAGTAAATTAAAAGTTGTAAAAAATTAGTAAAATTAAAATATTGAAAGTTTTGGATGTATGCATGAGTACTTCTCAAGGAAGTTGTTTAGTTGTTTAGTTGTGCTCTCTGTAGAATACTATTCGTGGCCAATTTTGTTACCTACAGTCTAACTTTCCACATTTGAGCTAGTTATGTAGGTTTCTGTGGTGAACAGAAAAATCACTTTCTCCATAGTATACAACTCAATTTGAACTAGTCATTAAAATAATGTCATATAATATTTCTAAAATTGTTTATTTTTTTACTTTGAATTGGGTCTAATGCAAGTCTTGAGAAGTAAATGAGGTAAAAATTGATGATATCCAAGGTGACAAAGATGAGATAAATATTACTCCTAATGAACATTCAGGGGAAATAACAAAATGCTATTTAATTTCCAGAAGAAAAATAAGATGCCAAAAGAAATCCCTATTGATTCTTTCAAACATATTACTGGAATGCAAAAGTGTTCCTCTGTTGTTAGCTCTAAGCATCAAGTTATCTTCTTCCTCTTTTTTCCAGAATGATTACAAGAAATTGTCTATGCAATGCAAGGATTTTGTAGTTGGACTCCTTGATCTGTGCAGAAATACAGAAGAAGTGGAAGCTATTTTGAATGGTGACGTAGAGACGAGCCGCAACAGTAATGGAGAACACGATCGCCCCAGCCTTAGCCGCTTAAAACTTGCAATCAAATATGAAGTAAAAAAAGTAAGTGATTGCATGTGATCAAACGTGTCATTGTGATGATATTAAAATGTGGAATTACTAAGTGTTTATGTTTTGGAAGCTTTAGGACATTTAAATGAACATTTGAGCCCTTCTGTCCAGCATAAAAAATCTTTGCCCCACACAACCTGTAATACGAAGAAGCAGGTATGCAGGGTGGATGCTGGTTAAAGTGAATATGAAATCTAATGGTTCTGAGAAAATGTCAAGCTATATGCAAAATATTTAGATGTTTACTTGCTTTTACTTTCAGTCTAAAAGAAATAATAGTAAGAGAAAAAGCACTCATTTTGAAGCTTGGAAATGTATACTCAGAGGGGTGAAAAAATTTATTGAAACTGTGTCACAGAAAATTTGTATTTTTCTCCGTGGTGATCAGAGACATGATGTAAGAGAAACAGTGTGGTGGTTTTTGCTTCTTAACAACACTGCTCAGGGCAGTGTGAAAAACACAAATTATAATATCTGCTTTGGCTTACTTTCTATGCTAGTTTAAGACTGTGATCCGCACCTGAAATACGCTCAGTTGAGTAGGATCTGGCTGAGTTATTGGCTGCACGAAGGCTCTAAAATTACCCAGGAGCTTCTTTTGGATAATACAGTTGTAAAGTTTCAGATGATGTTTATGTAAACATCAAGAAAGAAGTTATGTATATGTGATTCGTAGAAATGATGAACACGAGGTGTTGGCTCAGGAATGCACTTTGAAAACAGGTTAACGTGAAGTAGGGCTGTCTTCTCTCAGAGCAGCAACACCCTTGGTAACTTTTCCTACACAGTGAAATAGATCTGGTCAACACAGTGAAAATAAACTATTTCTTATTTAAAATAAGTAAATAAACAGGGAACCAGAATGTGTGAAAATCTAGCATGGACTCAATTCACAGACCTAGTTTGTCTGGGAAGACTTGCAAATTTTTAGCAGAAATTGAATTCCTGTCTTTGGGGCAAACATTGAACATTTGTAGCACTATTTATTATGTTCATGAAAAGGAGAAAAAAAAACATTTTAACTAAAGAGCACCTACTAGCAAATGAACATGAACATACAAAACATTTGAAAAGGAAAACTCACAAAAAAGAGCTGAAGCAACTTGCAAAGGGCAGATACAACACTGACTGGGTCCTTCATGGTGTTTGAGTCTGTATCTTGCCTTCAGTGGAAGTTCTGCCTTCAGCTGGACACCTGCAGGCACATTCTCTAGCCTGCTATGTATGAAGACAGTTCTTGCACCTTCAACCAGGCATGCTTCAAATAATGAAATTTATTATAGAAGAAATACTGGATTGAGTTAAACTTCTAACTGTATTTTCAAATTGAGATTTAAAATCTAATGTGGAGAAGGACCTAACTTTAATACCTTTGTAAGATCCTTCTTACACTTTTTGGAAGTTTTAACAGAACAGAAGGTTACCAGTCAGACTTCTGTTTTGCGGTGCTTGCCGAGAGGATTCCACAACCAAGTTACAAATAGCCTTTATCCAGTGTCCTACCGAAATCACAGTTATATTCTTACATCAGCTAAAAAAGTTATATTTTCCACCTTAGCATGTGAGGATATGGCACATTTTTTTCTTTAGAAAAAGACTATACCATCATTTGCAGAACAAAAGACTTTGTTCTGAAATTTCTGAAGTACCAACATGAAAGTTTTAACTTTCGGAAACAAGTGGAGTTTGCACAGATAGATGATGCATAATTGCACTGAAGTGGAAATTAATGGCTTGTAATAGAACACAGTGTCAATAAAATTAAACTGTTTTAGGGTTAATGCATCTATTGTTGCTGATAGCAATGTGCCTGCATGCTAGAAGACTGTACTCATTAAAAGCCTTTCTCTTGTAGCCTTGTTAGTGCTCTTTTGCATATTTGTTGATTTTTTTGCTATTCCCACAGTCTCAACACATTTGATATAGCTGCTATTTTAATCAAAGTCATTTTGATAATAATATACTTTTGCTGTGCTCCTTTTCCTTATTATAGTTTGTAGCACATCCAAACTGCCAGCAACAACTTCTCTCCATCTGGTATGAGAATCTGTCAGGTTTACGGCAGCAGACAATGGCAGTGAAGTTTCTGGTTGTTCTTGCCGTTGCAGTAGGACTGCCATTCCTTTCAATGGCTTACTGGATTGCCCCTTGCAGTAAGGTCAGTTGGTAGAATCTTGTAATGACCTTTTATTTATGTGTGTATCATCTGCATGTAGATTCCTGACTGGCAAGGTTATGCTTATAAGCTACTTTTGTGCTCAAATAGTGCATGACAAATCTGTTATTTCAAACTGAATTAGAATATAATGGCTTCAGGGTTGCATGTTCTGACAGTTGTAGTTATGTTAGGCAACAGTGTGTGTTAAATACAATGTGTATTAAGTAAACATGGCGGAGCAAGGAATGTCTTATAAAAACTGTAGTTTATAAATAATGGTTCAAGATATTCTTCATTTAGTTGTATTAGCAGTCAAATACTGAGGTTCTTCATTTTTCATTGACAGAGAGTTAGACTAAGCTTAAGCTGTCATATTAACTCAAGGGCAATTTTATTTCTGATGATTAAAAATTAATAGGTAAAAGTCACCAAAACACGAATGTCAGAAGTTATTGTCATTGATTTTCTAGCAGTCAAGGTGAATGATGTTGGCTTTTCAAGATGATGCTAATACCCGTTATATTCCATGAAGTTCTTAAAGCAGCTGCTAGCCTCTCCTGTATCCATTTATAAACTGTTGTTTGGATTTGGATGCTACTACTATATATGCTTGAATGATGCATAGACTGTGGAAGGCTTTTCTGCTGGAGATGGGTTATGGTCTCTGATCTCTCTGGAAGTTATTCTGAAACTCTACAATAGTTAGTTGCTATCCATTGCGAATGGACACTGAAGTTTTCCTCTGAGAGCATATTAGAAGGAGCAAATGGATCTTACAGGGCACAGTATGACATTCATCCATTATTTTAACAGGCCAAATGCAGTGTGCAGATGCTGCAGGGAAAAGAAAGGTCGACTGAAGACTCAAGTATTTGCTTTTTTTTTTTTTTTTTTTTTGTGAGTGCGTGTGTGTGTTTCTCCTTTCATTTTTCTATTATGGGAAAAAGTTTTTGTTTTGCCATGTTTTTATTTCTTTCAGTCTGGACAATAAAAATCAGCAATGTCATTTTCACTTTCCTATATAGTGAGTAGGATTTTTGTGAGCTCTTTGGACTTAAAATTCACCTTGAAATTCAACATTCTTTAGTAATTGTTTTTCAACCATAGCAGTGACTTATCTATTTGTCATTTCCCCTTTTCAGTGATTTATTGGATCTTCAAGCCACTTTGAACTATCACACATTCTATAAAAGCTATTTCAGAGTAGCTTTTTAATGTCAAGTTGCAAGGGACAACATCCTTTAAGTTTCACTTTGTTTGTTGCTTTTAATAATCTCCTGCTGTCATCTGTGTACATGTTCAGTTGGTTTTGTTTCATTATATTCTGCAAATGTAAAATACAGAATACTTTTTTACCAGTTGTGATTTATTTTCTTGTGCTTCACTCGTATTTCAGAATTGGTTTTTAGAAGACAAAAAATGTTTGCTGTTTATGTTCAGTATAGATTTGTTCCAATACAGATCATTATCTATATCAATAGATTCCATTCTGTGTATCATCTGATGGAATTTAAAACTACTTTGTCTCCTCCTGCTGAGATAAATTGACCATTGTCTTTCATCGTTTGGCCATGTAGGGCACACTGATAGGAGTGAGAGAAGACAGTGAAAATAACAGCTGGCACTGGAATTTTACTGACACATTTCTTTAAGTTCTCATGACATGCCTCTGAGAAAGCCAAAAATAGGGGCAGCCTTTGTCTTTGTAACATTTGCATCTCAACCTGTTTATTTGTACAGATAAACAATTTCCTGTTTAGGAAAAAATTAGACAATTTGAACTTGGGCCACAAATACTGAATTGAGAGTTTTACATCAGGAAAAAAAAAATCAGAAAAATCTGTGGTCCAATTCCTGTTAATTTGGCAGAAATTCATAAATGCCAGATCCTGGAAAGAGTAAAGATTGTCGCTTAGTTGAGTTTCAGCTGGTGATCCACTTGGAGGCTCCTCAAAGTTATTTGAACTCTACTTTTCCAGCTGGTAATTCAGTCAGTAACTACAGAGACAGTCAGTAACTACAGAGACAGTCAGTAACTACAGAGATAACTAACCCCAAACTACTCATATACTATTTAATAGCATGAAATTTGGAAGGACTAAAAATTATTTTCAGGTTTATCTGAAATCTTTATAATGTCCAAGCTCTTCAGTTATATTTAGTAATGCAATTTATATTTTTAACATTATGAATTAATGCATAATTTCTTCAGCCTCTGGCCAGGGTAGGGGATCTGAATTTGACATGCAATCTTTAACTATTTCCAATTCTTGGGGTTGGGATTTCTGAAGTAGTAACTTAATCAGTCCCTATTTATTTCTTGAAGTACATTCTGAGAGTTATACCCATAATTCTTTGACAGTGTGGTAGGGCAAAATAAATTGAATTTTAATGTCTATTATGTGAGGAGCTGGGAAATTGTTCCGCTTAAAAAGCATTTGCATTATCCCATTTTGTTACCAGGCCTCTTTTTCTTTGTGAGACATGTACTATCCAGAGTCCTATTTTATCTTCTCTATAATAATGCCGTGCTCCATAATGTTGTGTTTATCATTGTTTCTTCAGATATAGGGGAGAAATAATGTGAATCACTGACTTCAGTCCTCAGCAATTTCAGATTACCCATATACAGGGGGTAGAAGGAACCACAGTGTGACTGTTCCATATCTTGTCCTAGAATCTTAGTATCTTAAAGTGTCCTGAGTTGGAAGAGACCCCATGAGGAACACTGACTACAACTCCTGACTTCACACACGACAACTGAAACCTGAACTGATGTGTAAAACACTCTCCAAAACAAAGAGCGTAGCACAAAGAATCAGAAACCTGCAAAAGCACTTTAGTTACAGAATGAGACCATTCCCTTGGTCTCTGCAGTGGCAAACAATGTATTATGTCAAACCCTCTATGGAAGAGCATTAAACAGGGAGTTTAGTTTATAGAAAAATTTCAGTATCCTGAAAGATTATGCTGTGTCTTTATATTTGGTTTCCTTTTTACTCGATTCTTATTTTCTGATTTACATGCTCTCCTTAAGAAAAACTCCTTAACAAAAAGTGCTGTTACAAGTTTTTCTTGGATCTCTATGTAGGAACATTGTAATAACTTCCAGGTTTTGTGTAATTACTTCAATTGTAGTCAGTCCAGGAAGTTTCTTGCTATCTATTGTGAAAATACTTTTTTATCTCTTTTGAAAGGGCTGAGGGGCTAGGGGTCCAGTCTTTTAAATATAATGGGTTTAGATCAAGGGTTATATTAATATTACTTCCTTCAATATGTTTTTTTTCTTTCTTCTCTAGCTATGACTCTGTCTGGCATCTGTCTCCTAATCCGTCTTCATTTGTAAACACAAATTTAATACATTTAAAAGGACACTGTCAAGGTACTTTATCATTTTCCAACTCTGCTTTATTCTTTGTTGGTCACAGCTGTTCCTTGATAGCTTGAAATAGAATCTTTTCCCATGACAAACACCTTCTCTCTTTGTAGGCAACACAAAACAATTGGTTGTTGAAGATCATTTCGTTAGGCTGAAGAAATATTTAATAAAGTTAAAACAAAAAGATTTTTTTTTGGAGTGAAAACATAATGAAAGGAATGAATTTGCAAAATAACATATAAAGGAGAAATATAAAATTTTGTGCCTGCTAACCTTGACAGTGTTCCTTCAAGAGTATCTTCTTTATATGCGTCTACTTTTTTAATGTGATTGAGACCTTATCATTGCATCCTTATTCTTTCTTTCTGTGAAAGCTGATTGTAAAGTCAAAAATATTCTGTTTTTGCTATTGAAAAAGTGTAGCAAAAATACTTATGGTGATAATTTAACTTTCTGTTTTCTTCTCCCTTTTCCTGACCACAGATAGTAATATGTTTTGTCTGGGATCCCTGATACTTACTCAATTCTTACCATGAGATTTTTGTCAGAAGGCTAAAAGAGTATTTTCTTACTGTTGCCAGCTAAGTGAACTAGCTAAGACTAGCTATTTATACAGGCACTTTCAAGACATCTCCTGTAGTAAATAACCACTAAAAATTCAGCCTTGCGTAAGTTTGTATGGAACTTTTAGGTTTTTTAATGTTGCACTACACTGTCATGCAGTAGTGATTAGACATTGAGAGTCGAGAATGTTTCCATCAAAGGAGTCAGGAAGGAAATAAAGACACTACAGAACTGCAAACGTACCCTCTTGAGGCCAACTGACATTTTTTGAAAGGGGGAATAAGTTGAAAAAACTGCAAAATAACTGCCAAACTGTGCATCATGAAAGTTAGGAAACAGAATTCTTTAGTCATAATGTGCTCCTGGTGATAATTCAGTGCTTTTAGTAAGTGTCAAAATCCCATTTTCTTCTCTACCTCATAAATATCACTGGAATGTAAATTTGAAATATATTTAACAACTATAATAAATACTTCTCTTGATTACCTATAATAGACATAAAGATGCCCCAAAAGAATTATAGAATTATTTCAAAACACTGATCTAGAAACACATATATAGTGAAAGTGAGTAATGAAATTATTCCTCTGGAGATAGCAAATAAGGAGAAAATTTTAAATGTGGTTGTCAGTGTAGCATTATAGTACAATTTCTTGTGTTATTGAAACATATATTTCTCTGTGTTCCTGTTCTTTTTATTCATTTTTCTTATTTTGGAAGAAAGGAATTCAATATCTTTTTGTTTTATAACCTCTGTTACAGCTGGGAAGGATAATGCGTGGACCATTTATGAAGTTTGTAGCCCATGCAGCTTCTTTCACCATTTTTCTTGGTCTGCTTGTCATGAATGCAGCTGACAGATTTGATGGCACCAAGCTTCGGCCCAACGAAACTACAGGCAATGTAAAACAGCTATTTAGAATGAAAACATCGTGTTTCTCATGGATGGAAATGTTAATTATTTCCTGGGTAATAGGTAAACATTAATTATTCCTTAAATTTGTCTTGCTGTGATTTCACTGAAGCTAGACTCATATTCATTTTTTGCTATTAAGGATTAATATAAAAAATTGAAAGTGAATTTAGCCAGATGGTTGCATTCCCACATTGGCCTCATGTTTCTTACTAGATATCAGTAGGCCTTTACATGTGCCTTGTTAATCACAAATATTCAGGTAAAGGACTTAGGCAAAAACTGCATCTCTGATATGAATAAATGCAGATTTATGAATAGCTAATGAAATCAGCTACCAGTTTTCTGTTGGTTTGGGTTTTTTTTTGAATCATACTGTGTCAGCTTCCATGGGGAAAGGTTTCCACATTTGTGGGCCAAGGTTATTGTGTCCAATTCTCCATTTCTGCTAATATTCTCTCATGTTGCAATTATTTCCTCAGAATTAATACTGCACAGAGCTTAATGCATTATTAACTAATGAGAATCAGAGTATAGACTCCACAGTATCCAGTGGTAGACTTTTTCCATCCAGCTTGGAGTGAAATGTGTGCTGTGAAAAGTATTCTGAGATAACCCATTCACTTCTGTGATATAGTACTATATAAAAGAAAAAGCTGAGCAGAGTCTCTCAAAAATATCTTAGCTGTCTAATTCAATTTACTTAACCACTCCCATTTATAAGAATGGGAGGAAGGAGGACCTGGGGAACTAAAGGCTGATAAACTTCACCTCTGTGCCTGGGAAGATGATGGAACAGATTGTCCTGTAACAGATGTTGAGGCACATGAGAGATGAGTAGATTATCCACGACAGCCAGCAAGAAGTCACCAAAGGATGGTCACTCCTAACCAATCTACTGCTCCTCTGCGGTAGAGTGATGGCATTGGTGGACAAAGGGAGGGCAACTGATGTATTCTACCTGGATTTATGGAAGGCCTTCGATATGGTCCTCCACCATATCATTATCTCTGCATTGGAGAGATAAGGATTTGAAGAGAGGACTATTTGGTGGATAAGGAATTGGTTAGAATATCACATCCATAGGGCTATTACCAGTGACTCTGTGACCAGGTGGAGGCCAGTGACAAATTAGGTCTTGGACTGGTACTCTTTAACATCTTTGTCAATGACATAGATGAAGGGATCAAGTACAACCTCAGCAACCTCCAACCCAAGCCATTCTATCATTCTGTGATTCCAGTGAGGTTTAGTTGCACGGATGTTTCAAGGATCTAGGTTCTGGTTATTAATTAAGTGAGAAGTATGGGAGAGTTACTTTCAAGATGAACAAACTCTTCTTCCATTCATGAACTTAGACAATTAAATGTTTGTGCCTTTATGAGCTCTATCTGTGATTGAAATAGGAGCTTTTTTTACATCAACTGATTCATATAACCTTAAAAGACATTGACAATTGTTAATTATTTCATCAGACAGATGTATAAATGTTGTATAACTATGTTTTGCGGAGATAATATAACACTTAGATTTCCAAATATTCTGTAAATACAAATGTTTAAATTTGATAATTAGAGAATAAACAGTATTTTTCCAATTAGAATGTATAGTTTTTGAATTTAATCTGTTTATTTTATTTGTCATGCAGAAGTAGGTGTAGACTTATGAAAAATTAATTCAGGGCATACAGATAAAGCACTGAATTTCTTTACTGTAATTAATATTATATGAAAAAGGAAATATGAAAAGTTTTGTTTTCTTATTTTCACTTTCAAGAATTCTGGAAATTTAGTTCATGATTAAAATTTTTTTCTTGAAAAGGGGAAGGATTTGCTCAATAAAAAGGATGCCATAAATGATACTACATTCCCAGATTTAATTATTAGACTTGATATTTAATAATTAATATTAGGAATCAAACAGATACTTTCCCTGTTCACAGAGCATTAGGTAAGACTCTAAGCTGCATGCTCATTTGTCACACAGGATCCTCTGCAAATGAGAATATGTGAGTTCTGCTACTGGTTCTGCTACGGTTATATGATCATGCCAGAGCATTTCTGCTCTTTCTGTCTCCTTCTGTGTTCATAACAGATGGATAACTCACTTCCCATTCTTTTATTTGAAAACTTTTGGAGTAGAATAGGCAAAAGCAGTATGAAAGATTATTATTCTTATGCACATGAGGAGAAAGTACTGGCGTGTATATGAGTGAACAGGTTCAAAGATTTTAGTTTCTGTTCAAGCTCCCAAAGATCAAAATGGTTTAATTATGACTGCAACAAAGGACTTACCCTGTGCATAATAGAATATCATAGAAAATGAAAATGAAGTTAAAAGAATACATTGTTTTTTCTGTTCTGTTTTACTAGGCATGATATGGTCTGAATGTAAAGAAATTTGGTCTCAAGGTCCAAAGGAATATCTTTTTGAATTATGGAACATGCTTGATTTTGGTATGTTAGCAATTTTTGCAGCATCATTCATAGCAAGGTTTATGGCATTTTGGCACGCCTCCAGAGCCCAGAACTTGGTTGATGCAAATATGAAAGATCTGTCAAGTCCAACTCTGGAGCCCAACATAAAATACTACACCTTGGGTGAGTTGAATGCATTTGGATAAAATTTATTGATAGATTTTCTGTTAATTAGTACATTAAGGCAGAAATCGATATTGGGGTGCTAGTCAACAGCTGGCTGAACATGAAGCAGCAGTGTTTCGAGGTGGCCAAGGCCAGTGGTATTCTGGCTTGTAACAGGAATAGGGCAGCCAGCATGAGCCAGGGAGGTGATCATCCCTCTGTACTTGGCACTGGCATAGCCACATCTCAAGTGCTGAGTTCAGTTTTGGGACCATCATTACAGGAAAGACATTGAGGCCCCAGAACATGTCCAAAGAAGGGCAGTGAAGCTGTGAAGGGTCTGGAAGACAAATCTTATGGGGAGTGGCTGAGGGAACTGGGATTGTTCGGTCTGGAGAAGAGGAGGCTTGGGGGAGACCTTATTGCTCTCTGCAACTGAACTGAAAGGAGGTTGTGGTGAGGTGGGGTAAGTCTCTTCTCCCACATGACTAGTGATAATACTAGAGGAAATGGCCTCAAGTTGTGCCAGGGTTGGTTTGGGTTGGATATTAGTAAAAAATTATTCTCAGAAAAAGTGATCAGCTGATGGAATGGGCTGCCCAGGGAGGTGATTGAGTCACTGTCCCTGGAGGTGTTCAAGAAACATGTTATCCTGCAAACATTTCTATTGGAACAACTGAGAATGAGATGTATGCAGTTTAACGAAGGGGTAGAG
This sequence comes from Perdix hodgsoniae, assembly GCA_035772895.1. Taxonomy (NCBI): domain Eukaryota; kingdom Metazoa; phylum Chordata; class Aves; order Galliformes; family Phasianidae; genus Perdix; species Perdix hodgsoniae. The sequence continues at coordinate 18,514,364 of JAPSGF010000008.1, forward strand.
CTAAGCAATGAGATGCACTTCTTTTGCCAACATAAGCAATGTATCTAACTACAGTTGAATACTTTGCCCAAAGACTCTATTATATTATTTTAATATTTTTAATATTCAAATGAGAAATGAACTTGTTAGTAAACATGCTTGTCACGTATGAGAATTGAGTAGAAGCTATTTTGCACAATTTAGAAAAGATTAAGCCCTGTTTACTTCTGTTCACAATCAGTAGCACCACATCTCTCTTCCTTGTATTAGGTATTCTTATCTGGATTTCAAATTACATCACTTTTTGACATTTTAATGGGCCCAGTATTTTTCCTGACAAGGTACATTACTTCATCATCCAGACTGGAAAAAAAGAGTAATAATATTTATTTTGAAACCCAGTAAATTATGGTTTTCTAAATTTTTGCTGAGAAGTTACAAAATTTCACCTAATTTACAAAGGCAACTAGTTAAATTTTAATTCCATTTCAGATAACACCTACTTGAAGAAGTTGCAAACATTATGTTTACAGCTTCTGGATACGACAAGCACAAGTCTTTATCTCATTTATGCTATATGATATTTTACCACCCCTGGGAAGGCAGCTCCTGTTGAAAAGAAGTTGCAGCTTTATTTTGCTCTTGAGCAGCGTTGAGCATTTTTTTAAGTATATGTGTGTATACTTAAGCCTGTTTGGAGAATACCTATGTGTGGTAAAATTCTGTCTATGGTAATAATAGATATATGGTAACAGCCCATTAGGAGACCTGGAAAACTAACCCAACATCTTCCATCTTTGCTTTCAATTATTCACAATAACTGAGGTAAAGCTTACACAGCTATATCTGTTTATAGAAAAAGGGACAGTATTCTGTTGTACAGATTAAAAATACAAATAATACATAATACATCATGTTTATACAGATTTCTAGGCATTTACAGTGAGTAGCTCAGTGAACAAAACAATGTGCACATACCCACAAGAAGCACACAGCAGCTAAGAAACAGAGTGATTGTACTGACTCTTGCTATGTCTAAAACCATGGTCATTCATTTCACTGTCGTGACGTGAATATGGGCATGGCAGTAAGTTTCTTGAAGAATAACATTTTTGGACATACAGAGGACATTTTGAAGCATTGTTGCTCAGCATCAGTGAGAATGGATGAAATAAAAAACTGTTCAAATAACTGACTTGTATTAAATAGTTATTTTCTAGTTAAAAGCTCAGAATAGTAATTTACGAATAAGTCAGTGCTTGCCTTCATTTCTGTATAAATTATTCATTTTCTACAATGACTACACTCTGCTGGGATGTATGAAATCTATTCCAGTTAACCTCTTCTCTTTCTCTGAAGCATAATTGTGAATTGAACTTAAGCTATCTGAACTTAAGTATCCTGAAGGATATTGCTTTGAGTTTCTTATTCTGACATTTTTCTATGAAGATTTATTTAAGTACAGATTCAAACTTGAATGTTCCCCCACTTCAGGTGAATGTGTTTCCTATCAAATGGCAATACCACATTCACTTGATCATAGAATTATAGCACCATAGCACCACAGAATCATGAAATCATAGAATGGCTTGGGTTGGAAAGGACCTTAAAGATGAAGTAATTCCAACCCTGTGTCATGGGCAGGATTGTCACTCATTGATTCAGAGAACATTCAAGTAACTTATACAACTGGATTTGCTTCAGAAGAAGGGTTTAGTAGATATGATGATAGAAAAGCTGAACTTTACTTAAATTCAGTAACACATTGGTGAAGTCCAAAACAGTCCAAGAAAAGTACTTTACTGAGCGTTCAGACTGTTTAATTTGCTTATCTTTCATTTATAATCAGTGGAGATTTATACAGTAAGTAGAGCCACTATCCTACCTCTATTTCAATCTTAATGAACTACCTTCCTTTTATTTCTGGTGACATGTAAGGCATTCACTGAGCACTGTGAAGTAGTTGACAACCACTACTAGCACTATGGCACACTGAAGCCATTCAACTAGATATTCATTGTTCTCAGTGATTTCATTTACAGGACATCAGTTTTCTATGTGGTTTTTAAGTTCAAAAGAATAAAAAATAACTGCTCCTTACTTTCAGTCAGCAAAGTTTTATACTTTTTTACTAATTAAAATAGCTGAAAATTAATGATGCAATGTACAGTGAAGGAAAAAATAAAATGTAGGTTGTACCTTGACCATTCAAAATATGCATTGCTCCACTGAATTCAGATCCAATTTGCAATGGCTCTTGTTCATCATTATGCACCTAAAAACAGCACTTCAGTGAATATTCTAGGGTGAACTTCAAAATGCTAACAGAAATTCTCATCTTTCATTTCTAGCCAGAATCAACTGGGATCCGTCTGATCCACAAATCATATCTGAAGGCCTGTATGCAATTGCAGTGGTGCTGAGTTTCTCCAGAATAGCCTATATCTTACCAGCCAATGAAAGCTTTGGACCGCTGCAGATATCACTTGGCAGAACTGTGAAAGATATCTTCAAGTTCATGGTGATATTTATCATGGTGTTTGTAGCTTTCATGATAGGAATGTTTAATCTCTATTCCTACTATCTGGGAGCAAAACAAAATGAAGCATTTACAACGTAAGTACAACTGATTAAACTTTAATGATTGTGGGCTGTTTTTCAGAGGAAAGATGGTTGCTTTCATAGTATATATTACATTTACTAATTGTTGCGTAAGTTTATGGTTGTTTTTAAAAATCACCTTGTGTTGGATTAAGTAGTTATTTTCTCCCTTGTATGTTAGTGGATGAGCTCTTAATCCTGGGCCTGCAGGACAGATCCTGCTGGGAGGTCGGTCAGCATTACAACTTCAAAGCACAGCATGTTGGCTCCTTGCAGCATGTTGGAGCTGGTGCCTCAGTCAGCTTCCACTGTACTCTCACTGAAGCAGGCTGATCACTACAATGTGACACACGCTATAAAATACTTCTCATTTAATTCAGGCAGTTCTGTATATTCTTTCTGGCCAAAGGTCTAAGCCACCTGTCTCTCCATGGTTTCCTATGGCAATAGATTGTTCTATCTTGGGAGGAAAAAGTATACTTTTGTTATTCCATTATCCTTTTTTCTTTACCACCATAAGAAATGAAATTCTGAATTTACTCTTTCTGTCTCATGACTTATTTGGTGTAAATTTGTTATGACATCTTATTTCTAACTGTGATTTTAAGATGAATCACTTGAATGAAAACTCATTCTTTTCCATGCCCATTTTGTTTTGGACTGTCATGGCATTCAAGCTGTAGCAATTACAAGGCATACACAGCCAAGAAACAAACTTGGCCAAGATGGAAATTTTTTTACTAATTTTCTTCTTATTAGTTCACACAATAGATGAAATACCTAAAACTTCAATTCTCAGATAGAGTGCTGATAGAATACTATATACAGAGAGGTAGATTCACAATTATAAATTATGAATTTAATTTTTTTTCCTTAATGATAATGCTATAAAATCCAAAATGTGCTTTGCAATTCTACTGCATTCAGGTCACTGGAAAATAATATTTATTCATCAAAGCAGGAGGAAGTACATCTACAGAGGGGTGCAGATAGGAATAGATGCCCCAGATATTTGGATTTATGTCTATGTGTATATATAATATATATTTAATGTATCATATATATTCCCTCTTTCTCTGTGTGTGTATATATATATATATATATATATATAAAGGAGAAATAGTAACCTTAAAAAAAAAAAATCAGAAAATCAGAGTCACCACACCATGGCTTATTACCTTTACCCGGCATCTCTGGGAATAGTAAAAGCTCAGCTTCAGGATTTCAGTGTAGTTTTTTGTACTCTTTTTTGAAGAGTACTGCTTTGCAGTCAGAGAAGCTGAAGTCACAGTTTCAGAATACCATACATACTAATGGTGTATAAATTAATACCAATTTTTACCATTACAAACTGTTTGTGCAATTATAATGAAGCATGGGTTAGTAATTTTTGTTATTTATGTTAACATTACAGGCAATTATGTGGCATGTAAAGTTTTCAGTGAATCACTGTAAAATTCTTTTGAGGCTGTGCATATAATTCCTAAACTGAATCAAATTTTTTATTGTTGTTCTTAAATATTAGGCATGATATTACATTACAGAAGAGCATATACATAAAAAATTAGGTAGTCAACTTTTTCTGCATAATATTATGGTGGAGGAATTGGACATTGTGTTAACAGAAAATTTTATACTCTGTATAAAAAACAGTTGCTGGCAATTTGTATAATAAGGATCTACAGTTCTTCATTAATGTGTGTGTGTGTTCAATTTTTCCTTTTAGTGTTGAAGAAAGTTTCAAGACATTGTTCTGGGCTATATTTGGACTATCAGAAGTTAAATCAGTTGTTATCAATTATAAACACAAGTTCATTGAAAATATTGGCTACGTTCTTTATGGAGTCTATAATGTTACCATGGTCATTGTCTTACTGAACATGCTTATTGCCATGATTAACAGCTCATTTCAGGAAATTGAGGTAAAAATTCCATTTGTTATGAAATAGTTTTACATCTGGTTGTCTACATCTCCTGGAAATGCTCCCTAGTTGTCATCTTATATAAGAAAAATAACACATAGGATTTTGGAATGTACCATTCAAAAATATTAATTCCAACATTCATTTTTTATTATAAAATACCTGGAAATTGCTCAGCAGTTTGTGCTTGAAGTAAGAACTAGACTGGACCAAGGAACTGCTATTGAACTTTCTTAGGGTCCTAAAAAGGATACGCTGTATTGTGTGACTAAGTAAATCTTCCTACACCTTGTTTGTAGTTACTATTTGAGTAGTGAATAAGTACCCTTCTTGCTACAAGGATGTTTTCATTCCTATGCCTTGACCTTGCCAGTCTAAAACATAATGTTGCCTTCTTTACTTTAAACAACCATTTCTTTAATCCTCTGCAGTGAACAAAACTTTCTCTGACAAAGTAAACAGCAGAGCTACTGACAATCAGCATGAACCTTTTCATGCCATGCACTACAAAGATCTAAATAATTATTGCTTTGAAAAAAAACTGCTTCTTGCAGTTGTCCAGAAGCTAGCCCATCCCAGCCTTTTCAGGTGTTGCCTTGCTACAAAGCAGCGTGCTCAGGTTGTTAGATGCTGATCTGGTCCCAGGATCTGGGCTCTGGCTTGAGGTCACAGCCTAAGCAAGAGAAGCACACATTCTCTAGGGAGGTTTATATTTTTTGAAGAAGATGACAGAATGAACAATCAGGTTCAGAGCAATAAAACCCAGACTGTTATCCATAAGCGTCTTAAATGAATAGAAACAGCTTCTAAAACCAGATACAACTATACAGTCACGTCCTTGGGCTTGACCTCATTTCTTTCTGCAGAATGGACTTCTCTTGAGCTTTTCTCTTGAATTCTACCTGGGTGTCCTGGTGGTCTAGAGGTTGACCACCTCTAGAGCTGACAGTGTGCCCTCATGGCCAAGGGGTGAATGGGCACAAACTGAAACAAAGAAAGTTCTTTCTGAACTTGAAAAACTTTGGTACTTTGAGGGTGACAGAGCCCTGAGACAAACTGACTGAAGAAGCATGGAGTTGCCTTTTCTGGAGATATTTAAAACCAGCCCAGAAGCTTTCCTCCATAACCTGCTGTAGAGGACTGGCCTTAGCAGGGGGGTTGGATTAGGTGATCCGCAGAGGTTTGCTTCCAACTCCTACAGTTCTGTGATTTACACAAAGGCTCATGTTCGAAGTAGTAAAATTCTTAGTTAAAATTTTGATACTATTTCTTCTTCACAAAGAAAATAATAGGTTAAAGACCAGTAAAATAAGCAATCAGATCTCATTTTCTCATTGAGCATTTTACATTTCTGTTAACATAGAAAACGAAGAAGAAAAATCCTAAGTACAACAGAGTCCCAAGCAAATGACTACTCAGTCAAGCCCAAGAATATGAAGTTGAATGTTGCCATGTTTTCGTTAGGCATTGTGCTCTGTGTTTTTAATTCTTACTACTCTCTTAGCGCGTGGGCAAAAAGTCTTTGTGATGCTGTAATGCAGAATATTAGCACTTGTTCTGCATTAACCAATGTCTAAATCAAAACTCCTTAGTTCTTCTGAAATTGCATTATTTTAAATGTATTCATAACAGTTAAATTCATTTATATGTGATTTTCACATATAATCAAGCTCTTGAAATGTTAGAAATTAAATTTAGCCAACTGCATTCAAAGCACACAACATTATGTAGAGCATCTTCAATACTAAAGATGCTATTAATAAATATTAACAGTAATATTTCTGTTTTTCAGGATGATGCTGATGTAGAATGGAAATTTGCAAGGGCTAAACTTTGGTTTTCTTACTTTGAAGAAGGGAGAACTCTGCCAGTACCCTTCAACTTAGTGCCAAGTCCAAAATCTTTGCTGTATCTCTTACTCAGACTCAAAAAATGGATCACTAAACCATTTATGTGCCAAAAGAAAAGCTTCCAGGAAGATGCAGAGATGAACAAGGTAATTTTATAGTACATATACTGACTACTAATTTCAAAAGATAAAAACAATTTTAAATTTTCATTATCAGTGATCATTTTATTCTGATGAAACTCCTGATCTTCTTCATCCAGACTGAAATCAGTCACTGGGTAACGGCTGAAATTCTTACTTTGTTTTTTAAGTTGAATATTTGTCTACTTCTATAATCAGTTAAGTTCCAGAATAACATTGCAAATGTACAGTTCTTCCTGCTTTCTGTCACAGAATCAGAAAATACTCAGCAGTGTCTGATCCAACTGCCTCCTCAATTCTGAGGTCAGACCAGGCTGTTTGGGACTTCATCCAGTCCAGTCTTGAAAATCCAAGGACAGAGATAGCACAACCTGTCTGGGCAGTCTTCCATCCAGGATGAAACTCTCTTGATTCAGGCTGAACAAGCCCAGCTTCTTTAGCCTCTTCTGATAGGGAAAGTGATTTAGCCTCCACCATCTCTGTGGTCCTCTGCTAAGCCTGATGAGTGCACTCCAACACTTCCTCTGACACCTGGCCACTGGTAAAGATACTGGGAACCAATAATGAGTGTCATCCCTCAAGGGTCCATACTTGTACCAATACCACATGATATTGTTGTCTATGACATAGACAGTGGGATCCAGTGCACCCTCAGCAAGCAGATAACACCAAGCTGAGTGGTGAAGTTCAAACGCAAGAAGGAAGGAGTATCCTCCAGAGGGACCTGAGTAGGCTTGGAAAATGGGCACTCATTAAGTTCATAAAGCTCAAGTCCAAAGTCCTGCATTTGGGCTAGAGCAGTTTGCAATGTCAGTATTATCAACAAAGAGTAGATTGAGAGCATTTGGGAGTACTGGTGGTTGAAACATTGGAAATGAGCTGACAGTATGTGCTTGCAGCCCAGATAGCCAGTAGCATCTGATGGCACATCAAAACAGGCATGTCTAAAGCATCCTGTGATGTATAGATTCATAGATTCTGTTTTAAAAAGTGGAAGCCCCATGACAAGAGCCCTTACTAGTCTCTGAGTAAAACTATCCAGCCAGAGTTTTGCCCTCAACATCCTAATGTTGGTAAAATATATTCTGGAGTACAGTGTTAAAATCACAGAATCAAAGAATTTTTTGAGTTGGAAGGGACGCTTAAAGACCATCTAGTTCAACTCCCCTGCAATAAATAGGAACATCTACAGCTGGATCAAGTTGCCATTCTCAGATCTCCCCTTAGCTGTCTGTTCTCCAGGCTGAACAGTTCCAGCTCTCTCAGCCTGTCCTCATAGGAGAGGTGTTCCATCCCTTGAATCATTTTTGTGGTCCTCTTCTAGATGCGCTCCAACAGCTCCATGTTTCTCCTGTACTGAGAACTCCACATCTGCATGCAGTACTCCAGTCGAGGCCTCACCAGTGCAGAGCAGAGAGTCAGGATCACCTCTTTTGCCCTACTGGCCACACTTCTTTCAATGCAGCCCAGGATACGGTTGGCTCTCTGGGCTGCGAAGGCACACTGCTGGCTCTCGTCCAGCTTGCCATCCCCTGCTACCCCAAGTCCTTTTTGGCAGGGCTGTGCCCAATCCTTCTGTCCCCCAGTGTGTACTGACAGTGGGGGTGGCCACGAGCCAGGTGAAGGACATTGCATTTGGTGTTGTTGAACTTCATGAGATTCACCTGAGCTCACTGTTCAAGACTGCCACAAACTTGCTAAAGTAAAGATAGATTACATCCCCAGCTCTTCCTTCATCTGCAAATCCAGTCATTTTATCACAGAGAGCCATCTGAAGTGTCAGGCAGATTTTAGCCTTCATAAATCCATGCTTACTGTTCCCAGTAGCCATATACTTCTCTGTGTACCCAGAAATGTTCTCCAAGAGAACTCAATCCATTATTTTTCCAGTTATCAAAGTGAGGCTGAGTGGCCTGTGGTTGATAAGATCATCATTTGGGGTTCTTTTGAAGATGAGTTTGACATCTGTCTTTCTTTGGAGACCTCTCCCAGTCTCCATGATCTTTTTGTCATCTTTGCAAGGACTCCATCTGCTCTCAGCACCCATGGTTGCAGCCCATCAGATCCAGCAAACATGCCTCGGCCAAACTCTCTCAACTTGCTCCTGATTCAACTCCCATTCTCAGCCTGTTCTTGGAACCCCTCATCAAAGCTCTCTCTAAGCACAGTGCCCTGGTAGGCTAATGGTGAAGCCTGAAGGAGGGAAAGCACCAAATCCTTCAGCTCTACTATCACTAACCAGCTTGCTCCACTGAGCCACAGACCCACTTCTTCCCTGTTCAGCCTTTTCCTGCTATTTCAGCAGTGGAAGCTCTTCTCATTGCCCCTGCAGATGTCAGCTTGAGGTGAGTTTTGGCTTTCCTAATGCCTCCCTTGTGCATTTGTGCAGTGCTTTGAATTCCCCTTTGCAGCCTGTCTCTAAGCCTGTTCACCAAAAAAAGCAGTTTGGTTTTGTTTTAAAACATTCTGATATTTGTTTTATACAAATGTAATAAAAGGCACTTGAGTTGATTCATAGCTGTATATAACAGGCTTGTTTAAAGAGTTTATAGTCAGTCTATTTTTCTTGCAGTGGTTTGGGATAAATTAATTGCACTTAATTAACTGTTATAACGCGTTGTGGAAGAAAACTTTGTAAGCAGCCAATGAGACTTAATATATAGAAAGATGAGCATATGGCAACAGTCACTTATAAAAAAAATAAGTAAGTTAACAGTTTGTTATTTTGGTAGAATCAAATATACCCTTTATGAAACCTTTTGAAGTGGAAGGATCAGACAGAGCAGAGTCCTGGTCAAGGTCAGTAATTTTTGAGAAGGTGGCTATAGTTTAGCAGAATGGAGTCCAGTAAAGAAATTACATGCCTCTGTGGGTTCCTAGCAAGTCTGACAAGCGCTTCTTTCATAAGAGCTGAAGAGAAGTGAAAAGAAATTCATTACAATCCTAGAAGGAAAGCATGGAGCTACAGCGCACCTCTGGCAAACCCCTGCCTCTGGTTAAGTTCTTAATGGCTTATAAAAGCAAACACAGATGTTACAAATGCTGCCACCAATAGCAGCCTTGTTTTTAATTTCAAATGTCTCGTGTGCTACAGGTAAATCTTCTAGCATTTCATAGATCTTATGGAATAGTCTGAGTTTGACGGGACCCACAAAGATCAGTGGAGTCCAATCCTGGCTCCACACAGCACCATCCAGAAGTCAAACCCTGTGTCTGAGAGCATTGTCCAAATGCTTCTTGAGCACCGAAGCTTAAGGCCATGACTTCTGCCCTGGGGAACCTGTTCTGTGCCCAACCACTTTCTGGCAGAGAATCTTTTCCCATTCCTCAGGCAGACCCTCCCCTGACGCAGCTTCATGCTGTTCCCTCAAAATTTGCTCAATTTTAGCGACTCAGCATTTTTAAAGCTTTTCATTAAGCTTGATGAAAGTTGACTTCACCATGGCATCGAATTTCAAGCAGTACTAGAGAAAGTTGACATGAGAAGGAAGTTTAAACGAGAAGTTTTTTTTTCCTTAGAGCAATGGCATATATGCTACATTTCTTTCACACAACACGCCTGGAGTGATGGAAACTTATTTTTGTTAGTTTTTATCATTGGTGTATTTAAATTACCTTCACTTCAGTCTTCAGTTACTCTCGTGCAATTTTTTAATTGATATTTCCTTAAGAACATGTACTAGTTCACTCATTTATGTGACAAGCTGAGTTCATTACAGTAGTAGAATTTTTTAGGAGAGGAAAAAGCCGTAGGCAGGACGCTTAACAAATCAGTGTAAAAATGAATTTATTTGGAAATCTTGTCAGTTTCTGCCACCAAGTGTTCAGTTAGCAAAGTACAATCAATGCATAGTCTGCGAAGCACACAAATATGCTTTTTGCAGGGGAAGTAAATTCTTCATTTTATTCTACCGCATTATTTCCAGAAATTGTTCACTAGGAAACCAGGAGCTGAAGAAGCAGGAAGGTGTTTTCTTCTCTTTTATTCTAATAATAAAGGTGATGCTCAGAAGAATATGTATTAGTTTTCAAACTCTGAAAAATAGTGATTAGATGTGCACAGACTAGCCAACGTTTTTGTTATAAATCACATCATTTAAGTTGCAACATACTAGATAAACTTATGTTTTCCAATATATATTCAAAGCATTTAAGGTATCTTTATTCAAGCAAGAAATTGCAACATTAGCTTTTTATCCATCTTTAATTCAGTTTCCATCTGAATTCAACTTAGTATGCTAGATATGAATAATAATTATTCACGATATATTTCTCTATATATTGTACAGTTGTTTCTGCGTATTTAAAATACACGTAATCCAAAGAAAACCTCCCAGTTCCTCCCTATCCTACAGCACAATCTGGAAGGGCTTGTTTTAGTCCCTGTGATGGAGTTCTGCGCAGGTATGAAGACTACCACAGTAGTTTCATACTCCCAGAACTGGGCTCAACAGATAATGTTTTATCATACAATATCCGTGTTAAGTAATTTAACTTAATATTGTAGTCATATTTATTTTGTCTTATAAGTAATGTTTCCATTTCAGCTCAGTCAAAGGAAGCAATCAAGTATAAGAAGTTGTGATGAAATCCACTTAAACAGTTTAAACAATCCTCCAAGACAATATCAGGTAAAAAGCACTTCATTTTTGTACCCGGTCAAGAAGCTGTGCAGATCAGATTGACAGCATGAAGACAGTCTGAATTTATGCCAAACAACATGAGTTGGGAACAAATTCATAGACTTCGTGTAGGTCAGAAATAAATGCAGTAATTCAGATACAGTAAAATGTAAGGGTTTTTGTTTGTTTGTTTGTTTGTTTTGTTTTGTCTTTGTTGTTTGCCTTTATTGTGCAGTACTTTGCAGTGTTTGAAAATATCTTTGTTTTTAGACACAGGTTGAGTTTTCAACTCCCTCAGCTGCACAGTACAAGCTAAGAAAACCTAAAACACAAGGGAGAATGGGAATTGGAATGGTTTTAAACTATGACAGGAGAGATCTAGGTTAGAAGTTTTTCACACAAAGGGGGGTTGAAACTAGATTATCATTGTGGTCCTTTTCAACCCAGGCCATTCTATGATTCTATGATTGTAAAAGAAATGCAAGAAACTCCTGATCTGTTTGCTGAAGCACCTTAGCTTATTGTGTTGTGTTTCTATATTCTTATACCTAAAACACAGAAAATATCTTCCAGCCTTTATACTTTCACTAGTCTCTCTATTTTTTGTCTCATAATCTTACTATCTATCACTGCAAAGAAAGCAAGTTGCTTTCTTTGCTGCACCACTCTTGCTATTATGCAGCATTTATACAAGACTGTTCCAAAAAAATCTGACAAGTCCTACACTGTGAAAAGTATGAATCCAAGAAAAATAGCATATTTTTTAATAGCATAGATGTTGAAATTTTTGTAGTGATAAGCAGAATCACAGAATTACAGAATCAGCAAGACCTACAGGATCATCCAGTCCAACCATCCACCCATCACCAATAGTTCTTACTAAACCATGTCCCTCAACACAAAATCCAAACGTTCCTTGAACACCTCCAGGGTCGGCGACTCCACCACCTCCCTGGGCAGCCCATTCCAGTGCCTGACCACCCATTCAGCCATGTAGTATTTCCTAACGTCCAGCCTGAAAGCAAGTAAGAATTTTTTTTTTAACTTTCTTCTTTGCAGAAAATAATGAAACGTCTGATTAAAAGATATGTACTGAAAGCTCAGATAGATAAGGAAAGTGATGAAGTCAATGAAGGTGAGTATGTTGATGAATTGCATGTTTACCTCTAATCAGAGAATCAAAACAAACTAAAGTGGTTACATACACCACTTGAAAAAATACACCCCAAGTACTTAGTCCACTTGACATATTTACAAGTGCAAAATGTGAAACTAACATTACACTGAAGTTAAGAAGAGGTGTGGCTTTCTGATTCTCCTCTCCCATCAGGAAATATTGTGACAAGAGGGCTCCGAGCTCTCTTGCTGGTGTGGCGAGAGAGGCACAGATTCCCTTGCTGGTGCAGAACGAAGGACGAAGGACGTTTATTTATGTGCTTACAACCTTTTATACCCACAAAACAACAACTAGTTGTTGTCATTTTATAGCAAATGCTGTTTTCTAATTTAGAATTCGGACATAGCACAACTTTCAAACATACTTTCAATGTTGTTAGGCCTATCTTAGAATTTTCTGGAGCACTGAACAACTGCTTCAACAGCTAAAAAGTTCAGAAAAATACACTGCAAAAATGCCAGCAGCTGGAATGAGTGCGAGTCCAAACACAAGCATACGTCACAGCAGCAGCTTTCAGCAGCTCCAGCTCCCACCAAGCTTGGAGCTTGGATTCTCCTTTTGTGGTGGTCATGGAGCCATAGGCTCAGGGTCTGCAAGCTTTGCTTCAAGTTGCTGAGCTCTGATAGGTTCCATTCTAGCACTTTTTGTTGTGCAAATTTCTTAGTTATGGAATTCTTTAGCAGCATCTTTTCGAAGTCAGCATGCGCATTTTCAGTCGCTAGCTGTTGAAATACAAGAGCTCTCTCCTGCTCGTTATCAGCCTGTTTTTCCAACTAGTTCTTAAGCCCATCCAGAAATGTCATACACGGTTCTTGGAACTGTTGCTTAATACTAATAAAAGACTGCCTTTGCTTTCCAGCCTCTGATACAGCTTGGAGAACACGCATTGCCAAATGCTTAACTTGTAACCCCTCTGCAGCAATTAGCACCTGTTGAGCTGGGGTGGAGAAATCTCCCTCCCGCATCAAGGCTTTCACATCTACAGCCCAAAGCAGGTTTCTCCACTGCAGCAACAAGTTTTCAGTTGCCTGGGTCTGTGCCAACCCCCTCCATTTCGATTCCCACAGGTGTCTCTCAGGACACTGTATGACAAAGCCTCCCACCACCCTTGTCCCTAGGCCACAATGAAAAGGAAAGCCCTCAACATATCCCTGTCTCCAGCTTTCCTGGCCTCCCTCCAAATACACGTCCACGTACCATGCGAATCAGAGAGAAACAGATCCAGCTCTTCCTTAAGGTCTGTCAGGCCAGGATCAAAAAGATCATCAGGACTTTTGGGAGAGGAGATGGCAAGGACCCCTCACAGTGGTGGTAATGAAGGAGCTGATGGCACAGCAGATGAACCCGATGAGAAGCCAGCAGCTCTTCCACTCTTGGATGAATCGGGGGCAGCCAATGATGAGCCTGTATGACTTTTTAAGGCTTCAAATTTTTTTCTCAAGTTTTTTAGCAAACCGAACACCATCCCATTACCTCTAGTGAATGCGTCCCACAATTTTACTACATTTTTCAGTTCAGACGTCATTTTGTTCCCCATGTTATGCAATTGCTTACGTTTGTCCAGTGAAGAGCAATCGGCTGGGGATGGTAAGACTTCTCTCAGTCTTTCACTTCTTTCAGCAGGATAGGGCATCTTCCAGCCCGATGCTTCTCTGTAAGGGTTCTTTCAGCCCTTTCTCTCTATAGCTTCTTTTCAGCTTCCTCTTTCACTAGAGCTTCTTTCAGCTCCCCTTTTCTCTAGAGCAGCAGCAAGACACCGTTGCTGGTGCAGAACAAAGGAAGAAGGATGTTCATTGTAGGTGCTTACAACCTTTATGCCCCCCAAACAACAACTGGTTACATGTAGGAGCCAGGCACCTCATGTGTGTTTATGTCTAGCTCAAGTTACTGCTAAGCTGTTTTAGTCATTAGCAAGATGATGATTTTCTTTATCACACAAAATATCACCATTCTGGCACTGTCCTGTGAAGAGTTATGCCATGTCTAGTATAGACCATACATTTCCTGCACTGGGGTTGATTTATGCAGTGGCTGGTTTGGGGCACTCTCCTCTGTGGGTATGTGTTCTTATTAGGGATATATGCATGGGAGTACATATACAAATAC
>JAPSGF010000008.1:18528770-18597785 GCA_035772895.1 Perdix hodgsoniae
CATATACATATACATATACATATACATATACATATACATATACATACTTTCGTGTGTGTGTGTGTGTGTGTGTGTGTGTGTGGTCTATTGGCTGAAATCAGCTGGTACATGCACTTAGCAGAAATGTTCACTTTTGTTTGCACATCTCTGATGCTGGAAAGGCACTTAATGCAGAAGGAAAAGCAGAGGACATCTCTTCTGGATAGTGAGAGGCCTTGTGGATGGCCAGGACAACTCAGGCACGCAGTCTTAGTGATTTCTCTTACAGGAGAGAAGGTCAGCAACTTCCGTGTGAAGGATCATTAAGGTTTTGTGAACTGATCTGAACTCTCACACTCCCGCCTTTGGATTTGTTTATTTCTTGAATGCTTTTTTGTATTCCTGTCCATAACCTCACATTCATCAATGGCCTACAGAACACCCACACACTTCTGGTTCAGTGAAGAAATCCAGAGAAAAGCCATGAGGACTGAGAGGTGTATGGATATGTTATTTTGTCTTTCTTTTCTTAATGGTATGACCTTCTAATGTCTGTTGCAGGTGAACTGAAGGAGATTAAACAGGACATTTCAAGTCTCCGGTATGAACTCCTTGAGGAAAAATCTCAAAATTCAGAAGATTTGGCAGAACTTATAAGGAAACTTGGGGAAAAACTGTCAATCAACTCTAAAGAAGAAAGCAAGAGATAACCAAACATTTATGAAATGCAACAGAACATTAATCCACTCAAAGCCATATTTATGTTTTTTCTCAAGTCTAGCTCACAATTCTATTATGGATTAAGAAATTACATCTTTACAATTCTTTACTGCAGAAATCACAGTGGTAAATCCTCTGTGGCCATGGTAAACAACTTGATATTTATTTATTCATTACCTGTTGAAGAGATAGTTTTAGATCATTTTAATATTCAATTTACCTCTCTTAGAATGTGAGTGGAATGTTAATAAGCCCAAACATGAAAGATTAAAAGCATAAATCCAAACTTTTCCTACATTAACTGGTTGTTTTTCCAAATTTCATTTAATAGACATTCATGCATTTGTTTTAATGAAGCAGAAGAGGAATATTCTAGTCTTTCTATCAAAATCTATTTAATTTTTCAAGCATTCCCAATTAGCAGAAAAAAAAAAAAGTAATAAAATTAATAAAGTAATTTATTTGAGCACCTCACTGAAAGAGGTAAGTAGCAGAATACTCAGAGGTCTTTCCTACTTACCTCTATCACTGCTGAGGTGTCCTGAAAGATGCCTAGGTTCCAATGGGATTTGGTGCATTAAGATGCAAATATTTTTCATCAAGCTTATTGAAGAGCTGTTGCTGAGGCCTTAAGGAAATTCCTTTAATCCAAAACAATTAATCCTTGAAGTTCTAGTCTGTTCTAAAACTCCCAAGTTCTGCTTTTATGTCTTGAAGTAAAATTTACAAACTGCAAGGAAATTTGAATAAGACCTATTTAAGTTGGGAAGTAGCAAAATATTAGGTGCAAACCCTTTCAATTCGGGGAATGTTGTGCACTGGGGACCACGATTTCTCACAGTTAAACTTGTTTAAATTGTTGAATTTTGTTCAGATGTATCCATAGCAAAAGAAAACATGTGGTTCCAAAGGCATGAAATCTCATGTTTGAATGTTTTCATCCCTTGTCCTTTTTTTTTGTTTGTTTGAGAATGTCCTGTGCTGTGTTTCCTAGGACTTAATCAATGAAAAGTCTTTTGCATGTCATCATCAGTATCCACCAATGCTTCCATCTTGCCCACTGCAGTACTCCCCTGTCTCTGGCTGGAGGAGAGGTAGTGTAAGCTGGTCTGGTAGTCAGTCGTTTGACTTGCCAGCTAATACCTACATGCATAATAGTTGGTTGTTTTCTGTTTCTCCAAGTGGATGTGGGCTGAATGTCATCTCATTTTTCCCTCAATTAATACAGTAAATAGAGTTTCTCTCTTCTAACAATCAGCAGTTCTGGGATTGTTCTAAGCATTTACTATGTTCCTCTTTAAGCTTGAAATCAAAAGGGCTGGGAAATATTTTAACACAAACTTCAAGATTCATAACACACCTGTAAAAACCTTGTATGCTTAGGAAACAAGGAGAGGAATGGCTTGACAGTAATTGTTTTTAAAGTAGCTTTGTGAAACTTACTTATTGTGGAATATATTGGAATGTTTCCATGTCTCTCTTTTAGACTGGAGGTATAAAAATGTTGTTTTTCATGATTGCAGATTAGTTTCCAGCTGAATTTACTGAAAGTCCTTTCTTAAAAAACATTGGTCAAATCACTGTGTATTTTCAGGGAAAAAAAAAAGACTGAATGAGAACTGGTTTTGCAAGCACTTACAGATACAGGGAACTGAGGGGTTCTGCCCTGCCTGGAGTGTGGTCAGAGTGGTGCAGGTTGGTCTTCCCAGGCAGTATTAACCATGAGTTGGGGGAACTTAGCCTTATGCTCAGCCCATGAGGTTAGCCCCTATTGGAGCATGTGGGACTCAGATACAATGAACTCAGGGTTTAGAAATTTTTAAGGTCTCTTCTGGGGGAGGAGAAAGGAAATGACATTTTCAAAGGTACTAGAACAGGCTGTATTACAAATGCTGTGTGTGACTGGAAAACTATGAGCTACAGAATAGTCAACTTAATAACTTGCCTTTGATAATTAAAAAGCATTACCTCATAACCTGCCATATTTCCTGCAGTAGTCCACAGGGAGTGCTGCAGACTCTGAGATGACCGTGCTGGTTGTACATCAGCAGAGATGCTCTGGTTTCTGTGTCAGCCACTTTACAGAAACGAAGGCAGTAGGGATAGTCTGTGGTTGGAAATCAGCATGAAGCTATCTATCTTCACAGTCTTTTGGCTCCTAGAAGGCTTCTGTCCATCTCCTTGAGTCAGGACTGGCCACTGGTTTTGAGTTCCCACTCAATATGAATATCTGCAGCCTGGTTTTCTGAAGTAGCGAGCACATTCTATAGCTCCAGTTAATGACCACATTAGAGACCCCACTGCAAAAGATTTTCTACTTTTAAGAAATCTGTAGACCAGAACTGTGACTTGCAATTATGGTCAAAATTTTCTTTCACTAAGTATTTTATTCATTGTAATGTGCAATTTGGATTTGCAGCCCAGTTCTGGTTGATGGTAAAACCTTCAATCTCCATAAATGCAGTGTGAGGAAGTGGCACTTAAGGAAATGTGTAAATGTAATTTAAAATCCTGGCACTTTTAAAGGGAAGATTTTTCTTACAGAGACAAAATGGACACTGTGAATTTGTTTAAGCCCAAATTTTGACTTATCTTAAAACTATAGGATCGTAATGTATATATTGTATTTCATGAAAAAAATACATATGGATTTTTTTAATTCAATGAATATATTTTATATGTAGTTATTACTCATGGAACAATTTGTTAAATATATTTGAAGAAGTCTAATGCCAAATGTAGTGTGACAAACACTGTAGTATTGAAAATGAGCACAATACCAAATATCTATTTCTGATCAAAAATTAAACGTACGAGACTCAAAATACCTTTGTGTTGCATTGTATGATCACGTTGGTCTTTTGCTGCCTCATGGAAATACTTCAAATTGCTAGCAGTGCTATTACTACTACTGCTGCTATAACTACAGAATTTTCTTAGAAGGCTCAAAGGCCTTGTCCTACTTGATTAGATCCAAAGTGAAATTCGCCTGCTCTGGCTATTTGTGACTGATGCTGGATGTTTCTGAAGGACCCTGGATTAAGTAACAGGCAGTCTTCATCCTACATGGTTCTACTTCAGGTTTCTAATGACAAAGGATTGACATAACTTCAGTGAGGAAGTGTTTCCAGATTTTTGGTAGTGAATTATTAGGATAACAGAGTAGTCTTGCTACCTACTTAAGTGTTCCTTTAAATTCCTTTAAATTCACAGCTCCTGCAACAGCAGCATTCACATCCAAAACAGACCCAGTGTGATAAAGTACTGACTTTTGACATTTTTTCCCATTAATATATCTTAAATTTGAATTATGAGATGCAATAAGTAGAATTCATCATCTCCTAGACATTCTCCTCTTTGTTTATGTGAACATTATGCTAAAAATTTAGGAGGGCTTAAATTGTGAACAGAAGAAAATAAGTAAGTAAGTAAATAAATAAATAAATAAACACAATAAATAAATAATTCTAAGACAATTCCAAAATTAACACTGCTTTGCACTGGGATTCAGATACTCCATGTTTAAATCTGCTGTATTTCATCCTATTTCAGAACACTGGAAGTCAAGCCAATGAATCCTAATGGTTTTAAAAGGGAGATGTATGGGGTCATCTGATATTCTGTGCCAACTCTGAAGACTTTGTACCGGAGCTCATCTAGACTTTCTTTACATGCAATGTTCAATGGTGTGATTGTGCCTTGTTTTAAGATAGGCAAGTATCCTAGATGAGCCATATATTGGAAGTGGCCATTTCTCTCTTACCATAAATAAGCCACTGTATCTATTACTAATGTCTACAATGATGTGTGAGATGTCCCAGCTTACAGAAATTAGCAGTATACTGCTGAGCTGTGAACCATCACAGATGATCATGTGCTTGAAATGCTTGAATTGGTGAAGCCAGCAATTGAGAGGGGCAGGATCTCACCTGCCACCAGAAGAATCCAGCCCATCCTCCAGGGATAATGTATTAGTATGGTTCTTTTCTCTGAGGCAATATTATGTTTTTTTTCCTTCTTCAATAATGTAACTGTGAGTAGGCATAAATGAAAATACTCATCAACTGCATCTACTCAGGACATCACAAAAACTGCAACTTAATGTGCACTTGGTGACTAAATTCATGGTGGTGAACCAGAAACTTTACAAAAAAGAGAAGTTAATTTCCTATACTTTATTACATTATGGGAAGCATCTATTTTCAATATTATTTCTTTAAAGTCAAGTTTGCAATATACAATTCGATCTTGACAATGCTTCGGCTACAGCAGCTGTATCATATAATTCACTGAGAGCATATACTCATGGCTGCAGTATCCCCAAATGAGGTTTAGTCCGATGAACTCTTGCATTTTCTTGTCATAGATTTTCCTCAAGCCCAAAATCTGTAGCTGAACATTCTAATTAATACAGTATAGACAACATAATGTGCAACTGTACTCATTCACAGAACAAAATAATTCTTCCTTTTTCATGTAAATATTTAATGCTTTTTAAAAGTTCTTTAGAAAATTCCCAGGGTGAATATTTCTTATTTCTACACATTTGTGTTCCTCTTAAATTTTAATTTGGTCTGTGGAAGATAGAACTCACGGGAAGTTTCTCTTTGGAAAAATGAAAATGTACTTCTTAATCTCATTTAGAAAGAGAAGTTAGGGGAGGCTCAGCACTGACTTTAAATTTCACACTCTTAGGAAGTTAGGAAATCCCATAGGATACAGTGCTCTTCCCCAGCATGTATGACCTCGAGTAGTTCTAAATATTGCAATTGTTTTATTTCTTCCACCGTCATAATCAGGGTCCTGTTCCTCTTTCTGTTTTTGTCACCATCCTTAATGTGACATTGCTGAGGTGATCACCAGTGATCCCTTCAGAGATTCATCAGAGGTCTTTCAGTGCTTTTTATGTCCAGGCAGCTATTGGAAAGGCACCTGATTTTGCTTTAACTTTTTCAAAATTCTGTGGTTCAACTCCTTGAGGTTTTATCAATGGATCTCCAATTGAAGTAATTGAAAAAGATCAGATTGCATTGTCTGCAAATACCGCTCAGGAGGTAAATCACTGTCAATGTGAATAGCAATAATTTTGTGCATTTATATGTATAAACACTTCTATATCACATTGATATTTCATTATGCTTTGTAAACAACAAGGAGTATATTCTGGTAGGTTTCTGCAGTTTGTCAAGTAGGGCATAATTAAAAAAAATCTTGTGCTACGGTGGTTTAACATCAATGGGCAGTTCAGAATCACTATGCTCTCACCACTCCCCCACCAAAAGAACAATATAATCCACTGCAGTAAAGAAAAAAAACCCAAAACTACTCAAATGATTTTTTTTTTTTTTGATTGATGCCTTCACAACAAAAGGCATTTCTGTGGGATTGCTCATGGGAGCTGCAATTCTAACAATGCCCGTTAAAGCACACACAGTGCCTGTCCCATCTGCGGCCTCATTAGTCGTTCCCCTTCATCTCATGGTAAGCTGGGGCTCTGCAGATGGGCCAAAGCAAACCTGCTTCTGAGCAGAGAAAAATAATGAACACAGTAAATTGTTTAAAATGCTGTGCATCGTGAGTGAGTTTTTATGGTGAACAGAACATAAGCACATATCAGGTTGTTATCAAACTGTGTCACAGTAAAAGATTCAAGAGTACTGTGGATGGCTGTGCTGAACAGAGCACATGTGACTTCCCCTGAGGTTAAAGTTTTATTTTCTGATTGAAAATACTTGTTCCAGAAATGACCTGCTCAAATTCATCAGCATCATTTAACAGTGTGGTGAGCTTCTTCCTTCTGGAGTGAACCTTACACATTGCTTTGTGCTTTAGCTGGGGAAGCCATGATTCACGGTGCAGCCACATCCCTTCAGCAAAGACTTCTATGACTCTGCAGGAGGCCTTAGCATAAAGCCAAGCCAGCTGCACTGAGAAAGATTTATCAGGATACCAGTGAGAAGAAATAAAAAAATCACTTCTACAGAGCCAATGGTTATTTTAACAGCTGAAGTCCTGAAACCACCTACATATTTTCCATGTGTCTGGGGATTTTGTCTCTTCTGTTTAAGATATTCACAATGTAGATAGCTCAGCAGCCTTTTAGGTTCCTCCTCTAGTCTCCCAAAAGAAAGAGAAAATACCAGGGCACAATTTTAGATGTCTAAAATACGCCATCAAAACGCATGTTTAAAGCAGCTCTTCCTACTGCTCAGGTAAGTCTCATCCTCTGTCACAAACCTTTAGTTGTGAGCATCCATGCAGAGAGTACAGACCTTTGGCACCTTCTGCTGCACAGACTTGGCACAGACTTCTGTTGCCTAAATGATGCTTCAGAGGTAAGTCTTGGTTTAGGACAGGGTCTGGGCATTGGCCCAAACCATTTGCAGCTCAGCGTCTTTAGAAAATGGGAGTACCTTAGTGGGTGAGCAATGAGGTCTACAAGGAAATAGTGATCTTGACAAGAACTGATGGCTGTTGTACATGAAACTATACTTAGAGATTTTCTGTGCAGGGGATTTCACATTTCAAACAGTGCACTTTAGCAAGACTCAATACATCTATATTTATTTATGTGTGTAATTCACCTAAAACTTAATGTGATGAAGAATGAGGAGGAGGTAGGGTATGTGCTGCATCCCCAGCAGCCTATCCCAACAATATCTCATAGTGTTATGGCATGTCATAGTCCTCATGAGTATCCTCAGCATCTCAATAGGAGTGAACATATGTCTCCAAAGGCTGATAATTATTTTTGGCAAATGCTCTTGTTGTCATACTCACTTGGAATTCAAATACATGAGTTTCCTTTTATACAGAGAACAATACTCAAACCAGCAGGCTGCAGTTGGTCTCTGAAAGTATCTCTAGAGCAAATAATCTCTGACTTTATTAAAGAAAAAAATTGAAAATTGGAGGCAGTCTTGGTCATTGCAAGGCTGACGTGTACATGTGTCTCCAGAAAGATGTTTCTGCTGCATACACCTCTTCTGTTATTCTAGTACTTCATTTAAATAATATAGTGTTAAGCACGCTCATTTAATCTTAGATTTATTGACTTACATATTTGGTTTAGGCAGGAATTCAACTCCAACAGAAATAAACATATTTCAAGTCAGCATTGTCAATGTCTATAAATTTTACAGTATTGGCATAACATAGCATCTACTAGACAGTAGTTTGCCATATCAGGATTTTCCCATGCACAGCACAGAACTGCAGTTAGATAAAGCCCTCTGCATACCTGCAGATCATAGGATGCATGCCAGAAGAACGCAGATGGTAGTAAAGATCCATCTTATTTAATGGCTGTAGCTAAGACAGCCCAGACTTTCTGGATGTAAATGATGTTTGAATTCATCAGGGTAAACTGTAGCAGAGCTGCTACTCCAGACTTTACAGCCTGAGTCAAATTCATCCATCCCAGTGGCAATGGCATTATACAAAGAGTGAATCTGCCTTCCTGTGTACCCTGATAGGATAAACTGAGCATTAGAGTGACACTGTTACCTTTACATATGCTGTTCTGTGCCATACCTACCTATAGCTGTTTGTCCAAAGTAAATTCAGTCACAGTAAAGGTGAAAACCACTCTGAGAAGATAGTTTTCAAATAAAATCTCAGGTCTTTCTCAATTCAGGAGGCTTGGTGGATAAGATAGAATGAGAGGAACAATTAAAATCAGGGCTGAGTTATGACAGAGTCCCTGTGGGACCATGGCTAGGCTTTCGGAGTTCAGCAAGGATGATTCTAGCATATCTAATGTCTTGGTTTATGAACTATTGTAAATTCCTTTGGCAGTAAGTATGTGTGGATGACAGGCACAGAAACTGTTGAGAGCTCCCTGTTGATTGAGCTGAGTCACAACAACACAACAGCTTTTTTTTTTTTCCTAACACTATCCAAAATAAATATAATTGCTGTCTGAATAAGACAGGATTTGATGTACCCTAGGAACATATCACATTTGCTCCAATTTACAATAATTACAGTCTATTGTTAGACTCCTGAACATTTTCTATGTAAGTTTCACCGAAACCTGTAATCTGCTATGTTCATCCCCATAAATGTCTTAATTATATATATATTTACATAAAATATCATTATTTTTCCAATAAAGCAAGTATTTTGGCAATTTTACTTCCCAACAGTATTTCTATGTCCCTTCATCTGCTCTTTTCCTCAGTAACAATAAGCTTGAAAACAACAATTTCCCGCAACAGTGCCACGTCTCTGCCAACATAAACTCATTATACCACGGCCAGAGGCCTGAATTAACAAGTCCAGCAAGGAAATATATGTATTGACTCAGTAACAATTATAATGTAACCTGCTTATCCTCATGCAGTACGTTTGTCAAGGTTGTGGCTAATTGCATTAAATGCATCAGCTTTCCAGAAATCTCCATGTAAAAAAAAAAAAAAAAAGGATAATTAAAAAAAAAAAGGCTTGTCTGAGCAAACTCAATTCTGAAAACCAGAACAACTGTCCTCATTCTTATTTCTTTTTGATTACTGTGTAAAAGGAATTAAAGATTACAATCGGGCCCTAGAAAAATAGGGATAAATTAACCTTGGCACTACGAGAGACTGTAAGCAGCTCTAACACACATAAATCCCTTCGGCAGGCTGCATCCCTACAAAGAAAAACAAACTTTATAGCCTTGTTCATATTTTACTTCCATTCCCAGGCTGCAGCAATAGTGATTGCAATGGGTGACCTGGCTGGGCATCAGTCTAAATCAAATTGAGCAGCCTTGGATAGCCTGGGGTCCCAGTGTTCCTACATTTGTGAACTCTGTTTCCCTGGAAGCACATGTGCAACCTGCCAGCCAAGCAGGAACACCAGCTTAATTCAACCTGAAACCTGGCTTTCTCTTACACTGTTTGTATGAAGGTGTTGAGGAAAAGCCAGACACAGAGGCAGAGCCCACATACACTTTCAAAGAGTGTTTCTAGCTGTAGTGTTATTTGGATCCAGTGCAGAAATTTGATGTTTGAGGTCACTGATGTAATACTCACAGTGCCTTTAGTTGACTCCATATGACTCATACAGGGCAGATAAATTAGCCTAAAATCCTCCACATCAGGTACATTGAGGACTCATCTGTTATACAAGCATGAGAACTACTTCAGGACGGCAGTGTCAGTGCAAATACTTCAGGTGATGCATGCTTTTCACACTATATTTCTCCCAGGCATGCAGTGACTGACAGATCAAACCCCAGGAAGCCACAGGCACACACATTGCTCCCCAAAATCATTCCACAAAATCCGCATTGTACTGTTCATATCCATCTGCTGTTGTAGTGGGTGACTTAAACACAAAGCAAAGTGTGGTGCTGTCGGGGGTGCTTCCAACTACTCAGTAATGAAGCAAGCCTGCTATCTGCAGACTGTTACAATGGAAACCCAGACCTCATGTGGATCCGTCTCAATGGAGCAAAGCTCTGAAGACAAAAAGTGAGGAGAATGTCAGAGAACGAAAGCATGCAAGGAGATGAGCTGCCACGCCGGGGCAGTGCCGCCCTGCTCTTGGCTGGCAGCGATGTGCCCAGCGCTTCCCAACAGCCTACAGCAGTGCTTCCTCTGTCACACACACCTCCGTATGCATTATACATACAAAAGATATACACATAACATATATACTCAGATATGCATATATACATATATTATATGTACATATTCTATGCATAAACACGCCAAACTCCCTTATTTTATTTTTTGTGGTACTTTGAGCATTCAAATACAATGTTTTCTGTAAAACAGATGATCAAGCAAGGCTCTAACTTCACTGAAATCACTCAAAAGCCACAACAGATACTTAAGGGAAACATTTCAGACTTGTTGATCCTACAGTTATTACACATCTCAGTCCCACACTGAGAATAAGGGGCAATGGACATAGTTTGCTGCAAGAAGCTCAGATTAGATGGTAGGAAATGTGTTTTCCCACTGGCTATTCTCATACTGGCACAGACTGCTCACAGAGTTCTTAGTTTTGGAGATTTAAAAAAACTGACAGAACAAAGTCTTGAGCCATCTTTGCAGGGTTGGATCTGCAATGACCAGGCCATCTACTGAACTTCCTTCAAAACTAAAATCCTCTATGATTCTCTGATTCTATTATGAATACCTTTATACACATAAAGACTTAATGATTGAAAGTATTATTTCTACTTATCCAAGACAACTATTAGTAATATCTGACCAGCTGTATTTGCAGATTTGACTTAACCTTATTTAACCTCTTGTTTGAACTCCAGTAATTGGAGGGATGTAAGAAATCTTCTGAGATCTCCACATTGTATTTTTCCCTTGGTGAGTTTGGGAATATATCAATTTTTATGCATGACATCCAGACCTATGATTAATCCTTTCCCTCTCATCTGAGCACAGCAATTTTTCAGTATTTATTTTGTTTTCCCAGCCAAGGAAAATAAACAAGGAACAAGCAGTCGAGCAAAAGCCCCAAGCAGACAAACCAACACAGGCAAACAAATCTGACCAATCCCTACTTGGGAAGGCTTGAGAACACAGAATGTAACCTTTTTATCTAGCAGAATATTATTCCAACCTGATGCAACAGAGTTTAACATTGCTTAGAAAATTGTCTAACAATTATTCAAAAAGAAATTGTATCAATTCTTCATATAATCATCAAAATGAAACTTTATAAGGGAAGTAATTCCTCAAATAACATTTAGTATAAATGTATTAAATCCCTAAACAGGGAAACTCTACATTCATAAGATACACCTGCTGTCATTCATAAGGATAACCCAACTAAGAGTTGTGTTGTGATCAGTCTACTTCATCTATTTTCATCTCCTTATATTTCTTTTCCTATATCTTTGTCTCATTTCCTACACCTTTGTCTCATTTCCTACCTAGCACCGGTTTTCCCCCCACTTAATACTTGTTCATCAAAGTTTGGTGTGGATTTTGGAAGAACTGGGTGAAGGCAGTGGACTGAAGAGCTCACTCATGTGGCAGGAATCATGAGATGGGAGCAGAGAACCTGCTCTGGATTTACAGAAGGAAGTCAAATGAATTGGACTTATTACGTTTTGATTGCAATGGGTCAGCTTCAATGGGTTACAAATAAGTATGAAATATGCCTTTATTCCTTCTTTCCTTTGTTGCTGGAGCTTCTCTAGATTTATTCAGATTTTGTAACAAAAATGAGAGAGCCTCTGTGCTCTCTAATTTTCATCCACTATTTCTTCATCAGGGCAAATATTACTTGGTTCCAGCAGCTGGTCAGTGTCTTCTACTACATTTTTCTCACACCAAAAGGGAGGAGTCAGAGGGTTCTGGTGGATTCTCTTGCATAGAAGCCCTTTATGGGTACACAACAGGAAAATGTTGAATATGAGTGGGGAACTGGACACAGCAGCCCTGACACCCACACCCAGGCCAGGGCACCAGTTCCACACCTGCTCAATGACTCTTTGCTGCCTTGGTTATAATCATGAAATCTCCTTTTAATATTTGTTGTCCTTGTGACTTACATTCATCAATCTTCGGTCTATTTTCTTCCTGTAGGGCTGGCATGACTGCCATCCTGGTAGGGCCACCAGGGCTGAATGACTTCAGTTAATGAGTTTTATTCTACAGAAAAGTGATTAGGTTACACAGACTTGTATCTATTTTCTTCCTTCATGCTCTTGAGTCTTGAGAGTCTAAGAAGTAATGCAAATAAATTGACTGCATGCTTTCTATGCCTCTTAGAAGCTAAGCTGGAAATGCTAGTTACATGGGGAAAAAAGTCATCATGATTTATTACAGTATTGCACTTTAACTCTTCCTAAATAATTTTCACCAAAGCCGATACTAGAATCTTTACACACTGCAGTCTGGAAAAGAGCAGGAACTTCTTACTGTTTTAGTGATAATTCTTGACTAAGTTTGGCCTTTTGGCAAACTGTGAGTTTTCCATTATATTCCCTAAAGTTTAGTAGATAGCTGCAAAAATGAAGGCTGTGAAATTATATAAGATTGAAGAAGATCTTAATTCAGGTTAATGAAGCAAATACATTTCTCTTCTTGTAACTGGGAAATGTTTTTATTTTTACTGCTTATTTTTGTTTTATTTTCAGGAGGACAGCTGGGCAGTAATGTCTGAAAGGTCTGTAGAGGTGCCTTCAAAGCCTACACCAGACTGAACGCTGAACGAAAGGCTCACTGCTGTATGTTCTGCACAACACTGGTGCTCAGCAAGAAAGCAAGATCACACCCTCAGCTATAAGGACAAGGGCTATACTGTCCTTTTAATCCAGAGACAGGGCTGGTTAGTGTGCATTTGGTGTTAGTGTTTTGTGGTGAGCAAAATAAGGAGCCATGGAAGGCTTTCATTGTGGGGGCAGAAAATATATCTTTCTACTTTTAAACAAAACAGTAAGCTCTATCCTGTACCCAAGGTACAACGTGACCACCAGCCTCCACTGTCATTAGTGCTTGTGTCCTTCCGTCCTTCAGCCCTCCAGGCCCCATGTGAGTCATGAACTGATCGACCTCTTCTTCCTGAGCACTGTAGCCCACACCCAGCCACGGGGACAAGATCTTGCCCCATTCAACCAGAAAAAAATGCATCCTAATTCCCACCCTAGATCTAGATCTCCAGAATGTGAATACAAAATATTTAATTGTTCTGCTTGGGATATGAGAGAAAAAATGTAGAATTTTTTTCAGATTTGGAGCACATCTCCTAAGGAAGAAAGGATGAGGCAGTCTGGGTTGTTCATCCTGGAGAAGAGAAAACTCCGGGGAGACCCCATTGCAGCCATCCAATTATTAGTAATTATCTCCAGGGAGATTATAAACATAAGGGAAATCAACTTTTTGCACAGGTTAATATTGATATGACAAGGGAGAATGCTTTTAAACTGAAGGAAGGAAGATTTATATTACATGTCAGGGTGAAATTTTTCACTGAGAGAGTAGTGAGGCCCTGGCACTGCTGCCCAGAGAGCTGTGGTGCCCCATCCCTGGAGGTGCTCAAGGCCAGGCTGGATGGGCCCTGGGCAGCCTGAGCTGGTGGGGGGCAACCAGCCCACTGCAGAGGCTTGGAACATGGAGGGCCCTTGAGGTCCCTTCCAACCCAAACCATTCTATGATTCTACAGTTCTAGGATTCTATGAAGTAAACTATTTTATTCACTTATTATTACTGGCTATACAGTGATTTACTGTACTTCTATACAAACTTCCTGGAGTCTGACCTCACAAAGAAAGCATTCAAATGACAAGGGAGGGGTTGGAGTGGGAGTGCTCCAGAAGTATTCAGTGTGGTTTTAGTATGAAAATGAATAAAGTAGACTGAAATGGAAAGTTGAAGCATTCTTCTTCTTTCTTCTTTCTTTTTTTTTTTTTAATGAGAAGAAAACAGTCTATCTCTTCCAGACCAATACCATCTCCTACTGCTTCTGTACATGAATTGAGAGAAATGTTACTTTCTTATAAGAAAGTTTATAACCATACTGGATCAAATTCCGTTTTGGAAAAAGAAATACACTTTTTTTCAAACCTCCTATTTTGGTCTTCTCAGTTCTCACTTTGTTTATAAATTTAGAAAAGTGTACATTCAATAAATATATGTATAACATGTATATTCTCTGTATATATACATCTATAAAATATAATTTATTTATGTATATGTGCACCTGAATCCATATTGAAACAGTACACAAAGTACATGCAAATTTATATAAACATACATACTGCCACTCATGCACACACAAATGCCTGCTTTTAATTTAACTAAGTGTCAATAACGCATTACAATATTAGGGCACAGCAGTCTGACTAAAAGCACAGGACTTGCCTCAGTGGCTTCAGTGCCAAACTAGCAGAATTTTCATGTCTTGGTCAATCTGGACCCAGAAAAGAATGCATTTTCCATTTTTAGTATGAACTAAAGGAACTATGAGTTCAGTCTCCTCTGAGTAAAGGATTTGAAAAAAAATGATCTTTTAGACCTGAAATATCACCAAGACATTTACATTTGGCTCACAGGATTCTGGCACACATAAGCCTGAACTACCACTGCTTCACTGTCTTCATCCACAGTCACGGATTGCTAATACAGATTAAAACTCAGAAGCCTGAATTACGAAAATTTTTCTTTTCTTTTAAATCCGTCACTATAAATCACAAACCCAGAGCCAAACTAGAAGATAATAGCTCTGTCAAAAGACTTTTTTCCCCTCATAATGTAGATGTTATTAAAAGCGACCAAAACCCACAGGATATAAAATCGTTGTCCAAAAACAACCTGCCATTAACTTTATAAAAACACAGCTTCTGTATTTTTGGGCACTAAATAGGTTACATCTTGAGCACATTCTAAAATAACTTAGATATATTGCAATCCAAATACTAGACGGGAGTATTTTATCCAATCTGAATCACAAACCGTGTAATGCTTTAAAAAGTCTTTCCCATTGAGCTCCCAGTGAAGTCACTGGCATTGCTTCGCTACGCCTAAAGAAATTTTCTCAGTGACCACCTAAAGTTATGTGCTTATTTATTGAACTGACAACAGTTGCTTTTATGGAAATGGCTTCCAAAGTGTTTTCAATAAGTCCATCTATCGCCTGAAAACACTAGCAGGGTTTCACGTGCACAAAGGATTTGGTATTTCTGTGCCTGTTTCTTGTCAGTGCTGGAGAAACAAGAGCAGTTTGCTTCTCATTCCTCTCCCATCTCTTTGCCCTATAAACTCTTGAGTGAAGGTTTTGCATTTCCCTATGTCTATCTAGAATCTTCACCAGATCTTTCTTCTGTCCTGATGAATAAAAGTATTACATTAGTGTAAAATATGTAAGTTCCTGCAGAGCTCACTGGGAACATGATGATAAGAATCACTGAAATCTACCAAAAATCTGCTTCCATGGGGTTAGGCTCTCGCCCATTTGCTATGTACTATGTTTCTGGTCAGCTTTGCCTTACAATAGTGCTTTCGGGTAGGAAAGGTCTTACAACTATATTAAAACATTATCTCCATTGATGGCCAACAAAAGCAGCTGCGAGTCCGCCTGCTCTTTTAGAAATGCACGGACAAAAAGGCCCAAAGTGAAGCTCAGAAGCCCATTCCTCATCCCGCCAGGGGATCAGCTCTGTAGGAGCCTTTCCCTTGGTCTGTTTTTACACAGCCATGTGCAGGTGACTCCACAGCAGGCCCAGCCCACGCTCTGCACTCACTGCAGGCAGATGTTTCTTTCTCCTTCTCTTGTGACCTGAAGTTTCCTTACTTCTTTGGAGGCCTTCCCGCCCCAGCCCAGTGAATTAGGGCAGATTGTTCTTTTCCTCTTCCACAGCCTCCTGTGAATTTGAGGACTATTGTCACTTCAGTCATTTCCTTCAGACTAAACACCAATTCTTTGAATTCTTTTCCTTAAAAATCATGTTTTCTCGACTTCTCTAAAATTTTTTGATTTTTTTTTATGTCCTGCCCTAAAAGTGACTGTCCAGCTGAGACCCTGCCAACACAAAACAGAGTTGCAGTGCCTTTCCTTACAGGCTGACCTTCAGCTTATACTGCTCTTTTTCTCGAGGGCATGTCACAGCTGACTTTCATTTCATCCCTGCTCTAATGTAACCCCTGGGATACATTATTTTTGCAGAACTCCTGCATAGCCTGTTGCTTCCCAGCACAAAACAGCAGTTAATACAGATTTTTGCTAATACTTTCACTGAGGTATATTTTACTGAGAGTATTCTCACATCATTAATTTGTCAATGACGTTTTGCATTTGCTCTGACTCCCAGTACATTTTCAGCCCTAGGAAGGGTCTCTTTCAATTGAAAATTCTGCTTCTTGCAGTGTTTATGTCTGAGGACCTTCCTGACTGCAGGAAAAGTTCTTCCTTCCTGTAACACTGTTAACTTCAGCCAAGGCCTGCTGTTCCTCATGCTGTTGGACTCAAAGCTTGCTGTCCATAAATCAGGTTTTGTGAGAGACCTTGTGGTCCTCCTGCCCAAGGAACTCCTCTCTCCCCGTACAAGGCTAGGGCTGCTGCAGGGGACAGGCCACTAGGAGCTCTTATTCCAGCACACGATGTGGGCAAAATATTAGGTACAAAGTTAAGGCACAGCAACAGCTCTCAGGAATGTATGTGATCATTTTGCATGGTTTTGAATGCTAACACTGGTCCTTGAGGTTTTCACAGCTTCTTCCTTGTCTTACTCGGGACTTTTCCCTGCTCTTTTTTCTGTACTGGAGATGCACACTGGTTCCTGGGTAGAAGTCTCAAACTGGTTTACATACAGAGCAGGACCACTAAAATTAAAGGCATTCTCATGGGACTAATTCCACATGGACAGGGGCAAGAATATCTGAATATCTAAATAGACACAAATGAAATAGGTTTTACTTCATCCATCCTGCATGTCTAAACAGAAATTATCTAGGTATCGCTTGTAATAGCAACATAAAAGATAAAACAGCAGAAGAGCAGATTTCATTTTTTCCAGATTCTGCTAGAGTAGATGTCACTCTTTTCTGTTTCACATGGAATGCCTCCTGTTCACTGCATTGCTACAAGGATTCATCATGGATTCTGAATATTTTCAAGTCTTCTCTTTAAGAAGTAGCTTGAGTACACATTTCCAGAAGCACAAACGATGTAGCAAGTTCATAAAATTTATCATCACTCACCAACTAATTCTTTCTCATTTGTTAAACTCTCTTGTTCCATTCCCCTTCCTCAGAGGAATTTTCTCATCCACAGGTCTATCTCTGATAGATTATCTCTGAGAGAGATTAGTCCATCATGTTCTTTGTTTCTCTGTGTTCTCCATTCAACTTGAAGGGAACTAACACAAGATACTTGTCTCACTTGTATTAATACTTTCTTATTGTGTTGTCCTTCTGTGTACCATGAGCTGAATCTTGAAGCCCTTTAAGTTGCTACATCTTTAGCATATTTACCTCTTTCCAAATCCAAATCATTTACTTGCAAAATGGAATGTGCAAGTACTGTTACAGGAAATGAAAAAGCAATTTAAGCCATTAGATCACTCAAGGAGAGCTAAATATATCTTAACAATGTTTTTGCTAAGAAAAAGTCTTTTCAGCAAACCTGGTGCTCATTCACCTATGACCTGACCCAGAGGATTCCTAATTTAGCAGCAGGCAGTGATCTATGTTAGAATCACCTTGTCTTTCTCTGGGCATTCTGCATTGATATTCTTTGCTCTTCTCACGGAAATGTTTGTTATCATTTTGATGATACAAGCAACTATTTTTCTCCCACACCCTCATATATCCTCTTCTTACATCCCTCTTTATGGAGAAGAAGAGGCTCAGGGGAGACATTATCTCTCTCTACAACCAAAAGGAAGTTGTGGTCATGTAGATGTCAGCCCTTTTTCCATGTAACTAGCAACAGGACTAGAGAGAATGGCCTCAAGTTGTGCCAGAGAAGGTTCAGGTTGGATTTTAGGAAAAGTTTATTCTCTGAAAGTCCTGGCACAGGCTGCCCAGGGAAGTGGTGGAGTCACCAACCCTGGAGGTGTTCAAGAAATGTCTAGGTGTTGTGTGAAGGGACATAATTTAGTGGACAAAAATTGGTGATAGATAGATGGTTGGGCTGGATGATCTTAGTGGTCTTTTCCAATCACGGTTATTCTATGATTCTGTGAGTCTCTCTCTCTCTCTCTCTCTCTCTCTCTGTTTTTTTTTTTTTTTTGGGGGGGGGGGGGGGGCGGGGGTGGGAACACACCAAAAATAATATCCTAAGGCAATTGTTCCTATAACTGAAAGTAAGCATGTAGAGCAATAAACACATCACTACCTGCTTGAAATGTTACATAAAGATTTTCAGATGCAATTTTTCAGGTGCTGATTTACTTGTAGGAAACATTTTCTCCCCACATTTGCCCCCACAGTGTGGTGGTTCATCTCAGAAATATCCAGAGAGCTCATCTCTTGGGAATCATTTTCACCCCTGTGGGGTTAGTATATGCTACTGTTAATGTAAAAACAGATCCTACAGAGGATAGAAGCGCATTATAGCTAGTACCAAACCTGTGACTGATGAGGAAAATTTCCCATACAGTCCTTGCCTTACCTGCCTCTTGTTGGGTATTTGATGCATCCATCTGCTTTAACATACCAACTTGTTTGTCTGGGGTGTCTTCCTAGCAGTCACACTACTTCCTTTGTAGTCTTCATGAACAAAAGTAGCTTTACAAAGGCAAGATTCTCGTCCTAGGATATGTTTCACATCAGAGAATATTTCAGGGCAGATCAACCATAATTAACTTCTAAAGCTAAATTAGACCTGGCTTGTATTGTTGGGAAAAAGGCTGAAGGCTGTGCATGTATTCCTTTCTGTCTGATGAGTTCTGTCCTTTCTCATAAGAGGGAGTATGCTCTCTTTGATTCAGAAACAGCATCTTTTCACTTCTCACTGCCCTACAATGGGTGAACAGAACCATGGCAATGAGAGTTGTTCAGAATTGCTATTGAAATGTTAATCTGTGATATAATGTACCCTCTAGACCTGAACAGCAAAAGTGTCTTTTCAGAGGATGCATGGAATGAAAATACAGTGTTTATTTTAGCTGCTGTTTCTGACTCACTTAAAAGGTCATTGCTACATAACCAAGATAACCCAAATAAATTATGTGAGTTCTTTTTTAATAGATTTTTCCTAGAGAAATAATTTGTATCAAAATCCAAAGTGGAGCACTTTAAAGTGGCAAATTTGGATAGCTTTCTGATTAGAAACTTCAGGTATTATTAAGTTTTAAAATGGATATATGGAACATACAATCTGTGCACTTTTCTGGATTAAAGAGTAAACACATACAGCAACTTTAGAAGACATTTTTCTATATCTTGCAAATATTTTAAGTGTTCTTTTCCTAAAGAACTTGCTCTCAATCCATGCTCACCTCCCAAATGCATATTTTTGCTAGTACTATCAATAATGCATCTCAGTAAAATGGCTGCTATAAAACTTGTAGCATTGCAAAGGGAATATTCCTTTCAGTAGGCACAGAAACAGCATATGCATTGTGAAATTTTAGAAAAGAGTAAACATCCAGCTGGCGCTTCTATACACCCAGTTTATCATTTTCTGTTTGCTGGTTTTCTCCTCCATTCTTTGGACGCTATTCCAGAATTAAATATCCTTTTCTGGAGTTGTTCTCCGAAGCCTAAATTCGAATACGCTGTGTAATTACATCTCTTGGATTTAAGGCTGTTTACATGATATGTTCTTGGCAACAACAAAAACTACTTGGCTGCACAAAAAAAAGATCATGTGGTGTTTCATGAGGTTTTTCAGTTATGCAATGATCAATTAAAACAAATTTTTTAAAGTTAATTTTTACTCAATAATATAATCTCTAATATCATTAGATATCTAATCTCAATAATAATAATAAAATATAAAATAATAAATAATAAAAAGAGATATCAAATCTCAATATCTAATATCATGATTATGACAAGCTATTCTTGGCTAAAACCTAGGAGGCACCTAGAAACAGGTTACTCTTGAAGATGCTCTAGTTTTACCTTACTCTCTGATTTGTACCCAGGTTTTGATGAAAAATTACCCAACTGGCAAACATACCACCATTGATTCACAACAATTAAGGCTGGAAGGTCATCAGAAGTTCAAGGAATCTGGATTCTCCTTCTCTCAGTCTTTGCTTGCACAGATAATTATGTATATGTGTTTGAGCATCCTACAACTCTTAGCTCAATTCCTGTAGACTAGGGTGCATCTGATATCTCTTTTCTGACAACAAAGGACACAATCCAGGTAAGGGAAACTGATAATTTGAGGAAGCTCTTGTTAGTCCCCCAACTTCATGGATCTGTACACTCCATAGATTACCTGTACAAAGCTACTGTGCAACAAGCACTGATAGAATCATACAGCCCTGAATTACTGTGAATTTCAGAAATACCTGAAAATCCTAAGAACAATGAGGTATAAATACTGAGAAAGAACAAGGATCTTCCTGTCAACAGGGCAGACCAGAGGTAGGCAGCAAACCTCGTTAAGATCCCCATTCTGTCTAATTGGAAATATTCAAAACCGGGTTTCCACCTCCCTAAAGTCTATTTCTTCATTTATTTGAGATAAGTGCTTTCCAGTCACTTATTTTTGTCCCACCAAGTGTAGATGCTCACTATAAAAAAAACAGGCAGAGGCATTTAACTTAAGTTCCACCTCTTTCTGTACTTAAATCTTGGATATCTTCAAAGGTTTCTTGGGATCAGTTTCACAAGCTCCTAATTCTCCCCAGGACTAGCTGACCTGGAGAAGAAAATGCATTGGGTTCAGTGCCTCTAGATGCTATTCAGCTCAGTGTTGCAAACCTTGAGTACCTTTAGGCTTTAGCTCTTAATCTCTCTTTTCTATTAATTCCCCACAGAGATAATGAAGTTAGTACTTCAAAACTACAGGGTGTTCTGAGGAAAAATTAATTCCTCAGTGCTTGTGAAGAACTCGGTTACTCCAATAATGGAGTTAAAAGCATCCAGACAGGCAGATATTGTGTAGACATCTGCCCTAGTATCATGGAGGACTGCGTATATGTTAAAAAACACTTTAGTTTATTTCAGGGCAGCAAGAGGTTGAAATTGTATCTGTTGAAAATTCTACCACACTTTCTTAACAGAGAGAGCTATTGCAAAGAATCCAGTTTCATATTTGATCAGGTCAGCTTGACATGGTTTCTGGAAGTCAGAGAAAAAACATATACAGATCAGCTACAAAAAAAAGATACTTAGGAAGCTCTTAGAAGAAAGTTAGACTGACAAAAACAGCAGCAGAATGCTTGAAATCCCAGAAGTGGATGATGAGGTATCACAATGATCATGAATGCAAGCTTCAGGTAGCAATTTTAAAGACTTACCAGCAAAGCTAAGAAAAACACTATTTAATTGTTTTTGTCTGTTCATTTTGCTGATTTTCTGGAATGAAAGAAAGTGTCAAGAGTGGGTCTGTGAATGGGTTAGGCTCATAAATGATATAATTATTTTCAGTGCAATACTATTGAGTCAATGCCCTTTCCTTTGAATGGTGACATAGGATTCAAATAACTAAGCCGGAGGCTAAAAGTGTATTTATATAAAGATAAATACACATAAAATGTGTGCCTCACAGAACTGCCTCTAAAAGATGAAGATCCACTGGGCTGTCTTGATTCTTGATATCAGAACAAGCAGGAAAGCAAGCATAATTAACCACATATTATTTGCTATGTGGTAACAGTTTTCAGCTTGAAAAAAAAAATGTAAAAGTATAATATGGTAAAGTACAGGCTTTATTCCTTGTGTGTTGCAGAGGTCTCAGTGAAATACAGACAAGCAATCTGCTCTGAAGACTGAATGACTACTTTGAATATTTGTTCTGAGACAGATGCGATCAGGAGACGCCTCTTCTGGAATACATATATTATGTTTGCATATTTCCATGCCAGTGGTGGAAGTTTTAATGTCCAAATTTTGAGTCTGAAATCGGCAGTAGGAGCAAGACTCCAAGTTAGATCACCACTTCTCCACCTGGCACTTGACTTACTCCAGGCTATTAAAAAAGCCTGGGAAGTATGGCATTAGGGTTCTTATGGGTCTATTCCAAGATTCTGATCATTCTCCTCTCCTCTCCTCTCCTCTCCTCTCCTCTCCTCTCCTCTCCTCTCCTCTCTTACTATTTCCACTCCTCTCCTCTCCTCTCCTCTCCTCTCCTCTCCTCTCCTCTCCTTTTTCTCTTTTTCAAAAACAGCAATAACACACTTGCCATATGAAGTGAGGTACAGCAATCATACAAAGGAAGTAAAAAGCAAGAAGATAAGACATTTTTGTCATTTAAGTTAGAAATACATCTTAACTGAGATATCATCAATTTGTTAAAGTACTTAGCCATTCTGAAGTATTGCAAAACAATCGCATTTAAGGAGGTAAAAGAAGTAAAAATAGTTTTATGTTTTCCATGCAGAAAACAATCAAGAAAAGGAAAAACAGAGCACAGCCAAATGTCACCTGTATCTCAGTGTGCTAAATTACATAATGGTAAATTTTATTGAACAATGCCTTCCTCCGAAACATAACTGCAAGGAGGATAAGAGTGAGTGTAAATAAGGGGAATATAGGCACAACTTTCAGTGCAGCATTTTTAAGAGTCTGTAATACTCATATATGCTCTCCTGATGTGGGTGAATGAGACAAGAACTTTTTAGGTTAAATGGGTTAAATGTTTGCCAAATGCACAGCAGCCCACAAAAATAAAAAGCAGCAATGAAAAACTGCCTTGCACAATTGCTTCTCATTATTCTTCGACTTATTATATATGACAAAAAATCATTGCTGGGCAATAATCTCTGAAATCATTACCGAGTAAACAAAGTGTGTGACCTATGGGCACCTCAGTATGCTCATTCTCAAACTGACAGCATGATGTACAGAGGCACAGTTAGCAATACCAGTGTGACAGGAACACATGCATTTTAAGGCCAGTGCCATTTAATGAGGCACAAATCTAGTTTGGTTTCCACGTTTACCTTCTTATGTATATATACGATGATTTAAACCATTTTTCTCGTCCTTCAAATAACTGGTATAACTCACAGCAAGTAGTAACATTCATCTAGGAGGAAAAAAAAGGAGAATGCCTCTGACAAACTCAAATTCATTGAAATTTGATTGTCAGAGCACCCTGGCTTTGTCTATACGTGCAGTTGGCCATTTCGTTAGCTGCTGGAATTTGAAGAACTGACCTTGTGTACACAGCTGAGAATGTAGATGGCCACTACTGGTTTGAGCAACATCCAGTGAAGCATAGTTTGCTGTCCTCAAGGAGCTGATACAGTTGCTTTGATTAATATGTTTTACACAAGACACCGACTAGGAATGCTGCCTTAGTGGTATAATCTCTTCCCTGTGGCAAGTTTCCTGGATGTACAGCTTAACACTTTAAACAGATCATTGACTGCAAGTTACAGCTAAGAGCATGTGCCACGGACACAGATGAACAAATGGAAAGCTGCACAGTTTATTCAGTTAAAGGGGTTACATTCTTGCAGAGTCCCTCACATTAGACTTGCCCCATCAGTGTCACATGGCTCACTAGGCAGAGACAATGGTGTGGTTTGTCTGGCAAATCAGTCATGTAAACAATACCAGAATAGTTGTTTCACTAAGGGCAAGTCATTTTATGGCAGGTGGACGAAGCATCTTGGTCTGATTGATTCCATGCTCAGGAAGCCCTTTCTGGGGGGCTTACCTATTTCTTGTTCAGTATGAAGTTAGCTGGGTTTTGTGGAATAATTTTGGGTTTGGAGAGCAATGACTCCAAAGTAGGGATGAGCAACTTGTGCATTTTTAAAGAGAACTCCCAGGAGAAGCTGACAGAACATTTAAGTACATTTTGGGGGAAAATCAGAAAATTTCTGTCTCCAAGATTCCTATTGGCTTCAAACATTGCAGAGGCAAGTGAAAAAGAGGAGTAAACTGAATGTTAGGGACAACTTGCACTGAAGAACTAGGAGTACTGTAATCCCTCTTGTTCTTCATACTAGCCCAGTGTGAGGTTGTGGAAGCTCAGCCCATGTGCTCTGGCATGAAGTAACGCTTATGGGGCTGTGGATGTGGTCCCTGTCAGAGCCCGATCCTCTCATTTACCATGGTGAGCTGTGGGCATTTGTGGTAGCAGCAACGTTTCCTTCTGGCTCTCCCTCTGATGTGTGACAACGGCTCTCCTGGGTGCCATAGGTGAAAAAGATCAGGTGATGGAGCTAAAAAAAAGTAACCTTGCCAAGATCAGTTTCAGCGCATGGCACAAACCAGCACACTGGTGGGGTGCTGCTCAATCTGAATGCCTAGATGAAGAAGGAAGGATGAAAGGCCAGGGATGTCCTTTAGCCACTGCTCCATGTGAGGTAAGCATTTGGGGCCTGTCTTTCTATCTTTGTTTGTGTTCAATGATTGGGACAGTGGACAATATGTTACATTAACATGAAAGCAGTCAGCTGTGTATATTTATATGTCTCCATTGCTCCCCACTGCAGGTCATTACAGCTCCTCACTGGTCTTATTATCAGAGATATTCTTTGAATTTGAAGACTATAATTATTTTCAGTGAATTTAAGCTTGCGTTCATGTGGACACATGTTCTTGTGTCCACGCTACCATTTGTCATAGATTTTCCCCAAACTATATTTGTAAAAGCATTAACATGTTCCCTCAGCTTTTGTTTAACA
Organism: Perdix hodgsoniae; assembly: GCA_035772895.1. Taxonomy (NCBI): domain Eukaryota; kingdom Metazoa; phylum Chordata; class Aves; order Galliformes; family Phasianidae; genus Perdix; species Perdix hodgsoniae. Next base: position 18,553,690 of record JAPSGF010000008.1, read on the forward strand.
GTGATAAAGAAATTAATATTTTCCAGTTGCTGTCCAGCAAAAGACTCTCCATTCTTTATAACAGTCTTGTAATCTTTTTCGCTTGTCATGAAGGTTCAGTTACCATCCTGGACAGTGGCCATCCTTCCTACATTGCACATGAACTGCTGTTGATATTGAAAACTTCTGTATGAAGTTTTGTATTTTATTTCTGCTCCATTATAGCACACAAATGAACTAGGTAAAAAGTGACTGCATAACATTCTGAAGTCTCTCCTCCTCCAACCATTGTACTGCCATTTTCCAGCAATTTTTTCTGTGCTTGAGGTGTTTATGCCTGGTCTCCACGTTAGTTGTAGTCTCTGATGTGAGATAAATTTTTTTCATATTGAAAGCTGTTGTGTGGCACTGTATCATCTTATCTTTAGATAGTGTTACCAGACTGGTACATTCTCACGCAAATGGTATTTAAAGGGTATTCTTCTCCCTTCAAATATTTCCTTTCAATTGTCGACTGGAATAATAAAAAAGTCAAAGTGGAAACTTAACTGACATTTCCCCATTTCAACAAATTTCATTTAAGTCATTTTGAAACTGAAACTTTTCATCTTTTAGCTCATGAGGTTGAATCAGTCAAGATTTCTCCAGAACAGATTGGATCCAAAAATTCTGGAGAAATACAGAGTAACCAAGTCTTATTTATATGCATGATCTGGGGCATAAATATATGCTCTCCTCAAAGTAAATGTATCTAACACAAGGTGGTATGCTGTGATAGAAAAGGATGCAGCACACTCTTCTCATTCCAGTAGTCACAAACCTGTGTAGTACATATTAATTTTTTAAAAATAAATATCTTGTAACAGGTGATTACATATAGAGGAGTTCCTCATCAATCAAACACACCTGGCCAGCAGAATCTTTAAAATATGTAGCTGAAGTCTAGCAAGCTAAGGTAACGAGGGCTAGCTTTGATGCATTTTTTTAAAGGATACATAACATGAGCTCACAATTCACACATTTCCTGACTGTGATTAAATATATCCTCTTTTAAGTACTTGCCCTGGGCAGTCCAAGGCTGAATCAAAGTCATCAAAGTCCCAGCCTGGTCAGGTCAGTGCTGTGCTGCCCACACGTGCCACGTGTCCCTCAGAGCTGCTGCTGCAGGAGGTGGGTGGCCAAGCCAGCAGATCCTGGTGCTCAGGGCTGGAGGGAGGGCAGCTGGGCTTGCACACAGAGCAACCTGGAAAGGCACCCTGTCTGTAGTTGCATTCCTATTGCTTAAGACTGAACCAGGGCTGGTTGGCGTCTGTCTGCAAAAAAATTCTCAGCGTCTCTTTGTTCTGTATCTATTGTGCAAAAAAGTACAATGTGAGTAAGCTCTACTCTCATAACAAATGCCACATCCCTTGTGCTGCTATAAAATTGTTCTCTCTTTAAGCCTAGGATCTTCAATTATGGTTCCACGTGATCTTTATAGTCCCTTTTATTAGGCAATAAAATAAAAAATTTATCAGGAAACTGCATACACAGATTTATCCAAGTGACCAAAGTGTACAGTGCAGTTCATGAGGAAAATATGGAACACAGTGACCTGAAAAGCTTTGTGTTGGTAGCCAGTCAATCTTCATGGCAAAACATGAGACAGAGTGGGTGTTGGTTTTTTTCCTTGGTATTGTTAATAGTTCATTACATATTGCAGTTCCTTTCCCAGGCAAAACTGGGACAAAATGAGGAGTGTTATTACTGGAGCCTCATCAGTTTTAAAATTGCATCAAACTGCTATTACTGTAAGAATGGTTTCCATTAGTTCTCATCTGTATTTTCATTTTTGTTTTTCTTATTTTAAAGTGTATTCAAATCGTGTTCATGTGCACAGTGTTTTTTTTCTGAGTGTAGGGAAAGCTCTGAGCAATGATCTGTGCATAATTGCACAGTCCTTCAAAGGCACGGCCCTCTTTCCGCCTTGTTCCACCCCAAATGAGAAGCAGTTTGTTGTTGAAGCCGTGATACTTCAAGGAGAGAAGTGGAATCATCTGTCACCTCTTTCCTCTTCTGATGCATGCTGACAGGAAGAGGGCCTGCTAAATCTTGCCACTGATATTTTGTTGGGCTGGTGGAGTGAGTGGTAAAGAGTGGTAAAGTCAGTCTCTTGTTCATCTGTGTTGTCTGCATGAAGCTTTAACCCTGAAGAATTAATCTGCTGCTTTGTAGAGGATGTTCAGAAAGTGAAGTTGGCAAAGATTAAATGTCAAATGAATTCATCCTACCTACTTACTACAACAAGGTCAGAGAATGATAAGAAAGCGATTAATTTATATGGCTGGGAAAACTGAGCTGTCAGTAAAACACATTGTTTTAATGAGTTATTTTGAAGTATATGCCTGTAAGCACCTATGCTATGAAATTAAAGAGGTTGTAAATGCAAAGTCAAGACACTGAAGGAATCAAGCACCTTGATGTATTACAGCGAGAGTGCAACACCTGCATTTTGACAAAAGCCCATCTGTTTGCACAGGAAAATAAGACCCATTCCTGGTATATTTTCTTGTTGCCTCTCCTACTACATTAACTATAAAAAGCACATAATTTTCAAAAAATTTCTTTTCATTGAGGCCTGTTATCTTTTAAATGTGCATTACTTACATACTGCTATTATGTTTGAATTATGTTTGGGTAAGGTCCTTTCACTGCACGTGAATTCACACCCATAGGCTGACTGATAGCACTCCTATTTCTGCTTCTCTCTGTACACAGGGCAAGGCACTAGCACATAGACCTTTAGTAAAATCGTTCAGACTGTTCTCCTGTCCCTCACTTATCAATCTGTGAGCCCAGCAGTCGGTTGGTATCATACCACTATCTGACGGCAACTAGAAAATAACAGCTTTCAAGATGATATCACAGAAGCTGTGTCCTGAACAGTTCTGCTATGTGAGAACTTACATATTTCCTCTTCTTTCAGTAAAACACAGGTTCCAGAGATGCATGCAGCACCCTGATCTCTGCCATGAGGTATGGCTGGAGAATTCATGGAACATCTGATTTTAACCTCAAAAGTAGATGAACGTGTCATGTGTGACTTATTTTAGCTGTGCTAAAGACAGTCCTGAGAGGGTCACCTACAATATCCCATCAGCCAGCACCAGAATATAACAATGAGCATGGAATGAACAGCTGCTGCTTTTGTTCTTGAGTAGAAATTTGGTGTCAGTCTTGACCCATCAGCTCCTGGCTGCTGACATGTACTTTATTCTTAGCACTATAGCCCATGTAGCTAACCAGATCTGCCAGCCTAATGACCTTTAGGGGATTCTGATTGCTAAATGACAGCTGATTCCTGATTTCTGATTGCTAAATGAATGCTCAGTGCATGCTCCAGCAGATGCAGTTACTTGTCTCTACCAGTGAGGGTGAGTAAAGAATTCAATTCTGGGAGGCCTACTGAACCTCTGAAATTGATGCTTAGTTTTGAAAGTTTTCAAGTATTTAAAAAGCTTTTCAGGGTTTTGTATAGATTTAAAAGGAGAAACAGACCAGTACTATTGTTCAATTTTTATTACAGTAAATATAAACTCCAGAAAAGGAGACAGTGATCATTCATTTAGCTTCACTATAATTTTCAGCATCTCTTGAAGATGCTTGAATAATATTTGAAATTATCAGCCAACACTGAGTTAAAGCACAATCTTCATGTTTCTGTTCACTCTGCATAGCAAAGGTTTTTACTTTTTTTTTGGTTGATATGTGCATTCACTTTGATGTCTCATAAATTGGCAAAACTGTGAGTCGCTGCTTGGATGAAGTGACTTCAAATATTGCTGTTGTAAACTGGGATAACACAGGTCTGTCGACTCTGACTGGGGAAACATCAAAACAAAGGAGTGATATCACAGCTACCTTGGAATCCTTCACTGTCAGCATCCAGACCTTTTCCTGAAGACTTGTATCTATCCTCTTCCTCTGAAATTCTTAGAATCATAGAATTGCTCACGTTGAAAAAGACCTTAAAGATCAAGTCCAACCACAGCCTAACCGTACTACCCTAACAACCCTCCACTAAATCACATTCCTGAGCACCACATCCAAATGGTTTTTAAACACATCCAGGGATGGTGACTCAGTCAACTCCCTGCCGAGCCTATTCCAGCACTTAACAACCCTTTCTGTAAAGAAGCTTTTCCTGATATCTAACTTAAACTTATCCTGGTGCAACTTAAGGCCATTTCCCCTCGTCCTGTCACTTGTCACCGATGAGAAGAGACCAAACCTGTCTCATGTCTTCATGTCTCATTACTTGCTGTCTTCTGAACTCAGAAGCATCAAGGAATTATAGTACATCTCAGGGGAGATCAGCTTTTGAAATTCAAGAGCAAGCTATATGCAAAAAAGATAAAGTTGATACAAAAGAATCGTCACTGAAGGTAGTTACTTAGTCATGCACATAGGGAAACAGTAACCGCACACTGATGCACACAAATGATGAAAGCAGAAACCACTTGGGAAAGTTATCACCTTATTCAACCAAATCTTCTGTGCAGCCAACAAAAACATGATAGACATGTGAGAGGTTAGGTTAGCTGGAAATAGCTAGACTGTAGAGTAAAAAGTGCTGTTAATAGAATCACAGAATCATAGAATGACTTGGACTGGGTTGGAATGGACCTTAATGATCACCTAGTTCCAGATGCCCTGCTGTGGGCAAGGTTGCCACCCACTAGATCGGGTTACCCACTGCTATGCCACCATCTAAATAGTGACCATGCAAACACGTGTATTTCATCGTGAGAGTTCAGACAAAATGTCTGAAAATTATGCATGCTGCTTATACTTCCAAGTTTTAAAAGGCTTGATTTGGAAGGCAGGATTTTGGAAAAAGGTTGCATGAAGGGTTAGTGAAACTATCACTAGACGAGAACACAATCAGAATGAAAGGTCACACAGTGTGGCTTAAAGTTAAAGTCTGACTCATCTCAAAAGACAATTTTGATAGTTGCCATGCATTAGATAAGTTTGTGTACATTGTGTATTGCTGTTATAATTTTCAGATTCACTCAGGAGTGTTTGCAAGAGGGAAACGGGTAAAGCTTCTGTAAGTACTCTTTTCAGATTTTATACCTGTTAAATGAGCAAGACAAATTAGACAAGCCTCTTTATTCTAATCTCAATAATACTGGAAAACAGAATCAACAGAACACAGTCTTCTAATCTATCACTAAAGAAACTCAAAAAACAAAGTGAATTCAAAATTGTAAAGGTATTTTTCAGAATTGCTATACTTTGAAGGGTGGTTGAGAAATAACACAATCAATCGCAAGCATGCATGTTTGAAAATGTCTCTTAAAATGCCAGATGAAGAAGGACATGTAGAAGCTCCAGGAATAGTTCCATGGTCTTGCTGCTGATCATACTCTATATGTTATCTATAATTCATGATTTGTTTTCAGGAAATTAGGTTTAGGAAAGTAGACTTGAAATTTACTATTGTCTTTTTTATTTTCCTTTCTGATGGGTATAGAACTTTTCAAACTGAAGAAGACTGTATAGCCATGTCCACCTGCTTGAGTGAATTCAGAGGCATGTCATGAACTGATGCAAGATCAAGCAGTGTAGTACTCTTTGGCTGTTGAAAAGGTGGTTGAGAAACGTTTTGGGTCCTACTCTGTAAGTATTTACCTATGGTCACATGTAATTTTTCAGAATTATAAATAGGGACATTGATCAGCTAACAAATTAGCTAACAAAACAGTTTTGCTGAATGTCAAGAGTAAGATGTTCAGACTAGAAATATGAATTAAAAACAGGATAGTGAATTTGCTACAACTTAACCTTTAAAATAAAGTCAATTTTTTTCTATCAGAAGCTATTTCTGGAAGAAGTTCTGTGTCCATTCATATGAGTATGTGCAAGATACATGGAGTTAAATGCTCGTTAAACTCATTTGTAACATTTGATTAGTAATAAGGTTTATGCCATCTGTTACGTTCAGTGGCTGGGGAAGCCTCTTTCTCAGATTTGAGATCTGAGGTACTTTCATTTTTCTCTGTTCTTCATCTGTTATGAACAAGACATAGCTTATTAGATATTTAAGTGCCCCAAATTAGCAACATCCTACTGCTTGCTAGTAGCACATGGTTCTGTATTCTAGCAGCTGCAGTTTTTCTCTAAATCTGTATAAAAGAATATTTGTATAGGACTTAATGACTTATACTGGTATAGGTCAGAATGGAAAATGCAGTACTCCCTCACAGATGTAAAAGATCTGCAGTGAAACATTTCTATGTGAGGTGTTGTTCTGAACAAGTTTTTGTGTATGACCAGATAAACCGTTGTATTTGTATGGATTTGTGTCAATATCAAAAAACTTCTTGTAAAGTCATCTAAACATTGAATCTCCTGATGGGAGTAGCAATTAGAGAAGTGCATTATGCAGCAAACATTGAAGATCTGAGAACTAGCTCTATTGTGTGTAAGTGGTGAAGTTTGGGGAGTTTGGGGGCTGCAGGGGTGGCTCTGTGAGCTCTGCCCACTAGTGCTCCATCATAGTGAAATCAGGATAACCTTGGCAAAGTATAACAAAGTATGGTGCTGTTACTAAATCCACTACTGACACAGAGAGTCTTCAAAGGATCAGTCTGTTTGATATATCATCCTCACTAGGAAAAAGAAGGTCTGTAACAGGAAAAATTGCTCCTCCACCATTAACCTGTTTAGGCACAGTAAAACTTGAGGAAGGCATTTGACAGGGATTTAACAATCCGTTCATTCTTTTGTCTTGAAAGAACAGTTCATCTGGCAAGCCATAAAATGCCTATTATAGAAACAACTAATGGGCAACCTTCTGGGGTGGATTGAATCTCCTTTAAGATATACTGATTGTTTCAATTGATCTTCATCACCTCTTGTGGGAATGTAACCACTTAGATTACATGTAAACGCGTACCTGCGTATACCTGCATCTAGATATTTTATTAATAAACTGAACCAAACCCAAGCAGTTCAGTTACAGCAGAATCAGAGTTGTTCTATGGAATCATAGAATGGTTTGGGTTGGAAGGAATCTTACAGATCATTCAGTTCCAACTCCCTTGTCACGAGCAGGGCCATGTTCCACCAAATCAGGCTGCTCAGGGCTTCATCCAACCTGGTCTTGAACACCTCCAGAGATGGGGTGTCCGCAGTTTCTCTAGAAAACCTGCTCCAGTATTGCAACACACAGTAAAAAAGCTTTGTCCTTTTATCCAATCTAAATCTACTCTCTTAAGTTTTAAAACTGCTACCTCTTTTCTTGTCACTATAGGTCCTGGTAAAAAATCTCCATTTTTCTCGTAAGCCTACCTTGTATGTTGAATGGCTGCAATAAAGTCTCCCAAGAGCTTTCTCTTCTGACGGCTGAACAGCTCCAGCTCTCTCAGTCTTCCTTCAGCCTTTTGATTGTATTCACTGCCCTTTACTGGACCCACTCCAGCAGGACCATGTCTTTCATGTACTGAGGACCCCAAAGATGGATACAGTCAGGAATTATAGCCTCTGAAAGGCACTGAAGAAGGCTTGGATGAAATAGAACTAATCACTAGGAGGAAGAGAAGCTACCTTCTATCGTAAACAGCAGTTTGCCCTGGGCTGTATGTAGGACTAGTTGTATCTGATTAGTTTGTGATATATTCAGTTCCTTTTCTAAGCAGAGTGATAAGAAAATCCCTCCTGTCTATCTTGATACTGTGACTGAGATAGTGTGAGTACTTCTGAATTAACGATCCACTTTGTCTTCCACAGTCTCTGCCTTTGACAAGTCTGTAATTTTTATTTCCTTCTTCATGACTTTCATCACCTTGACTTCAGAGTGAGCATCACACCATCAGGTGGGTTATCCTTACTAAAGTAATTTAGAAATCATAGCAGTACTACCAGACCAGCAACTGCTCTCTTTAGTTTATCTGCCCTTTCTGAGATAGTCTGGATTCACAGGTAAAGTGTCAGGTCTGTCTAGTAGTAGCCCTCTATTTAGAGGAATTCATCTATTGAGCATTGGTTCTACCCTATGTTTGATTTCTGATACAGAATAATAAATTATTAGTTTCACATAGATGTGTGGTGATTTGTCAGTCTCTACCTCTGAAGTTTAGCTCCCATGCAGAGAAAAGCTGTTGGTGATAATTCATGGCATATTTTCCTGATGATTGTTCAGCACTCAGTACAAACACATGGCACTCTGCCTAGCATTTAAAGTATTTTGCCTCTGAGACACAGTCCATCAGGAGATCTTTGCCTTGCTCTAAAGGCAGATCAGATAGAAGGATATAGAATTAATGGCCCTCACACGAGACCAGCAGGAAAACTTATTTGGTTTGTGAGCAGCAGAGAGGCAGAACGTGCCTCTTGGCCCATGATGGCCCTACACACCAGGCAAGCATCTCACTGACCAAAGAAATGAATCTCACCAGCAGGGGCTGTGTGCACTACCTCGGTGCCCATCCACATGTTTCATATCTCTGGGGGCAGAGGGTCTTTCCATGCTGCTGCTGGACAGACTGCAGCTCTTGGTAGTTTATCAGCCTGCTTGTCCTGTGTGAGGGACAATATGATTGAGACAGCAGCAATCATAGCCTACCTTACAGAAACAATGTGATTCATAATTTTAATTTTATACAGTCTATAGTCTGCCACGCAAACATATATTTCTCATTCAAATGAAGGGGTTATTTTACAGAGCTTCTGCAACATGGCTGAATAGATAGAGCTAACTGTATGCTTTAATGCAGCCATTTGAATAACTCATTTATTCCCTGCATTCGGAAACTACAGAGATGCTGTACATTTTTTCCTTATCTTAGTGTCTAAGACTGCACATTTTGAAACTGCTTATCCATCTTATTCTGAACACATATTACTATTGTTTACTCATAATTCTGTTGGTAATACATCTATGTCTCATCATTGTTATGTCAGTCACTGAACTTTCAAAAGGCTGTGTATTCGAGAGTTTCAGTTGCTCAAGTGCTGATATCCATTTAGATTACAGTTTAGTAAGATTGCCAGTAACTACTATAAGAAGAAAGACCTTCAAGTTAAAATAGAATAATGTAACACAAAGTATTTTTATGATTTTAAAGAAAAAATTAACACAAACTTCAGTTCTATTATTGTGAAGCAGGTTGCTGTAGAGTAATATTACTTATGATGGAGGAATACAAGTCACTTTCAAGAGCAGAGACTATCTTATATGATTTTCAGACAGGTGGGTGAAACTATTCAGCATAAGCTCAGTGTTCAGTATTTCAATTCATGTCAGTGCATGTTCCCCCAATAAAGAATGAAAATTAAATGTCTTCGTGATAGTATCTCTTGTTTAGCATTGCTTTTAGAGACACTCTTATTTCTCATGCAAGTCAACAGGACTTAGATTTTTCCCTAAAAGCTTGACTGAGTAGGAGCTTACATATCTGATTCTACAATCCTCATTCTTGCAGAGCAATACAGTGTCAGCCCAACTGAAATTACATAGCTCATCCTTAGTTGAGTATTCAGTTGAAATACAGATGGCTGGGCTTGATGAGATTTACATCCTTTTGCTCATCACTTGCACAGTTCCTGAGAAGCTGGCCAGTAAGTCATCATCTTTTCAAAGCACTTGCAGCAGTTCCCAACAGCTGCATTCTCACAGATATCACAAGTATCACAATGCATCTCTGCATTGTGACTTATTTGGCCTGTGAACAGCAGAGAGGCAGAACGTGCCTCTTGGCCCATGATGGCCCTGCACACCAGGCAGGCATCTCACTGACCAAAGAAATGAATCTTCCCCCTTTCCCCCCTCACCCCCGAAAAAAAATTAAAATTAAAATTAAAATTAAAATTAAAATTAAAATTAAAATTAAAAATAAAAATAAAAATAAAAATAAAAATAAAAATAAAAATAAAAATAAAAATAAAAATAAAAATAAAAATAAAAATAAAAATAAAAATAAATAAAAATAAAAATAAAAATCAATCAAACAAACAGAAAGCAACAACAATTACAAAAAGAAACAAAAAAAACAACCCTACTTTAAGAACTGGGTTAATGTAGATGATGGAGAGAACTGACAGGAAATATTCAAGCCAGGCACAGACAAATACCAAGAAAAGGATCTTCTCCTGGAACTGCTCTTGCTTTTCTTCTGAGAGCAGTGGCCACTATCAGACAGGATACAAGGCTGGATGTATCTTTGACCCAGTACAATTGTTCCTGTGTCCTTGTGACATCCTTCCACTACAGACAGAAATGGGAAGGTACACACTAACAGTCCCCGAATAAATGAAAGCCCTGAGACCATCTGTTGCTGGAACAGTTTCTGCTGTTTCTACAGGACTGAGGCCAAGCTTTGCAGCTGCCTTATAACTTTCAATAAACTTGCTGTTGCTCTTCCATCACCCATGTCAAGTTCTCTTCAGCTTCACGTCTTAAAAGTTGAATTTGGCAAAGTCCAGAAGCAATAATACAAACGCTTCTCCCAGCCTACAAGCACAGACCACACGCTAAGCTGAAATCCAACTCATTCACTCCTGACATTTGTTTTTTAACTTTTATTGATAGTTGTTAATAAAACACGTAACAGAGGAGATTAGTTCTAACCTCTTCTGCTATGACTGTTCCCAGGCTTTCACTGCTCACAGTTAAACATTCCCAGGAAATCACACATATTCCCTCTTTCCTGTCCTTTTCTTTCAACAGTGTGAACTTATGAGTGTGCTAATGCTGCAGACCACAGGTAGAGTACAGATGTGTGAGGCAGCTTCAAACAAACTCTATACTGTGAATATTCTTGCTATGGCAGCACAGAGCTGTGCACATTTTATCTTTCTAGTTTTCAGTGAAAAATCTGCCAGAATAGCCTTTATCAATCAATATAAAGCACTTAACTACTTCCTTTAATTAGTTTGGAGTGATAGAAAGTGATAAGAATGATACAGATTTTTAAATGACTAAATATTTTGATGGTAGAAATTTAGGTATAATCAAATACTAATTCTATAAAATTCACCAGATGAGTTTTAAACTAGTTTGGTTTCTGGCACATTATCTAGTAATGTGTGCCAGTAGTATGTTCATAAAATGCAGAATATATATTGCAATGAGCTGACAATTTTGCTGTGCAGTAATGTTGTTGTATAGAAATTGCTGTTGTGTAGAAATTATGAGATTTTTGTAATTATTGTCTTTTGGTTTTTAATGACTAACATTTCTAAGCTTTTGACACGGGCATTTTACAATGACAGGCTTTGACAGCCTTCAGCTTTACTGGAACTACACTGTGATGTCTCAGAAATGGCCTTCAAGGCAGGAAGATTTTTGTTCTACCTATCATTGAGCCAGGTTATTTCAGTGTCAGGACAAGAGGCAATGGGCAAAAACTGGAACTTTTATGGAGCAGGTTCCATCTATCAGGAAGCACTTCTGTGCTGTGGGGGTGATGGAACAATGGTACAGGTTGCCCAGATTGGTTGTAGAGTCTTCTGATAAGAGATTTTCAAAAAAGCATCTGGACATTGTCCTGGAAAATCTGCTCTGGTTGTCAACACTTGAGCAAGGTTAGGACCAGGTGGCCTCCAGAGGTCTCTTCCATCATCAGTGATGCTGATTCTGATTTTAATTGCAGAATAAATTAATGACTGAGGGGAATATACTTCCTTCAAGCATAGCTTTCAAGGTGCAAAGCATCAAAAGCTCTTGCATAGCAAGTATAGACAGTAGTCTGTTCTGAACAGTTCTTAAAAGCTGCAAGGCAGGATATTCCTTATAAACTACTTCAAATATAATAAGTCTACTACAGGAGCTTCTACAAAAGAACTGTATTTTTAAGGTGCATAAAAGAAAACTTAGGCCTGTACTTTAGCAAATGCATCAAAGATGGTGATGCTGATGTCCAGGTTAAGAAAAAGCTGTATTTGATAGTAAAATATATAATAATACTTAAATAATTATTATATTTAAATAATTTTCTCCTGGTAGTGTCTTCACCATTCTTATGGCTATCTCTCTTCCTACTTTCTAGTCTTGACTTGGTGATTCGTAGTTGGGTTGTCATGTCAACTGTCTACTTCCTTCACTGACTATTGCTTCCTGGTCACTGTCCATTTTATTCCAGTTCTCTGTATTTTCATACTGTTCTTTTCTGCTGTTCATTCTCTCTCTCTCTCTCTTCCTTTTTTCCCCAGAGAATGAACAATTTTGTTTTAGCTCATTTGCCATCTTTGCATTTCCTTTTCACTAGTGTTTCCATAATCTTCCTCCTAGATTGTAAATCTTTTTTAAAAAAACTCAGCACTTACTGCTGGCTGTGCTTCTTCAAGATATTTTGTTGTCACTTCCCTAAAATATATGGTGGAAACAAGGCTTTTTCCCTGAACTGTAATTAGAAACACACTGCTTCACTAACAGATCACCTGCTTTCAGGGCAAAGCAAATGACTGAACCATGCAGACATGCAGAAATGTTTTATTGTACAACCTAGCAATCACAAAGCAAGCAAACAAACAAAAAAACCCCACCAACAATGTAACTGAACGATTCAAAAATTTTATCTCTTAATCGGGAGAAGACAAATACCTAATTTAGATGAGAAACAACTATATTTGGACTCAGTACTTTCCTGTAAAAGGAAATGAGAGGATAATGTAATTGCCAGGGGCCTCAGTGATATAGTTTAGAGTCCATGACACACAGATCCTTTTTCTCCCCCGCAAACTCTCAAGCTCCTTTCATCCAGGAATTCTTCTCCCTTCCTTTCCTGTTGCTTCCTATCTTCACAGACTTTGTCCAGCTACTTCAATTACTGTTTTCTTGATCTTGATTTGCCGCCACAGACCTATGACTCCTTTGTACAGTCAACATTTAGAGCAGCAGTGATAACTTGAAGAGACCTATTGGCATACAAGAGTTCTACCAAGGTGGTGACTGAGTAACTCACACATTCTGCTTTAGTTAGGGGCTTGGCTGCAATCCTTGTGTTCACAGTGAGCATACAAGTTACAAAAGTGTTGGTCAGAATAATTATTGAAACATTTCATTATAAGAAAATTAGTATGAAGGACTTGATTTATCTTCATGAAGCACTGTGAAGCTGAGAAGTGCTATGGAAACACTCTATATTTTATTATTATTGCACTAGGCAAAAATTCCACAAAAGTTGCATCCTAACACCACTAGAATACAGAGGTCATAGGCATTTGCAGATAGCTCATCATTCATGATCATCAAAATAAAATAGTGTGGCAAAATAAATACCATTAGAAATACCGCAAATACTCTGAGTACAGTGTTCAGAAACATAATTACTGCATAATGTTACAACAGTCCTCGGAAATTTTGTTAAACAGGGCTATGGCCAGGCATCTTTTGATAGGACTTACCCAAGGTGATGCGATAAGGAAGCTTTGGGCCTCTGAAGAACCTATTAATACTACCACCTGTGGCACTATTGAAGAATTTCCTACAAATTACTTAACTACAAGATCTACTTTTTTCAGCAGTTCCTTTGAAACAACACCAACTGAAGCCAGAGGCACTGTTTCTCTCCTAATACTAACTCTAAACCTAGTCTAACTCTAAAATAAGGTTTTGACCTTACATAAGATCTATTCCAAGGTCCCTAGATATGCTCCTCTTGAACAAATTATCAGTGTAGATTTCTCTTGCGTCCCACCCTCCCTTTGCAATCCCACTCTATCTGTAGCCCTAGGTTTTGTTTCTCTCCTAACTCTACCTGTTATCCTAGCTGTAGTTATTGTCCAGGCCTGAAACCCTACTTCAACACCATGAGCCATTATCCTGTTGTACAGGTTCACTGTTGAAGTTCGTGCAGCCTATCCCTTTCTTCAGTATTCCCTTTGTACTGACATCCAACTGGAGCCCTACATCTTGACCTTGGCTGAGCCTTAGCTACATCCCTGTTGGTAGAAGTGGACATTTATCCCAAAACCTAGTTCTCCCCTACTTTTTCAGCCCTTTTGCAGCTTCTACTTGTCACAGTAACCCTTACATATAAACAACATTCTTGAGAGCAGCTGAGCTTTTGCATGTATCTTTCAGCCGCAGACCTTGTAAGCAAGTTCTCAAGAGGAAATCCTTCTTGCAGCTTATCCTTTTCTTGGGGTGCATCTGTGTATCTACATTACAGTTGGAGTTGGATTTGAGTTAGGAAAAAGAGAAATCCTAGAACTCCAGTTAGAACTGGTCGGCAAAGGGGATGACCAAAGTGTTGGGCTGCAAGAAGAAATCTGCCCTGAAAGCTTGTTGAAGGGCATCATGGCTGTGAAGTTTGGAAATGCTCAGACAAGGTCAAGGCAAAGATGTGGAGATAGGCTTGGTGTGAGGAAGCTGACAAAGCCTTATATGTATAGTGCACAAAGGGGCAAAAGTTAATCCAGTCAAGAACAACAGTTTTGATGCAAGTTAGGAAAACACAATCCACTTCGTGCCAGGCAGATGCTGCTTCAGCCAGGCCTGAACACTGCAGAAACAGAAGGAATAAATAGGCATCCATGAAGGGCCAGAAACACACTGCTGAGGATGCTCCAGGCCCAAAGGAGCTGGGACACCCCTGAGGGACTGTCATCCTGTGTACAAATGAATTTTAAAACTATCATCTGGCTGCTGACAATTTTAGTCAGTTGCCTCACCTCTAAAAGGTACAGTTCCTTGGTGACAGCAACATCATTACCCGCTCCTTTAGGTCAGCATCACCAGAACTTCATTTCTGAAGAGAAAATCTTTTCTGATCCCCTTCCTGGTGACACTTCCACTGAAGGTGTCACCATGGCAACCTGGGGAGGTCAGCGCGGACGTTGCCAGGCAGCTGGGACACAAAAGGAAGCTGGGTGCTGCTTGCAGGTCTTGGCAAGGCCATGGCCCCTCAGGAGGCTGAGCCACATCTGCCCTGACAGTGCCCCTTAGCAGAAGGGTCTGAAGCTGGAGAGAAACTCCAGAAGCAGCTTTTGTGCATAACTGCAACACACCTCTGGCAGGTGCATGAGCCCTGAAGCTGAAGGCAGTGTGACATCACCCACTCGACATGCAACAGCCTTCCAAAAGTGGGCTGTGTGAAAGGTCCCACTGCCATTCTGAAATTGAACTTTCCTATTTGTATTTATTGATATAGACACAGAGGAAATGTGTTGTATTAATAGGCTTCAGAAAATGGTGCATGTAGGTGGGAAATGAGCAAATATTTGCATGCAATTACAGCTTGTGGTGCTTGTAATGTAAGCAGCTGCACATAAAAGCAGGCAGCTGGAGGGCAGCAGAACAGGGAACTTCAATCTGCTTTTCCCTCTGTGAAAGCTCAGTGGCATCATTAAGTTTCCTCCAAACCTCCATGGCACTTGATAGGTTACACCTGTGGCAGTAGTAGAACAGCAGAGCCTCCCAACCAGGACATTTCTCTTTTTCTCTCCACCTCTAACAGGCAAAGTACAGCCCCTGCAGTTGCTGCCCTGAGGGCATCAGGACAAAACCCATCTCTCTACGTGGTGAGCCCCTACCCATGGACACAGGAGGGGAAAAGCTTTTGCTCCACACATCCACCCTTGACCTCCCAATGAGCTTGTTTTGGAGAGTGTTTTCAGTTTAACTTCAGCTGGGGCAAAGACAGAAAGCAGAGCAGAAAAAGATATGTTTCCTGTCTGCAATGAGCCATCTCTCTGTGCCAGCTGAAGACATGTATGCATATGTGTCTCTATCCATACTTTATAGTGTTGAAGATTAATGAAAGGACTTTTCTCCTGGCTTTCTCCCCTTCAATTCACACTCTTTCACCGAACTATGCCACGTATTCTCCTTCTCCCAAAGAAATGAGTGTAACTGTAAGGTTTAAAGCAGTAAGTTGCCTATTTTGAACAGTGAAAAAAACAATGGAAAAGAAAAAAAAACAAACAAAAACAAAAACAAAAAACAACAGCAGAACTTAGAGTTTTTAACAATTCCCTGTAAGGCTGAAGATCAAAACCAGCATAGCCTGCAGTCACATTAAAACTTTTATTGGGTATTTTATAAGCAAATCAAGATTGCATTTTTAGGATAGGTAAGTTAAGGTATCTATAGAGTGTTTTTCAAAATAAAACATTATTTAAAACAAAATAATTTGCAATGAAATAATATTCAACATAAACTATACTAATGACCTTATTCAAATCTCACTGGTATTTAAACTGCAAAGTAATAAATTATACAGCACATTTTTTCTGGCTTGTTATTCTGCCCAACTGTACATATTCAGCATTCCACTCAAAGACAAATATCCTAGTTTTCTGCAGTCTGTGGAATTAGGAGATGGCTACAGATCAAGCTAGGATCTGTTTTTTTAAGAATATCAAGGTTATAACTATTTCATGGAAATGAAGCTCACATGATAATTCAATTAAATAAAATCTGCAGGTACATTAAATTAAATATACAATTACAGCTGCATGTGATCATTATTTCAAACACTAAACTTTAAAGTATTCACACTTAATTTCATATCCAAAGGCAAACAATTCAAAGTATTAAATTATCTGAACTATGTAAAGGTTCTTCTCAAAGACAATATTACAGTTTAATGTTATCTTCACTGGTAGACAATGCAAGCCATAAATGGGAGGCTTTTAATTTAAAACTGCACTAGACAACTGGACAGTGGCATATTCTGAGGCAAGCATGGCAGGAGATAAAGTAAAGAGAAACAACCAAAACCAAAAGCACTAATGGAACTGTACAGAAAATGATAAGCAAAACACACATGAGATGATACAAGATTCTACTTTGTACAGACCTACATAAAATCTCTTCAAGAATCCAAGGGGAAAACAAAATTTCTCCTCATTTTAGAGGAATATATCATCATATCTTTCTGTCAAGACTCTTGCAAGATACAGAATAAGGAATTAATTTTAATTATTGTCTGGTTTGATGGTTTTAATCACTGCCCATCACCAGCCCTCTCTTAGAATGTGAAGTATGTTTCATTTTTTGAAAGAAGAAAGAAAGAATACATGCACAGCCTGATAGGTGGGCTAGACATTTGGGAGTTACGCCTTAGACTGGCAAATTTTTGATTCTCCCTCAGAGTTTGGCCCTGATGCCATTTTTATTTGGGTAAATCACCTCATTACTCTTTGCCTTTGTGTCTCTTTGCCTTTGTGTCTCTTCCCACTCTTTTCAAGGACTAGCTATTATTTTGGCTGGAATTCATATTACCTAGTTTCAGTGCCTGGATTGCAGAAGCTAACACCTAAGCAGTTATCGAAGGCTCTCTTCTTACCAGAGAAACACTGGCACCTGGAGCAGGTGATTCATTACATATGTCTGCATTAGGATGAGGTGAATCATACCCTAAAAGATCTTGCTATTCTTCTAAACCACAGCAAGATTGGTGTTAGAAGCACAGATGAAGTTGTCTATGATTCACATTTAAACAGGTTTGTAGCATAACTTCAGCCTCACTTCAGGTTTCTAAGGTATTACAGTTGGACAGTCAATATGTAAAATTAAAATGAGGATGTTTCCAGGATTTTCTGATTCTTCACTCTAGCCAGTAAACTAAGGCATTTAAGGCAAGATCTGCCTTTAACTGTTGCCTTTACAATCTTTAAAATATGCTAGTGATTTCTATGAATTTTCCTCCCTTAACTGTTTTAAATTTCTATTAAATCATCCTGATCTTACATTTTCTGAACTTGGAAATACTACTAACGAATAGAGAAACTCTTAATCTGAAATAACTATTTCAAAACATTTTGCAACAACAATCATGGCAAGTGAATCTGAGAGGAGAGTTCTTTACAAAGAGTGGTGAGGTACTGGAACAGGCTGCCCAGAGAGGTTGTGGATGCCCCGTCCCTAGAAGTGTTCAAGGCCAGATTGGATGGGGCCCTGGGCAGCCTGCTCTAGTATTAAATGTGGAGGTTGGTGGCCCTGCATGTGGCAGGGGGTTGGAGATTCATGATCCTTGAGGCCCCTTCCAACCCTGGCCATTCTGTGATTCTGTGAGTCTTCCAATAGAAGTAAGAGTACAAAGAAATGAATTCTGAAATGTTTAATTCTTTGCACTCACATATTAACTGGAGATAACAAAACAGGAGTGAAGACCATTTAAATCTCTTGGTGGATGAAATGTTAAAAGAAAATAACCCTAGTAATACTCAGATATGAATGAGAGCCTATAATGGGGAAAGAGGAAAAGAAAGAGAGGACCTTTTCTTGCCATCTAATTCCATAATGTGGGCGATGAAATGTCTGAGAAATTGTCAGGGATAGAATTTGTCAGACACATCTATCAGCCACAAAATCTACAATTCTACCTGGAAACAGACAGGCAAACATACATTTCTCTTACCTTTGGCCTATGGCTTTCTCTACAGATTAGATTATTTCAGTAGCTGCAGACAAAAAAATGAACCATCTGATATAGCTGAACATTTTAAGATTACTGATGAGAAGATTCAGTTAAAGTGGTTGTTAAAATATGCCTCAAGTAAGAGAGTGTAAGTCATACATATATTTAAGCATCATCATCCAAGTATTGTTATGTTGAAATATTATTTGGAATGCAGAATGCAGGTAGATTGTTCCAAAACTAATGCCTCTTATTTAGTTATATGGAAATTGCAATGGATATGAACAACACATTAGCACCATTTGATGGAACAGTTAAAACACACTATCTTTCAGTATAGTCACCACCAATAGCTATTCATTTTCACCAGTGATGAACAAGTGCCTGCATACTGCACTAGTAAAAATCTGCACCAGTGGAGATTACCCACTGTTGTCACTGCTGAAACACATCACCCACCACCTCACGATACTCACATTCCCTGTTTGGTCTCCGTAAGTGCTCAGCAAGCACCAATGAATGTCAATGGGTGCAATTTTTTCCACATGATGGAATTCAGTGACACACCTTCGTATGTACTCCTATGTCAGACACTGTTTTGTTACCCTGCCCCTCTACTGCCATCCGTCACATGTAAGAAAAAATTAGCAGGAAAGTTTAACCTCTGCTGTCATACAACAGTCTGCCTCGGAAATTGTGGGCCAATATAATAAAATGAAGGGTGTTATTTTTGGAGCAGCTCTTATAGTTCACACTAAAAATGTACACAATCACTTTTATTAACAATTCCCTCTTGACTAATTGGAAGCAAAAGCCCTGGGTGACCTTAATTTTGGTTTTCAACCCTAACTCAAATTTAGATAGTAATGTAAGAATCTTAGCAAATTAAATTAATATAAATTCACAATGTAGTGTTTGCCTTTGAAAAATTAGACAGTGGACTTTTATCTTGCATAAACTGATAGAGAATAATGAGGCACCAGGTATTCCCAGTTCCTTTATATTGACACAGACAAGAAAAGAAATGCTAACCATTTTGTTATTCTTGTAAAATATTTGTACTCCATCTCTCCATGTTATTGTAGAGTCAGCAGAACTTGAATCAAAAAATTCCATCCTTATACTTACATCTGCACTAAGAAGTCACACCGAGATGAAAAAGTTTATGCAAAAATAATCTGCAGTTAAAATCATATGAAAAATTAAGTGCTAGTCATTTACTTTAGTGAGTGATGTACTACTGAGTGCTGCCCATTCACACTTCTGGAGCATGTCATTTATGTTTTATTTTTTCAGTTAAATGATTCAGAACAGAATTTTATCTAACTCTTAGGGTTTTTATTTTGTTTGTTTTGGGGTTTTTTTTTGGTCATAGACAGAATGGTAAAAACCCAGATTTCTGCCCAGAGTAAAGATACTTGGGCAGAAATTTATTTACTTTGACTGAGACCTCAGCACCCTGCAGTACACACAGAAAGTGGTGGAAGTCATATAAGTAACAATCAATACATTATATATATAGCTGGCCTACACAGTTAAGAATTCAATTGAAGGATCACAGTCATCCTGCCGTCTTAAGCTGTAATTGTACTGCAACCCTGATAAACGGTCTCACTAGGCTGGCATTGGCAGTTGAAAGCTAAAGGAGATGGCAATATCTGTATTGTTGGAATTTACTACATTTTCTAATTGAACTATGGAATAACTGCCTGATATTCAGTATGTATCTGAAAGTACACAGCGTCAAAACGTGAAAGAATTTTTATTTTTCACTTTTCTTAATAATGAGTAGATGATGGAGTGGTACACCAAACAAGTTGGCTTTGAGAATAAATTTGGTATTTTTATTATACTGTGCTTTACAAATGCAGACTCACAATGAAGCAAAAGAAAAACTACATTGCATCAATCCTTACTACAAAGTTAAGTGAGTATATATTTCAAATTTTGCAGAATGCTCCAATAAATATAGCACGGGTGCATGCTACTTTTGTACTTCCCCACTTTCACTGCGGATGTTTTAAAATAATGCATCCTTGGCTTTATTTTATCCTTTTGTTCCAGTAAGGCCTAGGCATCTCAGACAAAGTAAGACATTCCTTGTTGAATACCATCCAAACCCTGAACAGAATTTGCCCAGAGACCTAGCCATTGCATAGATATTATTAAAATTACCGAGTATATTGCATATAGTCAATTGTTACAGAAGCTGACAGTTGCTTAAACAAGTGTTAATCCTGGTAGATTTTAAAAGCAAAATCATTGCTAAAAGGAGTTGATTATTTGATCAACTCTAAATACATCTGATGATTAATTTAGAGGAATGTAGTCATACGATAATTCTTTCTGATAAATCATTGTAGCCTAAGTAGATGCTCTTTTAGGAAGAATGGATCTTGACCACCATGGCAAGAGATGAAATTGACTGGGAAAATTTAATTAGGACAAAACATTTTTTAGAAAAAAATATTAGAAATTTTTTTAGAAAAAAAAATGATAGGAAAAAGAATGAAGAAATTAAAACAGGCATAAGAAAATCATAAAGCCAATCTGTTTTTTCATAGTTATACCTATTTATTTAATCTTGTGTATTCTGTTCTGAGTGCCGTTCTATTGAAAGTGCACTTAAGTGCCTGCTTTGTTGGTTTATTTGAATCACAGAATAATAAAATGGTTTAGGCAGGAAGGGACTTTAAAGATCACCTAGTTCCACTCCCCTGCCATTGACAGAGTTGCCATTCACTAGACCAGGTTTTCCAGAGCTCCATCCAACTTTGCCTTGCATTCCCACAAAGCATCCACAACTTCTCTAGACAACCTGCTGCAGAGCCTCACCACTCTCTGAGTAAAGAATTTCTCATTTTTGTGACTCTGGGCAGCCTGGTCTGGTGGTTGGCAACACTGCACATAGCAGGGGGGTTGAAACTAAATGATCATTATGGTCCTTTTCAACCCAGGCCATTCTATGATTCTTTTTAATCTCAGTCTCCCCTCTTTTAGTTTAAACTGTTTCCCCTTGTCCTGTAGCTACTTATGTTGCTTGAAAAGTTCATCCCTATCTTTTTTAGAAGCCCCCTTTATAGAGTGACTGGCCACAATGATGTCTCCCTGAAACCTTCTCCAGGCTGAGCATCCCTAGATCCATTAGATCCTTTTTCTGTAGCAGAGCTGCTCCAGTTTTCTGATCATCCTTGTGGCCTCCTCTGGACCTGTTCCTTGTGTTGCAGACCCCAGACCAGGACACAGTACTCCAGGTGGGGCCTCATGCAGGCAGAGCTGAGAAGACTGGTCATGCTTCTTTTGATTCAACACAGGATGCATTTGGCCTTCTGAGCCACAAGTACACATTACTGGCTCATGTTGAGCTCTTCTCCACAGGACTGCTCTCATGGAATCCTTCTTCCAGTCTGTACATTTATCTGGTATTGCTCTGACCCAAGTACAGCTTGCACTTGAGCTTGCTGAACTTCAGTTCATTGATGTGAGCCCAGTTTCTTTTTTTTTTTCCCTTTCCAAAGAACACAAGTTGTCCTGTCTTCCATCTCTTCCTCCCACTGATTTAAGGAAACAACGCATCTCTTCTTGAGGAACCACTATAGATTTTAATAACAAAGATATCATGAGCAATAAAATATAGCAATATTCTGATTGCTAATAGCTAATGATTAGTATTAATAGTAATACTGCTAGTAATTATGAATAGATTTTCCCCAACCATGAAATGGCACAGGACCTAAAATGGGATTAATGTTATTACTAATGCCTGTATCCAGGGGAGGGGTTTCTAGTGCCTGAACACCAAAGTGATTGGTAACTCTCTCTGGAGAAGAATCTCACTTCCAAGAGGAAACGAACTGTATACAGAATTAGAAGAGAGAGGTTCCTCAGAAAGGGAAAAAAAAAATAGAAATCACACACTGAACTGCCCTCTATGGTCAACTTTTCTTTGTATAAATCTACCTGATAGAAAATACAGTAAAACAGAAGAAAAGTGTGGAAAATATTAAGGGAATGATGGAACACTGATGAAATCTCAGCTAATGCAAAGATGGAGTTATACATACATATCAGCAGCACTGAAATGAATTACATGTTATGTTGTGATAGCTAAGTGCTGGTGATCACTGGATGACCTAAAGAAAGTCTTCTGTCCTCTTCTGCTTCTAGTGAATTATGTACCAGAAACTGTGGTCTCTGCATCCTTGCTGAACTCTCTTCTGTCCTGGAGCCTTAACATTTTCCTCGTCTGGCAGAACAGGTTGATGAGATTTTCTTATGTAAAAAGAGGGTCTGAGGGTGAGAGAAAAGAACTTGCTGCTATTATAGAATGTAATTCTTGGGTTCCAGACTGCCTGTAAATTTATATTAATGCTTTCGACAATTTCTAAAGTTAAATCTGTGAAGTCATCTCAAAAAAAAAAACCAACAAAAAACAACAACAAAAACAACAACAAAAAACCCAAACCAGTTACTCATGAGTTTAATGTTCCCTTTGCCTGGCATAGTCATCTAGCACCTATGTACAGATCAATGTAAAATGCCATTGAGAATCACTTCTGTTTGAGCAATGCAGATAATTAGCAATGATTACAATGAATCTGAAATTTCATAAAATTACAGTAAATACAGCTACATTTACAGAATTTAAATTGAATGACAACAAACTTTTTAAAATGACATTTCAGT
Organism: Perdix hodgsoniae; assembly: GCA_035772895.1. Lineage (NCBI taxonomy): Eukaryota > Metazoa > Chordata > Aves > Galliformes > Phasianidae > Perdix > Perdix hodgsoniae. The sequence goes on from JAPSGF010000008.1 coordinate 18,576,708, forward strand.
TGATAACAATGGAGCATTCCAATGACATATCTTGGGGACCTACCACAAGAATACAAATTATGTGCCCGTTATTTTCTTGAGCACTAATGTCAGCCTGTTTTTAGCTTAACGAATTATAGTCCCTAACAGTACACAACATAATGAAAAAATTTTGGAGAAGTCTGAAGTAGCTCTTAAAAATGCCAGCATGACCTCTACAAAGCAATAAAATCCTCAAAATAGAACAGTTCTCCATCACTACTGGAGAAAAATTCTCCTCATTTCCACTCTTCTAAAGTGATAAAATGGAATAAAGAGGGGCTTGGGGTATTATGGTTACAAAGAACTCTTTGTAACAGCTAATATTCTGTAATAATAGGGGGAGAAGAAAAGCTTTCTTGTTTCTTGCTTCTTAGCAGTACATTTTCAGTTCAGTGGGTTTTAATTTGATCTGAACTATGCATTCTCTTGGTGTGGCACAAAAATGTTATTCTAAGAAAGCACCTTCTCTCAGATGGGTTGCTCACCACAGAGTGCATCCAAGGGTACAAAAATAAAAGTACACAACATCTCCTTCTGACTTATAATCCAGAAGAAAAAAAAATAATCGGACAGCTATTTTATTACCTTTTTTGGTTCAAATATTTTAGCAAAGCTACTTCATCTGATAAAATCAGGCGGGGCAGAATGGTACTAAAAACAACCATGTGACAAGAAAGCAAAGCTTAGGAGAAGTTGCTACAGCTTGTCTTGGGCGAATAATACTGCAATAACATTTTTCAAGATATAATATGAAGGAAGCCATGAGATACTCGGAGCTGAGAACTTTGTTATTTAGGGTATTGGGTGGAAACCTTGTGTTAATAGATCAAACTCTTGCAAGAGGAAAGAGAAAGCTTATTTGAACTTCCTTACTGGCTCAAGGACTCTAAATGTATTTCCCTCACTGCAGTGTCAGCCTGAAAGTTCTAACAGCTCACAGACATGCTACTCGGGTCTTCCAAAACCAAAACAGAAAACACAATTTGAAGTAATCAGATGCATTTGAACCAATAGGAAGACACTCCATTTTGTTATACTTAGCCCTGAATTTTGTTCTGCTAAATGAGGCAAAACACAATCTTGTATAACGCAGGGTGGATGTCCTATGCAGGTGCAGCACCTCTGAGTTAACCCCTGAGCTGATTTCTGAGGCTGGACTTCCTGACTATGCATGTTGTGGGACCTTTTTTAGGGCGAACTCCAAGCTCTATTTAGTTATAAATAATAATTACATTGTAAAATCCAGAAGTGTTTTTAGGAGCATTTCACTTTGGCAGCTGTTCCCTGTAAATAGCATAGACCACATCATTCCAGATTCAGCACTGTTTGCCCCCACAAAGTCTTCCATCCTTGTCCAAATGCTTCATACACCTCTGTGTGCTCATTTATGTGATCCTACTGCCTTTCTCACCAAATGTGATTATGCTCCCCTCTACAGTTTTCAGCCTATTGCAGAAACATGAGAAATATGTATGATAAGTATTATCCCTTTAGCCATTGCCTTGCAGAGCTTGGCATCAAGGGCTGGAACACCGCCCTGTGAAGACAGGCTGAGGGAGCTGGGCTTGTTCAGCCCGGAGAAAAGGCTGCGGAGTGACCTCATTGCAGCCTTTCAGTACCTAAAGGGAGCCTACAAACAAGAGGGGAGTCAACTCTTTGAAAGGGTAGATAACAGCAGGACAAGGGGAAATGGTTTTAAGTTGAGGGAGGGGAGATTTAGGTTGGATGTCAGGGGGAAGTTCTTTACTATGAGAAAGGTGAGGTGCTGGAACAGGCTGCCCAAAGAGGTTGTGGATGTTCAAGGCCTGATTGGATGGGGCCCTGGGCAGCCTGCTCTAGTACTAAATGTGGAAGTTGGCAGCCCTGTCTGTGGTGGGGGGGAGGGGGAGAGACTGGAGATTCATGATCCTTGAGGTACCGTCCTACCTGGGCCATTCTGTGATAATCACTGTCAGTTATCAATAACAAATAGATGAAAGGGAAGAAAGAGAAATTTTATCTGAATGTTTTTTAAGAAACTATCAATGTGTAAATAAGGTAAGTTATACATTAAAATATAGTTTTATTTCTAAGAGACCTGCACAGCAGCAGCAGTATTCCCAGTCATCTCATTGTAATCTACCTGGATTTTATAGTCCCATTAAATGTTTGTATGATCCCACTCCATTGAAACTGGTGAACAGACTGAAAACTGTAACTACAATTTTAGATGTGCTATATGACTGTTATCTTCTAGTTTTAATACAACTCCTACTAAATTAAGTTCTGCAACGAAACTGTAATTTAAAAAAAAAAGTTAATATAAATCATAGTTTTTAATTCAAGAAATTCATTTTCTTTTGAGACTGTATGTTGGGTTCAAAGACAGGGAGAGAGCAAAACCTTAAGTACCACTTGCATATATATTTTCTACAGATGAAAACTGTCAACTAATCCCAGAAAAAAAATATACATATTACAAAAGAGAACATAATGCAGCAGTCTTTAAGGCTTTGCCATTAATGGCGAGGTCAGACGTGGTACTTCTTGCTCCATTGATTCAGCAATTCATGACCCAAGTGAGGTCATTGCTTATGCACAGAGCACAATTAAATCAAGGTTAGACAAGCTGGACTCCTTAGTACAAGATAGTATGCCAGCAGATTACATAGTACGAGGAAATGTGCATTTGAATCATGCTTGATGAGGATTATTTACTCATTTTCTTGGCTGAGAAAAAAAGATTATCACTAATGTTCATTCTGCTTATAGAAAACATGTTAAAACTAAATGTTTGCCTAAGATTTAAGAGTGATTTGACGTGAGTCCCCGTTATACAATAAACAAGAAAACGGACAAAAATTGCTTTGTTCAGTGTTTTGAGTCTTGTTTACACTCTTTCAAAATCTATATAACCAGTTCTATGTTACAAATACGTTGGAGTAACTTCACAAGCAATGTAAATATAAATATACTTTCTAATCAGAATCCAACATAAAATTTAAAGGTGCTTTTTGCACACTGAAGAGTATCCATCTTAATCATTCAATAAGCACATGATGTACAGTCCTTCACATATATGCTTAAATAAACACAAGGCCATAGCTAAAGTATGACATTCAAAGACTGAAGTAAAATAATATCATCTGATGTCAGAAAATTATCAATCCATGGTGTCTTTTCCTCTAACCAAAATCAAGCTGATTACAATTCAAGGCTGATATTTCACTGAGTAAAATAATTAATTGCAAGATTTCCTCTTGAATTATGTACTAAACGCTGTCAAAGTGTTTAAGTCCCTAGAAGACTAATAAAGCACAAGGTCCACAGATCAAAGGCACAATATTCAAACAATGCATGTAGTTTCTTTCAAATATATAAAGCTTTCTTGGTTTTAAAAAGGCATCATGGAAAAAGCAAGTTTTGAGAAGTGATCTGGAAAAAAAGTGACCTGATTAAGTACATAGGTGGAAGAGGTCATATGGAGGATGTTAAGAGGTTAGAATTGTGGCCAGATTTGGAGAAGGTTGGACAAGGCACATTGCTTGCTATTAGAAACTCAAGACTAAATCCTAAATGCAAACTTTCCTCACTTCAAGAAGCGAATAGATTACATTAGTTTGCATAAAAATCCAGCCTGGCCCCATCCCTGGAGGCCAGGCTGGATGTGGCTCTGGGCAGCCTGGTCTGGTGGTTGGTGACCCTGCGCATAGCAGGGGGTTGAAACTCAATGATCGTTGTGGTCCTTTTCAACCGCCATTCTATGATTCTATGATTCAATAAAAGTTCATGCATATTGTTTATTATTCACTACAGTTGTAGTCATTGATCTAAGTATGCAGATTTGGTGAATCAACTACTTCCCTGGACAGCTTTTTCCAATGTTTCATAACACTCTCTATAAAGAATTTTTCCTAATATCCAACATAAACTTCTCCTGGTGCAACTTGAGGCCATTTCCTCTTGCCCTCTCATTTGTTGTTGAGAATAGAGAGAATAGGCTGACTCCCACTTTGCTACAACCTCCTGTCAGATAGTTGTAAAGAGCGAGAAGGTCTCCTCTAAGCTTTTTTTTTCTCTAGACTAAATTACCCAGTTCTCTCAGCTGCTCCTTCCTCACTTGTTCCGTGAATCTTCAACCACTGTTCTTCTCTGGATACACTCCAGCATCTCAGTGCCTTTCTTGTAGTGAGGGGCCCAAAACTGAACTCATTACTCAAGATGCAGTCCCACCAATGTCATGTAAAGGGGCACCATCACCTCCTTAGTCCTCCTCACCACTACTATTTTTGATGCAATCCAGAATACCATTAGCCTTCTTGGCCACCTAGATACACTGCTGGCATCTGTTCAGCCAGCTGTCAACCAACACTCCCAAGTTCTTTTCTGCTGGGCAACTTCCTTTGTTCTGCAGGGTTGTTGTGACCCAAGTGCAGAACCTGGCATTTAACCTTGTTGAGTGCCATATAGCTGGCTTCATCCCAACAATCCAGCCTATCCATGTCTTTCTGCAGAGCCTTCCTACCCTCAATCAGATCAATGCTGTCACACAAAATGGTGTCATCTGCTATTATACCTACTGTAGTGCAGCACAAATTAAACGGCGGGATGAATGTGGAATGCTCAAAACTTTAAAACACTAGAGAAAAAAAAGTAATTTGAATTCCTTCTAAGGTTCTAATTTTAATGCAGTAATAGAAAAAAAAACCAAAACAAGAGCAATAACAACAACAAAAGAATCACTGGTTTCAGTGTCACTCTGTTTGCTTACATCTGAAGAAAGTTTCCCTACCTTGCTGGCTGAAGACTCCAACTGCTCTGCTGTTATACAGGTAATAAACAGTCAGAGTCAGAATGTAGGCGTATAAATGTTACCGTCCAGTGAAACTGTAAACAAAAGCACAATTAGTCATGGAGTAAGATCACATTTTAGCACTTTTCACAGATGTTAATTAAGTGTTAATAATATCAGACAATTCAATAGCACCTTTCACCCCAAATCCTTACAATTTATAAATATATATTTCTCCCACCAGCAGTTTTCCTTTAGCTGGTGTTTTTTGCATTTTGGAAAGAGCAAACAAAAACAATGTAACTATTCCTAGTTTACAAAAATAGTCTATAGATAAGCTAGTTATGCACTTATAGATTCAAACAGATCCCCCCATCTGGTTTTGACAATTAAACAAGTGAGAAGTATCCTGTTTTTAAAATTTTCACACTATACCCGTCTACTGTTGAATGAGGAAATACAAGTTTATGTACCAAAATGCTGGTGTTTTATAATCTGTTGTTTCAGAGCAAGAACTAGTTAGCAAGCAGTATTCTTAAAGCCATGCTGACATTATCAGTGTTGTTAATGCATAAACAAGTCCTCAGATGAAACCAGCTTGGCCAATGCTTTACATCACTCCCTGCAAAGTGGAAAAATACTTAAGTGACAGAGACCAAATGACATATTCAGACTTCTATGGAGATAGAAGAGTAATGCTGGCCAGAGAGACTGTTTCAGAGTAGAGTATGGATTTCATCTTTACTCTGGGTAATGTTTTGGAATTTCAAAAAAAAAAAAAAAAAAAAAATGGGTACAAGCTGGGGATAAGATATTTGGATAATACTGATGAAAGAAAGAGTTCATATTTATTGTGTCATCAAGGTTTACCAATCTGTGAACAAGGAGGATATAAAAAAGAAGGAAAAACTACTTGGGATAGGATGTGTTTTTGTAAAAATCAGTTTGATTTCTGTACATGTTGCTGTACATGTATGGTGTATGTATGTATGGTATGTTGGTCACTTGTATGATGATAGTTGACAATTTTCCTCCATTCCTGGAGGGTGTCATAAGCCAGGCCATGCTTCACAGAATCAAAATTGCAGAATGAATGAGGTTGGAATGGACCTCTGGATCCATCATCTCCAATCCACACTCCAGCAGGGATGCCCAGATCAAGGTGCCCAGGGTTGCATCCAGGCAATTCTGTGGTTTGAGGAGACTCCACAGCCTCTCTGTGCAACCTGTGCTGCTGCTCCTACACCCACCTTCTGAAATGCTTTTCCTATATACTTCCTCATCATTTTCTACTCAGAATACTTGTCAGAGATAACTATAACTATCTGCAAAATTGCACTAAATCCAAAAACAATTAGGAACAGCTGCTAATTACTGCCTGAAAAGGTAGGGAAAGCACCAGCCTGAAGATCAATTAAAAGAGAAAAAAAAGGAATTAAAAAAATATTCTCTCCTTTAGAAGAAGGGATGTGGGGCAAAAATTACAGCAGATACAGATTTGTCTATAGCAGAAGATTTCTGTCTTCAACAGATAGTACCATAAGCAGCAGCACATCATGATTTGTGTTCTCAGTTTTGCCAGCATTTGTGATACCCTTCCCTACAAAATCCAGATAAACTTTGGAGGGTGATAGAGAAGAAAGCAACTTGCAGATCTCTTTTGTTTCTGATTGTTTGTTTGTTTGTTTGCTTGTTTTTCCTAAAAAATTCAGTCCCTTTTTCACATTTTACAAAGTACTTCTGATATCTTGTTATGGAAGCCTCTATGTAAAAGTGGTAATTGTTAGTAGCCTATAAGAGAACAACATTCTGCTGGAGAAGCCAATTAGCATGGAAAAAACTTCTTCTCAGGTCACAGGAAAACTGAACAGTAAAATAAAGCATGAGTGAGAGTAAATGAAATACAGTTGTTTGTTCGAAAGAAATAGCATAGATTTTTTCATCTAAATACAACATGCAAATGTTAAGCAAATGAACTGTGTGATGTAAGAAAGAAAGTAATATGAGGAAGCCTAAATTTCAAAGCATCTGAAGGCAAATATGCCTAAAATAAGGTCTAGTCTGGTGTAAGCAGAGGCAGTTTGGTCTTTCTCAGGATCAGACAGAGGACTCAGGTCAACATTAGAAAAGAAAGCAAGTATGTGACACCTCAACAGCTCAAATTCATATAAGAAAACAGCTTATAAACAAATCTAAAAAAGAAGGCATAAACAATTAAATGAAGAGGGAATTATGGAGGTGCTTGTATGAGAATGTTCACAAAATGAGGATGTTGCATGGCAGTAAGTGATGATAGAGTCTGCTGGTCAGCTGAATGTGTTTATATGTGTTTGGGCTATTAATATACTTTTTGAGACTCTTTCAGATAGAAGTACTACATAAATGAGGAAAGTTCTGGTGCTACAAAATATGTATTTTTTCTAATTGGTTTGAGCTGAGTATCAGAGTGATACTGATGTTCCAGCAGACAAAGACGAAGGCACAACCTGGTTAACAGCAATCATATTGTTTTGCTTCATTCACTTTCACAAAATGGAGTGAAAATACAAGTGACCTGGACCGATGGGTGCAAAGATTGTAAAATGGGGATAGGTGATTTGATTTCTATCTGCGCAATGCTCCATTAAGAAAACAGAATACTTCATTGTATGTGTATTGCCTACCTCCTTTCCAAAACACTCAACATTGCTCTTACTCACAAATATGTACCTTGCAAATATTTATAACTTCATTTCCCACGTAGCTGTCTTATTCAAACTTCTGTTAATGTTATCAGATCCAAAGAGTTTTGTGGACTATGTTACCATCCAGAAAAGAATGAAAACACACTTTAACACAACATCTGAAAACATACTGTATCTTTTAACCTATGCTGCCCTTCACACGTTTTAGTGAGTAAAAGTCCCTCAAAAAATTCCAGTCTCTGAAATCAGAAAATACATCATGCCAAGCTCTTCAGCCAATAAGCCGAATCATATCTACAGGTTTGTTTCCCCTCATATATAATTAAGGCAAAGGCATATCGCTTTTCTGATTGGTAAAAATGAATGAGGGCATCTGCCCATACTTTTGAATATGCATTCATACTGTGCGGTATGATTACAATTTATGTAGGTGGGTTCTAACTAGCAAAACCTACCCAGCTTGTTGCCAGTAACATTGAAGATGAGACAGCAAAGGCTGCCAAGAAAGCCAGGTTTAGGGACTAGCATGTGCTGAGCATGCTAGATCCTTAACACCATGATGGTAAGGGAGGGCCCATGAATCTGGACTTCCTTCTGATGAACCTGGCAGTACTCCTGTGGAAGCAAATTCCTCTGCTCTTGCCCATGGATAACAAGCAAGCTGAGTGTTCTGTCCACAGAAGATCTGATGGGTGGCTTCATAGCATTTTTGTTGAAGTTCACACTATACTGCCCAATCTGCAAATTATATATTTCATATTGCAGAAAGTAAAAGATTGACCTTAAATAACAAGCCCAAATTAATATAAATAAAAAGAAACAACAAGGCAGGGGCATAATATTTAGATAATTAAACAAACAAACAAACAAAAAAAAACAAACAAACTTTTGATATACTTTAATTTTACTTAAATGACTAACAAGAGATGAAGGCAAGAACACATAACTATCAGTTTTGCCATGTAGTGGTTTTTTAAATATTTGAGCCCCTGTACTAAGAGTCCTACTAACCAGGACTGTCACATCAGATGAGAGGATATGAGTCAGATGAGACTTGTGGAAAGATGCTGAAAACAGTAGATCATCATTTATGTCAGATGTACATATGGAAAAAAACACTAACTTTTAATGACTCCCAACCCACTTTTCTTAGATTTGAATCAAGAAAACCAGACAAGCTCATTTCATCTTCTGTGTTCAAAACACCTACACATTCTCATAATTACACACCAAGACAGACCACACACACACACACAAAAAGCTACAGTTAGTCAACAATTTCCATAGCCTCTACTGTGGTATCAGTTAGTTAGCTTGTTTTATTATTTTTGCCTGTGGTTTTAAACAGGTTATTTTTCAAGTGGCTAACAGAATGAAACAAATTGCAAAAGCATTTCAACTCTGAGCTTTGAAAGTCATGTGGCTCAGGAGATGAATTTGTAAACAAGGAATTCAGGTAGATGCTGTATACTAGCTGATATTTCGTATTCTGGAATATTGCTCCTAGGAGAAAAGCAAATGTATCATTTGACCTGTTACTTTGGGGTATGTTTTGTACAAAATCTGACATTTCTGTCACGTTCTCTTGCAAGCAGAAAGAGTCACAGTTCTCTAGCATACATTTTGACTTAGAGAAGTTTGCAACAGCAAAAACAACTCATCTGTATGAAGAAGCTAAAGGAGAGAAAAATTCCAGCTATTTCCTTTGGCAAAAAAAAGCAGGAGTAAACTGTCTCCTTAGCCACAATAAGCTTTTTAATATAAGCATTAGACAGGGAAAGATATATATGCAGTATTTCTTTGCTTTGGGAACTTATAAAAATCAAGTGGGAAAGGGAAGAATAGCTATAAATGTCAGATAAACTATTTCTGAAAGACTTATGATTTGGCCATTAATATTTAGGAGACCCTTTTTTTGCATCTTTCTTAGAATAATCCATGTAACTTTTAAAAGTTGAACAATAATGAAATACCAGTGTAAGGAGGATGACACAGTATGAATACTATTCATAAATAATTTTGTGAATTCCCAGGTTCACCTATTATAACTGCCAAAATTAATTTGGTGGCTCAAATCTTCCCTACAGTTTAACTATAGAATTTTATATTCTGACTTGCCAGCACTTTTCCACTCTGGAAAAGGGAAGAGGTGTGAATTCTCTCTCAGTTCATGTCATGTCATATGTTGGTGATTCTTCATCATTTAAGTCCACTAGTTTTAGCATTAGGTCTAATGTTCTCCAAATAAGGATCTTCAGCATGGGGTTCAGCCTCTTGGCTTCATCTGAATTACCAAAAGCAGCCATCAGAATTTAACTGAGCATCTTTCATTCTGAAGTCAGAAAGAGCAAAGTCTTTCTGGTTACACATTCATAGATTTGTTTCCTTTTGACATCTTGAGGTATATCTGTCCTTCTTGTGGTGTTTCTCTGCGAGATATACTTCAACTCCCATTTTTTGGTTCCTGGACAGAAAAGATAAATATTGTTTTGACTACCAAACTCTATGCAACATGCACTGCTGAAAATGGATTTTTAATTCGATTTTTTTACCTGGAGATGTTTTTTTAAAATCAAAGGAAGCACTCAGTATGTCTTTCTTTTTCAGCAACAAAAGAATCAAAGGGATATTGAAAATCCCCTTTAGTTGATGGCTAGTTTCGAACACACATAAGAAAATGATTTAGCATCTGCAAATGTACATAAATGCTGTAGCATATTTTGGAGTGATCACCAGAGCAGAATCACTGAGTACAGATTCAATAAAGGAGGTATAAGTCTAGAATAGGATACACAGAATAATAAAAAATTAGGCTGGACCAGCAGATGCCAATGTGAACATAGTAAAAATATATTTTTATCTTACAAATTTGCCCTAATGTTAAACCACCACAAGCATCCTATTAAAACTTTGAAGTGAAATAAAATTTCTGGGGTTATTTTACATCTTCTCTCAAGTTCCCTTAGTCTCAAATCTATCAGGAAGCCCATGACTGCAGGTATTCATGTTCTCTGCACTGTAATGAAGCTTCAGGGCCATGCTGTGCCTTCCAGTCCAACCCTCTGAATCACACTGTGGCTCAGTCTCTGCTCACATTGCTGTTTTCATCCAATTGAAGAAAGGTGAGTACGTGGTCTCCTCCTGACATGAACTCAGCACGTGTCAAGAGCACACAAAAGAACCTGCAAGATTATTCTGGACCTCATGGGCTAGATGTATCTTAGCTGATCAGCTGATCAACATTTCACGACATTTCTTATCCATATCTCCCTATCTGGTAAATTAAATGTTATGCTCTCTGTGCTTGGATACAATACTGAAGCCCTTCAGCTGACATAACAGGAATCTGATGGACTTAGCCTAATTTTATGCAATGAAGACTGAACAGTTCTCCATCAGAGTAATACTGTGGAAACTGCTTTTGTAAAGCATTGCAGTTCTACCTATCCTAGAATATACATCTGTATATGTAGCCTAAGTATGTGTACTATATGTTCATACAGGTGAGTTGCCTACATATCCTATGTATGCACACACTATTAGATGTAAGCAGGTTCTAGTCAGAATTATTTCTCTTATGTTTAAAAAAACAAAGTCAGTCACAAGAAAATAAAACAAAAACTATTTTCACTTCACAAGTGCCACAGACTCTCACAAACTGGAAACTCAGACCCTGGATTCTGCTGATCTATCAGTAGGCTGAGGGGAAGGAAATAAATAGTTCCAGTCTTCTTTCTTTGCTACATTTCCTTACTACTGCAGTACAATAAATTATCTCTTGATTACTTGTTCCCTTCTTCATCATTCTTGTACTCTTGATTGTACAGAGCCTAAGAGTGATAAATACATATACAACAGTTCAGCATTAATTTATGTTTTTTAATTTTCTCCTTAAACATGACTTTTGATTTTTCTGTCAGGCTCCTGTGCAGTACACATACAGTGGGTCATTACATCAGATCTTTAATCATCCTTGAAATAAAAAGGCTGCTTTTGCATGGGCCAGAACAACAGTTCTGTGCTGTGACCTGGTTCTTACTTGGGTAATTGTGTTTTGTACTGTTTGAAAGCTTTTTTTAATGTTCTGCTGAGATAGAACATTCTTCATATCCTTCGTGAACTATTGCTAATGCTTTGGAACATCTACTGAGTTTTATACCAGAGATAGACACTCTTTTTGATGAATGAAGTCCTGAATCAGCAACAGAGAGCATTTGAATGTATCAGTCTGAGAAGCAGCTAAATATGAGTCAGTATCATTTTCTCTTTTAAGATTTATTTTGTATCTATTATTTGTCTACTCAAGTGCTGTTTTTGCTTCTATTTTCACAGTGATGCCCATAGCATGAAGATTCAATTCAGATTACCGTTAGAACAGATACGGTGTTTTTGCCCGTGTTAATTTCCCCCACAGACTTGTAAAAGCATAAATATTGTAAAAAATATTGTAAAAGCTAGACATAGTGCACTGTGTTCTATAAATAGCATCACACATCCCAGAAGTCACAGCACTTCATTTTCCAGATCTGAATGACTTGGATAACTGTCATATCAAAAGCATCAGCTTCTTCTTTTCCATCCATGGAGATAGAGAACCCTCCATACAAATGCTAATTTTCAGTTACTTAAAAATCAGATCAGAACACTGTGTTTTGAAAGACCAGAGATAGAGTAGTAAGCTCAGAAAGCAAACTCGGAGTGTTCAGAGCACTGGTGCCACTTACGTGGAGAGTCTGTGGTCACCTCTTTGCAGATTTTCAGAAGCCGCCTGGATGTGGTCACAGAATCATAGAATCGTAGAAGCATAGATTCTCAGTAAAATAATTGTTTGAGTTGAAAAGGACGCTAAAGGTCATCTGGTCCAACTCCCCTTCAGCGAAGAGGGGCACCTACAGCTCAGTAAGGTTGGTCAGAGCCCCATCCAGCTTGACCTCGAGTGTCTCCAAGGATAGGGCACCCACCACATCTCTGGGCAACCTTTACCAGTGGCTCACCACCCTTATTGTAAAAAACTTCCTCCTTACATCCAATTTAGATCTCAGCTCTTGCAGTTTGCAACCATTTCCTCTTGTTCTGTCCCAACAGATCCTGCTAAAGAGCCTGCCCCCTTCCTCCTTATAGCCCCCCTTTAGATACTGAAAGGCTACTCTCAGGTCACTTTGCAGCCTTTTCTTCTCCAGGCTGAATTGCCCCAGCTCTCTCAGCCTGTCCTTAGAATCATAGAATCATAGAATTGCTCATGTTGAAAAAGACCTTAAACATCATCAAAGTCCAACTGCAACTTAACCAACTCCATATCTGTATGTGAGACCTCAGTAGTACAAAGTAGAGGAGAAGAATCACTTCCCTTGCCCTGCTGACCACACTTCTTAACTCAAACATTGTGTGATTCTGTGATTTTTCCATGACCACTTACAATCTTTCTTTGCTTTTATGGGAAAATTAAAACTACAGATTGCATCTCACTATGCAGTGCTTTGTCTTCGTGTTTCTCTGTGAGTACACTGGCCCCCCAAAGTGAAACACTAGTGGCTGTTCTTTGGTCTAGGGCAAAAACAGGATAGTAGAAGAACTCGTGAGAAAACAACACAACAATATTCATGTAAAGATGTGTTATGGATGGATTTTCAAAGCCAGCATATGTATAAATTAGTTTCAAAGCAAAGCGATGAACAGCTACAGTAGGCTCCAGGTCTTGTGTTAAAAAATTAGAACTTCCTGACATGTATCTGTCTTTATTTCCAATTACACCATCATCTTCATTAACATTTATCTTTCAACTTCAGATTAGGCCCAGAGGAATTTAGAAGGGCTCCTCCAAGTAGGTAAGATGGCTGATAGCTCAGTTGAAGTGCCTCTACACCAATGCACACAGAGCGGGAAATAAGCAGGAGGAGACAGAAAACATGATGCAATTAGAAAACTATGACCTGATTGCTATCACAGAAACATGGTGGAACAAATCGCATAACTGGGATAATATCATTGAGAACCGCCAGCTTTTTAGAAAGGATATATAAAGCAGGAGAGGTGAAGAAGTGGCTCTCTATGTCAAAAAGTGGAGAGACTCTGAAGGAGTGCCTTGGAGCAACAATCATGTTCAGACCTTGTGAGTTAAAATAAGGGACCAGACTAATAAAGGACATCTTATGTCTGGGGTATACTACAGGCTACATGATCAAGAGGAGCCTGTTAATGAGATCTTCCTTTGGCTACAAGTGGCATCATGCTTGCAGGTGCACATTCTGATGGGAGATTTCAACCACCTAGTTGTCTGCTGGGAAAACAACATTGCGATCTCCAAGCAATCCAAGAGACTCGTGGAGTCTGTTGAGAATAATTTCCTGGTCCAGATATTGGACAGCCCATTCACAAGTGAAGCATTATTTGGTCTGGTTCTTGCCAGTGTGAAGGAGGTATTTAAAGAAGTTAAGATCAGAAGTAGCATGGGCTGCAGTGAACACGACCTGGTCAAGTTCACAATCTTGAGGAATGTGGGCCTGGCAAGAGTGAAGTCAGAACGTCTGAACTTCAGGAGAGTGGATTTCAGGATGTTTAAGGAATTATTTAGGAATTATTGGATGGGACTCCCTAGGAAGCTGTCCTTAGGGACACTGGACATAAAGAGCTTGCAGATCTTTAAAGGTGCCTTTCTGAGAGCACAAGAGCTCTCTATCCCCCAGAATAAGAAATCAAGTAGAGGAGGCAGAAAAGCAGCATGGTGGAGCAGTCAATCTGAGAGACATGTACAGGCAGGGACACATAGCCTGTGAAGAATATGAGGATTCCATTCAGACATTCAGAGACGGGATCAGGAAGTCAAGGCACAGATGGAATTAAACTTGTCGGGGGTGTGAAGAATAACAAGAAGGGTTTCTTTAGATACGTTAGTCAGAAGAGGCAGGCAAAGGAAAGTATATTCCCTCTGATAAATAAGAAGGGAGAACTGGCTTCAACAGGCATGCAGAAAGCAGAGGTACTCAGCAAGTTCCTTGTCTCAGACTTCATTGGCAGTCAGGTTTCCCACATCTCTCACATCTCTGAAATTCTAGGTAGGGGCTGAGGAAGAAAAATCCCTCCCACTAAGAGCGGTTCAAGTCCGAACTGCCTCATGAGGCTGAATATATACAAATCTATGGAGCCAGATTGCATGCGTTGCAAGTTCCTGAAGGAACTGGCTCATGTGGCTGTCAAGATGCTCTCCATAATATTTCAAAAGTTATGGCTGTCAAGTGAAACTCCCTGTGACTGGAAAAGGGGAAGTATCACTACCATTTTTAAATTGAGAAAGGAAAACTTGGGGAGCTACAGACTGATGAGCCTCATATCTGTGCCTGGGAAGATCACAGAGTGGATCCTCCTCCTAGAAGCTATGTTAAGGCACACACAAGATAAAGAGGTGATCCATGAAAGCAAGCATGGCTTCACCAAAGGCAGATTGTGTCTGACCAGATTGGTGATCTACAATGGAGTGATGGCATTGGTGGACAAAGAAAGGGCAACAGGAGTCATCTATGTGGACTTGTGTAATGCTTTTGCTATGCCAGCAGCGCATCCTTATCTCTAAATTGGAGAGAGATGGTTTTGAAAGGTGGACTACTCAGTGATGATCACAGCCAGAGTGTTGTGGTCAGTCTACGCCCAGGTGGAGGCCGGTGGTAAGTGATGACCCCCAGAGGTCCGTCTTGGGACTGGTGGTCTTCAACATCAATAACCTGGACAGTGGGACTGAGCAAGGCATGCTCAGCAAGAGCTGAGCACGATCCCAAGCTGAATGGTGCAGCTGACACAATAGAAGGAAGGGATGCTATCCAAAGGAACCTGGACAGGCTTGAAAAATGTGCCTATGTATGCTAATGATGTTCAACGAGGGCCAAAATCCAGGTATTAAACTTGAGTCAGGGCAATTCCAGACTGTGAGAAAACTCACTGAGAGCAGCCCAGTGGAGAGGGGCTTGGGGGTCCTGATGGATGAAAGGCTGGGCACGAGCCAGCAGTGTAGTAGTCCAGAATTCCAACTGTATCCTGGGCTGCATCAAAAGAGGGGTAGGAGGTGGGGGAAGGAGCTTGTTCTCCCCCTCTGCCCTACCATCATAGGGCCCCATATGGAGTACTGTATCCAGTAGTACATCCACAGAGTACTGCAGCCCCAGCCCAAGAAGGATGCAGAGCTGTTGGAGTGAGTCCAGAGAAGGTCCATAAAATTAAGCAGAGATCTGGAGCATATCTCCTGTGCAGAAAAGTTGAGAGAATTGGGTTTGTTTAGTTTGGAGAAGGAAACGTTCCAGGGAGACCTCATTGCAGCCTTCAAGTACCTGAGGGCTTGTAAAAAGGAAAGAGACCAACATTTTATATCGTCTAGTGGTGATAATACAAGGGGGAAAGGCTTTGAAGTAAAAGATGTGAAATTTAGGGTAGTTGTCAGGCAGAAATTCTTTACTCAGAGGGCAGTGAGACACTGGCACAGGCTGCTCAGAGAAGCTGGGGATGCCCCATTCCTGGAGGTGTTCAAGACCAGGCTTGATTGGGCCCTGGACAGCCTGGTTAAGTGGTTAGCGACCCTGTCAATGACATAGGTTTGGAGTTAGATGATCTTTAATGTCCCTTCTAGCCAAAACCATTATACGATTCTAAAATCAACTGAATCATTTTCTCTCTCAAAGGTTTTGGTGACATTTAACTCTGTCAAATGCTTACTACAGAACTGGAGACTGAACACAGCTTCAGCAAGAACAAATAATAACAGAATTAAGGAAACCATTTTACAAAATGATTATATAGCCATAGTTCATTAAAATTAAGGAAGAGAATGTCTGTGATCTTAAATAATAGTAATGTTTGCTTCTTTGGAGTTAGTATAAAGTACAAGCAACCAGGTCTTTTTTGTCTTTGCATGACTAAGTAAAAACTGATCCCCACAATGTCATTTTAGGTGAACATAAAAATAGTTTGTGCAATTTGAAGGTTTTACTCTGTAGTAAATAATACTTCCTCAATGTGTTAAACCTAGGATTTATTCCAGTTCACCTTAGATGGAGTTAAATTAATTGATCACCCTTCACATTTCCTATTCTGCACAAATTCAACTGTTGATTTCATTTACAAAGGTCATGTTGTGATATTAAATTTCCATGATGAAATTTACTGCACTTTGATTCGCTTAAGAAACTGAGCGGCCATCACATCTCATGGCTGTATCTTTCTCTCCCTTCCTGTTATTTAGCATCACAAGCCCCAGATGGTGCCTAGCAGGCTTGTGGCTCAAGTCTGGCTCTTCTTTTAATTGACATCATTGGTGTGGTGAGTAGAACTAGGGAAGTCATCCTGCCCCTGTACTTGGCACTGGTGAGGCCTCAGCTCCAGTACTGTGTTCAGTTTTGGGCACCTCAGTACAGAAAGCACATTGAGGTGCTGGAGCAGGTCCAAAGAAGGGCAACAAGCCATAAAGAAAAGCTGGTGAGGTTTAAATTGAGTGTTCACATTATCAAGAAACCGTTACCCTCACGTCCATGCATTACGCTGCTGACCCAAATTAAGCTCCATAGCTCTCGAAGATATCAGGACTGCAAGGGTGCAGAGACAGATTTATTACAGCCTTCAGCAAATTTCCACTTGTGGGCTACTTGACCATCTTCTCACTTCTCTCAGTATGGGGTCATGCTCTCTTTTCCAAGGATTTGGAATTTCTTAGCTCTTTTCAATCAGCTAGATGTTTAACACTAGCTTTGTCTGACACCATGAGAGCAAGACAATATCCAGCCCCAAAGGTTCACACTTAAGATTCTTTTAGGCTTCTCCTTAACTGATGACTTAGCATTTGTTATCCTTAGAGGACATGATTTGAAGAAACTATAGAACTGGAGAAATGAAAGAATATTAGTCCCTTGACAGCTTTTAAATTGAATACTTTCATCCACTTTAATGCAGCTAGGTGACTTTATCACTTTAGAATTTCTCATACAAAATACAGAGTTTAATATTTTGGTCTTTGAATGCCTGGCTAAATCAAAAGCAACTAGCAATACTTTGAGTCAGTGTTATTGCCACATATCATCCAGATTGATGTGCATCGTTCAAGAGGTAGAGTATTTCTGCCTTGCTTTTTGTTTACTTTTAACATCACAGGGCACTTTCTTTCATATCTGTGTTTCTACTGCAGAGCTGCTGAGCTCACAGGCACTCCATTTTTCAGCACACAATTAAACTGCTGATACACATGTGCTTAGAAAAATCTGCCTTGTCCTTACAATTATGGAAAAATATTACCTTACCTCATCATGAAATAATAATTCATTTTCAATTTAATCAAATAACTCAGCCTTTCTTGAATGTTTTCACTCCTTGCTGTGCAGCAATAAAACAGTCCTATCTTCTCCAGAAATGTTTCTTTATATCATATGCCTAACAATGAAGATAGAGGAGGGTTTAACCATCAATAAACTAATTTAATTTCTGGAGATATTAATTGAAGACATATACAGTTTTGCCTACAACTCCTAAAGTTAGAAAACAGGAAAAGTAAATCTTGTTCCTGATAATCATTTTCCTCAAATGGCACCATCTAAATCAAAAGTTATAACTCAAAATAATTTAATCTGATAAGAAAGTTGGATGCATTAATTATAAGAACAGAAAATACTGCAAGACATCATCAGCAAAGCCTGCCCAAGAATGTTAACACACAGCAGAAGAGTTGTTTCAACACAGAAAAAAAATAAATAAATCAAAGATCTATTTTTCTACAGTAATTTCTTTCTTGATTACACTAAAAGATGGAAACGATGCTTAGATGAAAGCTCAATACCAGTATAAAGTTATGTCTCTGTCTGAAACTACAAAATTACTACCCACACAAAAGAAACTCACACACTTTTTGTCAGTGAGGAAATCATTTGTGCATAAATAAGTTGCTGACTGCTTCACAATATGGACTCCCTATATTCTGTTTTTATAGAGTCATGGAATGGCTTGAGCTGGAAGAGACCTTAAAGATCATCCAGCTATGGAAAGGGAAATCTCTCACAAGATCAGGCTGCCAAAAACCCATCCAACCTGGCCTTGAACACCTACAGGGATGGAGCATTCAAAGCTTCCCTGGGCAACCTAATATTTACTCTAAATCTACTACTTTTAGCTTAAACTCATTTCCCCTTTTCCTATCACTACACTGCCCAGTAAAGAGTCTCTCTCAAGCTTTTCTGTAGAGCTCTTTATGTACTGGAAGGTCACTATAAGGTCTTCCTGAACCCTTCTCTTCTCCAGACTGAATAAACACAATCTATCTCAAACTTTCTCCATAGGAGAAATGCTTCAGGCTCCAATGATCTCCATGGTCCTCTTCTGAACTTGGAAGAAGAAGACTTGGATCCAAGGTGACATCAACACAAAGATTTAACATATCCTGCTAGTAGCAGCATGGCTATCAACATCACATTATAGAAATATGTTGTAAAACAGGTGGAGATATAATCAATGCTTCCATTTTTTCTAGTGAGATAAGAAACTGAGGATAATTTCTCACAAGCTTGATTTGATGTCATTTAGCCATTTTCATTTAAATGTGGGATGGCTAAGTATGAAGCTACTGATGAATTCTGTATTTCATATAAATGGGTATGCATTCCTTTAACCTAGGGTTATTGAAATAAATTGATAATTCAGTGGAGCCTGTTAACATACTAAGGCTGAAGAGTCAATTTTGAGACATCCTTGGATAACCAAAGTCCTCAGTGACTAACTGTGAGTAGAATCAGTAAGAGAAACTGTGGTGTATAATAAGCTGACGGAAGATTAACCCTTGTTGAGGCAATCTGAACATGCATAGGAAGGATGTATCTGTTATCTAATTACAAATGGTAACAATGGCTACACAAAACTAAACATCATGCCTACTTGTACTCACAGTGCAGCTCAGTTGGAAGGCCAGCTTCACTTCAGCTAGCCTTTCAGGAGCTGCTGTAGCGTAGTTTCAGTCCTTGTTTGATCTTCATTGTGATAATATTTACATCAGTTTGGCTCTCCAAATTAACTCCAAACTCGGCATCTCCTGAGATTCTATACAGTTCTGACTATTTAGAACTCGCCATATAAGCACAACATTAGTTTTAATACTTCTCCTGAAGAAATATGACTTACTTTCTGATTTTCAGAAATGCTTAACGTCTGCTCGGTGTCAGTGGTTAGTGGTTATGGTGAGGACAGGCTAATGGTTGGACTAGATAATCTTAGTGGTCTTTTCCAGCCTTAATGTCTCTATGACTCTATGTGCTCTCCGGTACCCTGAGGTGATGTATTAACTGAAAGCCAGATGAGAAAGTATTTGGAAAGGCTTTGAGGTGTTCATCCAGCAAGCAATAGCACTCTCTGTAGAGAATAATATCAGGAGATGGCTCTTGTCTCCTTTGTTTTCTCACCTCTCATGCTCCTACTTATTTTCTCAGCTACAAGAGTCTAATAATCTACCATTAAGAAAAGATTTCCCAAAGCATAAACAGACAAATAAAACCAAAAAATATGACTCCTGTCTCAGGAGAAGCTATCACTTTCATGAATATAACTCAATGCACATTTATTTCCTCTCCTTGGACAATTTATAAAGATAAAAGTGTCTCAGAGCACACTTCATCTTCCATACCCATACTAACCCTGCAGCAACTTCTGTGCATGAGTGCAAGAAATACTGTAACTGTAATGTGCACTGCGATTCGCTTCCTTTTCCTCATCTCCATTTATAACTTTATTGTTTGCTTTCTTTGCCTCATACCTTGCTGTTTGCAGATCCCATTTGCACTTGTTTGGGCTCACCTTTGCCTTTAGTAAGCCAACAATTTTGAAAGCTTTTTTGTTTTTTTAATCTGATGGTTTAAGTTAAGCTAACAAAACATCAGATAACAGACCACAGAAACTACTTTCCTCGTGTAGGCCCTTGCTTAGGGGAAAAAAAATATACTACAAAACTACAATTTCTATAGTAGAGTATATTGATTCTTTTATTTTAAGCATCAATCCAAGACACTGCACTGCCAAAATATATATATATATATTATAATAATAAAAATAAAAAAATCACAGAAGTCCTTTATATCTACTAAATATAATAACGCATCATTTTATCTGAAGAGTTCAAAACTGAGGAGCTCTGAGACAGAAGACATATTTAATGTTTGCTGCCATCCTAATTCAAGTGGAATTTAGCAGTCTGTAAATAGTTACAGATTAGAGATGCAGCCACAGAAGCACATTTCTCTAAAAAGCATAACATAGCAAGAATGTGCTGTTATTTGCATGACATGACTATTTTATTATCCTTTACAGTAAATGAGGAAAAGTTGGATTATTGTTGTAGAGTAGTAAGTGCAAGATGCAGTTATAGAAATACATACATATATATATATATGTATATACATATATATATTTTTTAAACAAAAATATCATTTCTCCAAAAAGAAACCTCTAAACCTCTCCTAGTGCACTTTGGGAACTTTTCTTTTCTTTTCTTTTCTTTTCTTTTCTTTTCTTTTCTTTTCTTTTCTTTTCTTTTCTTTTCTTTTCTTTTCTTTTCTTTTCTTTTCTTTTCTTTTCTTTTCTTTTCTTTTCTTTTCT